>OY796659.1:41956777-42244777 GCA_963680705.1 Rhagium mordax | reverse complement strand
ATTAAGACTCTAACACTAGATAGAAGATTCTTGATTTTTATGCGATGTCTTGTCGTATTCGTGTTTTTAAATATTATTGAAGAGGTTTCTTTCACCAAATTCATTAAGCTGACGAATAATTCATATACACTGACGATCAATTGAAGTGACCCAAGAAAAATTTGCATCAACTTCCAACTCATATATCTTTTGATGCAAGAATAGCAAAGCCATACATCTTTTTAGGTAATATAGATATACGCCTCAAGAATATGTGACACATTTTGCTTGTCCTTGTCTCGTTTATTTTTGGAGATACGGTGGTGAAAGTTGCCCCATGTTTTTTTACCAAAGTTTGAGATGGTGCATGAAGTGTCCCAAATCGTTTTCGGATATGACAATATAGTCATTTTGTACCCTCATTCATTGGGTTCATTTTCATTTTTGATTGATTGTGCTAACTTAATTATTGTTGATTTTATGAGGATTTCTATACAACAGGACATTTTTTTACTTTAAATTCTTACTTTTTTAAATGTTTACAATTAAATCTTACACGTACATAATACACAAATAAAAAATTTTAGCATTAAATGTCAATAACGAGTTGGTTCACCTCTTGCTCAGCACAACTTGATACCGTCTGGGCATACTGACAATGCAATTATCTATAATTTGCTGATCCACAAGAAGCCATTCTTCTGAAACGGCAACAGCAAGTTCTTCCAAATTGATAGCTGGTACCATTCGTTTGCGAAGGCGTCTTCCAAGTGCGCCCCAGACATGCTCGATAGGGTTAAGATTCGGCGAGCAGGAAGGCCATACCATTCTTGTGATATGTTCTTCGAAAAAATTGTTTACTACTCGAACACGATGTGGTCTTGCATATATAGAAATTCAGGGTCTCTTTGATTCGCAAAAGGCAATACAATAGGCCGCAAAATTTGATTGAGGTACCTATCCCGCGCATTCATAATTTCATTTGCGAAAAATATCAATTCAGTTTTCCCCCTGTCAAAAAGTCAAAAAATGTACTGTTGTATAGAAATCCTCATAAAATCAACAACAATTAAGTTAGCACAATCAATCAAAAATGAAAATGAACGCAATGAATGAGGGTACAAAATGACTATATTGTCATATCCGAAAACGGTTTGGGACACTCCATGCACGACCTCAAACTTTGGCAGAAAAACATAGCTCAACCTTCATCACCGCATCTCCAAAAATAAACGAGACAAGGACAAGCAAAATGTGTCACATGTTCTTGAGGCGTATATCTATAATACCTAAAAAGATTTATGGCTCTGCGATTCTTGAATCAAAAGATATATGAGTTGGAAGTTGATGCAAATTTTTCTTGGGTCACTTCAATTGATCGTCAGTGTAATTCAAACAAGACATATTTCATTAACGTTTTCGATCAGCATCGCCCCTTGAAATTTTTTGGTGCATCAGTTAATTTATTCTTTTTGGCTGGGTTATTATCTTACATCTTAAAATAATGACATTTATACTTCTAACATAATCCGGGTGACCACGAAATGACGCTCGCCTCTTACATTTTCTTGGTTTTACAATATATGAATTTCAAATTTGGACACGTCAGATAACGGCTAAATGTGCATATTTTGGCCGAGGTCATTTAGGATACAGTTATGGGATATTGAAATAAAAATGACTGACATTTTTATCGACAAATCTAATTCTTCTTCTAGGCAGTCGTGACCCCAGAACAATGTTTTGTTTTGCTTCAATAATTAATTAAAAAATACAATTATAATATTATGTCATATGACATATATTTGTGTTATAAGATCTTAAACATTTCGGAAATCGTTTTTTCAGAATAACTATTTTTTTTAAATGGCACCGATGGCTCGCTACGTTATTTCAATAAAGCATTTTATTACTGATAACTTGGTACCAAACACTTCATTCACTATTTGTTCATATTATAATACATAAAAATACATAAGAATAACATTAACCAAGATATAAATTTTAAAAAAATCATAATATTTAACCGTGGATCTCTATGAGGTAGGTAGGCCTTTGACCTGCTGAATCAAAAATGTAAAAATATACTGGGTGTTCCATTTAAAAATCCAAATTTAGCACCATTAGTAACAGAAAATATTAAATTGGTAGAATTAATGCATATTTAGCAATTATTTGACGTGCCCAAATATTTGAAATTCATATCTTGTAAAACCAAGAAGATATGGTGAGCGTCGTTTTGTGGTCACCCGGTATACTAATGATAATAGTGTTGGTTCAGGAGTTTATTACAATCGTCATTTACTAGGAAATATTTCTACTTTAAACACCCCAGACATTCCGCTTTCATATAATGTTTGTCCTAATGCTAGCGCCGCTTTAAATGGAGACGTTAAATGTTGGAAATTAAACAGACAAAGACCTAATCTCTAGAAGAATCTGCTCTAATTGGATGACTCATTTAATTTCATTTTAACAAATACATAGATTTCAAGAGTTCATTTTTATAATAATTTTGATATATTGTAATATTAAAAGAGGTCGTGTAAAGTTTTCATAATAATTCTCTAACTCCAAAAATATTAGTAAAACTGAACAAGGTTTTATTGGGCGACTGAGCATGCCTGAAATACATATTGAACTAAAATTTTTCGTGAAGGATGTCCCATACTCAACAATTAAAGAAAATTGTGTGGAGTAACTTGTTTTGTTTACAAATTTAGATGATATTGATGAAATTTCTTTATTCCCCAACTTGAGGACATATTCTTTGACAATTATTATACATATTAAACTATTAAAGAATTTTTAATGAGAGAATATTTGATCAACACAATTTATTAAAACTGTTTTAGGGAAATAATTCGGCTTTCTCTCTGGAACTTAATGACATTTCTGGGGCATTTTCAATTGAACCTAAAATGGCCACCGGCTCAACTGCTGTTACAATTCATGTGGCAAACAGTTCACTGGATTATGAAGATCCAAACCAAAGAAAATTCATCATTCTAGCTGTCGCAAGAGAATTATATACCGAAGAACAACTATCATCAACTGCTACAATCACGGTGACCGTTCTCGATATTAACGATAACGCTCCTGTTTTTGATCAAGAAAGTTATTCCGCGACGATATCAGAAATGGCGACGCCTGGTACTTTGGTCTCCACCATAGTCGCTAAAGATAGAGACAGCGGAAGATTTGGTGAAAACGGCATCATATACAAACTAGCAGGAATTGGAGCTGAGAAGTTTACAGTAAATAACCGAACTGGAACAGTCACCGTGGCTTTTTGTGAATTGCCAGGGAAACCTGATTGCCTCGATTTCGAGACTAAATCAGAATACCAACTTCAGTTTGTGGTAAGTAATATACAATTTAAAAGCAATTTTGTCGAATGACAAGTTTGATCATATTGAAGCCATAAACCAATGCAACATTGAACATCTTTGTGTAAACTGTTGCTCAGTATATAATAAGCGGTGGTAAATAGGATTTTATGTTCTACTTTATAACTGACTCAGCCCCAGAAGAAAACACATGTAAAACAGTAAATCTACATCTTAAATCTTATTTCACCTTTAATCTAACTCTTTAATTAAAAAGAATCTCTCTTGTATTAATTTTGAAAGAATTGGGGTTCTACAATATACATTTTGTAGGCAACTGATGATGATGGCAAAGGACAAACAACTACGGTACCATTGAAAGTTACTTTAATCGACAGCAATGATAATTCGCCCATCTTTGGTCAACCAATATACAGAGCGTTTATTAACGAAGGAACCGTAAGATTTGATCCAGATCTAGTTGTAGAAGCTACTGATGCAGATAAAACATCGCATATAACGTATTCCATTATTGCTGGAAATAATGATAATTTATTTAATATTGACCCCACCTCAGGAAGAATAAGGATTCAAAATAACAAAGGATTGGATATTAGCAATGACACAGATACTGTGATAACTCTCACAGTTATGGTAAGTTATTAAATTTTTGTTTTGTTCATATTAGCAATTTTATGGTTTTGCATTTGCAATCACACTGAAGCAATCAAAGCAACTATAGATTTAATTAATACTGAAGTGTATGACACTAATTCAAAACTTTTCAAAAGGAAATAATAATAAGGATAACAAATTATTTATTAGCAGATAAATGTAGGGATGGAATTTATTTAAAATGTTTCTGCAGTTGATAGCAAATAATAAAAATCAGAATTAGAAATAATTTTGTATAATAGCAGTTAATAATTAAGAAATAATTGTGTTGCTTATTTGACCTCGTAATATTATTTTAGGCCAGTGACACCAAATACACAACAACTACTGTGGTCAATATTACTGTTCTTGACGTCAATAACAACGTGCCTATATTTTCGCGAGAAAACTACTTGATATCCATACCAGAAGACGTACCAGTTGGTAAGAGTACATAATCCCCCCTTTGTTTATCTTATATTTATTTATACGCCTAGGTTCCTCCATCGGGGATGTTAAAGCTACAGACTCTGACAATGGTGTTAATGCGGAAATTGAATATTTTATCCAAAAAGGAGCGTATGATGATTTCAAAGTGGATAACACCTCTGGTACTGTATCAGTATCATCTAAGCTTGACTTCGACAGAAGAAATACGTATAACATCGAAATAATAGCAGTCGATCATGGGTCTCCGACTTTGACAGGAACAACTACGTTAACTGTAAATGTTATTAACACCAATGATAAACTACCTTATTTTGTACCTACCACCCAAACTGCAGAGGTAATTTTGGTTTTAGGATTTATATATCACAAATGTTACATAATACCTATGTGCAGTTCCTTAGGATGCTGCAATTAGCGATATAATTTATAGTTAAGAAAATATGTGCAGTACTGAGGAACTACTAAACTATCATAATATTTTAATCGATATCTCCTATTTAAACAGATTATGGAAGATGCAGCTATTGGAACTGTAGTCCATTCCCTTATTGCCTTAGACCCTGATGTTAACTCGACAGAGGCGCTTAATTTCGCTGCAACAGAACCCATTACAGCTCTTGATAAACATGGCAATGAAGTTCTCGGTAACGAAGCTTTCAAAGAATTCTTCTCCGTTGATAAAAATACTGGAAGAGTAACTGTAATCAACCCATTACAAAGGGAACTAGCCACTGTCGTGCGAATAACAGTTTTAGTAACTGACATAACTGCACCTACTGTGCAACAAGGTCAGGGACTATTAGTAATTACTATCGGCGACGTAAACGATTCTCCTCCAATGTTCTTACCACCTTGGACTGCCGAAAATCCGATTTATTATCTTGAATTAAAAGAAGAGCAACCCGTCGGTACAATCGTGGCAACGTATACCGCGTTAGATGAAGATTCTGACATAGCAGGTTATTCAATTATTCCTGAAAGTGAAAATTTTCAAATTAATAACGGAACTGGTATTGTGCAAATAAAGAAACAAATCGATTATGAGAGAACTAAAGAACTTAATTTTACCGTCGTAGCTTTTGATACTGGTGTGCCACAATTAAAAGCTTCGGCAGTAATTTTAGTGAAAGTTATTAACCTTAATGACAACGATCCTATTTTCACGGCAAAACAATACAATGCTAGCATCGATGAAAATTCACCAAACGGCACCTTTGTGGTAGCTGTTAGGGCGAAAGATTTAGATGCCGATGAATATGGAGAAATTAGTTACAATTTAGCAGGAGAGCATAGTGAGAATTTCATAATCGATAATAAAACAGGTTATATCACTGTAGCAAATTCCAACTTTTTGGATCACGAAAAAATTAATGAAACAGTCATTCAAGTGGTAGCTTCTGATGGAGCACCGAGTAACCTAAGAAGATCGGTATCGGTTCCTGTTTACATTACAATAAACGACTTAAATGATAACTCGCCGACATTCTCTCAAGATGAATATAATGTGACCATTATGGAGAACGTTAGGTTAAATCCGCCGATGCGACTAATTCAAGTTAATGCATCTGATGACGACTCAGGAATGAACGGAAATATTCACTATAGCATTTTATCTGGAAATGATAAAGGTAAATAATTATTTCTGAAGAATATTATCATAGAAATATATAAGCAAAGCCTTCAGACATTACAACCGCTAATCTAGTCAAACCGACGTGATTAGCCGTAGGTAGAGTAAAAACGATTAGAGAAATTACCTCGACTAGCTATCATAACGTTATGACTGTGTTGTAAGGTCTGTAGTTTCTAGTATTTTTTGTTGATTTTTATACTTTACATCTTGTTTCTGTTACAATTTTTTTTTATAGATATTTTCATACTGGGATTAGAAACAGGCATCCTTTACCCTCACAAGTCCCTGTTAGGCCAAACAACAGATTTCCACTTGGTAGTAGAAGCTAGAGACGGTGGCGGTAATGGACAATTATTTGATAGAGCAAGAATTAATGTTCATGTATTGAACGTCAACGAACATAAACCTGAGTTTGTTATGCCGATGCTTTCTAATGCTACAGTTGAAATATTGGAGGTAAAATACTTATTTGTGTAACTAGTGCAAATAATATATATTTGTTGAATGAGGCATGAAATTTGCAGTACGAGCGTAGCGAGTGCAACAAGTACACTTTTTGCAAGTGTTGCACACAACATTTTTTCTACGATCGTATTAAATAAACAAAACTTTTTGCACTGTAAATAGTGCAAAAGTTAATACTTTTTGGTCGTTTTGCACGATCGTAGAAAAAATTAATTATATTATTAGTTTCAAGTAATAAAAAAATATATTGACTTAATTCATGCACGATTTATTCGTACATGCGTATTGACGTTGAGTGAAATAATTACAAGAAGACGCAATATCATAATAATACTGACGGTAATTTATAGGTGATGCATCCGCGGCAACAGTTCATAAATTATCAGTGCAGGTGGTTAAAATTACCACACTCGTACGGACAACGATATTATCCCGACAACTTATTAAACCACATTATTGTCAGTCCGGGTGTGACAATATTAACCAGACAAATAATCTATAAACTAATGTTGCAGAAGCGCCAGCTATATCTCACAGCCAGTATCATTACACGTTCTTTATTATACTTTCATACAACGATATTGACGAGTGGACCTTTTTAAAAATAAATTTGCAAAAAAATAATTTGTTAATTATTTTATGCGCTAATATATATGTTTTTCTAGAATGAAGCCACTGAAGGTTACTTGGTCATGACAGTAAAAGCAAAGGATCCAGATGAAAATGAAAACGGAAGACTCACGTATCATTTCAAAGTGAATGGGGAAAATGTTCAAGAAACACAAGAGTTTAGCATTAATCCAAACACAGGCGAGCTTCGTACTAAACAAGTTTTGGACAGAGAGATGAAACCAAAATACGAGGTAGGTAGAACAAGTAACTACTAGTGTATTAACTCAAAAATATATATGACTATAATACTATACCTCGGAAACTGAATGTTTTGGTAATTACAATAAGTACAAGTAAATACGAGCTGCATTAACCTGACTATTAAGCTCCTCCAACAATATCAGAAGAGTTCATCATGTCTCAGTTCTTTTGATATTACATCATGTCGAGCTCATGCGGTGTGGACTTCTCTCGAGAGTACTTAATACTTATCTGCAATTTAATTTATTATTTCGATTTAGCCGATAGTATTCAAATAAGCAGTTTTTTAAATATTTTATTTTTGCGTTATTCTTACAAATGAGAGTAGATCTTAAAGAATACTTAATTGAACAACAGTTTTCTAGAAAATAAAAGAGTTGTAAAACTATTTAATAAATAAAGTGTATCTGCATATAATTTAAGAACTATATTATGGTGTCAATAAATAAAACACATTTAAACGCAATAATTGCATTAGTAGAAAATATATACGAATATTAGTTTCTGAAATGCCTACAAAATATGTACCAATAAATAGGTATTAGTTAATATCTGATTTTGATATAAAGTTCACTGATAATTTTATTTTTTACCTCAATTTAAAACCATTCCATAATATAATCAAGATAATAGTAATATAATATTGTTTCAGCTGGAGCTTGTGGCAAGAGACCACGGATCACCTAAATGGTACGAAACGATTTTGCACTTAACCCTGCTCCTTGTTGACGAAAACGATAACCGGCCCGAATTCCCGGGCTCTAAATCGACCAATCCTTACCACTTTTACGTGTCTGAAAACAACGAGAGGCACATCTTAATAGGTAAGAATGAGATCATGAAATTTCATGACTGGCTTCATTATTAAAAATGCGATGAAATCCAATTTCTTTTATTTTAGGACTATTAGAGCAACTCCAAAACATATTTTCTTGCTCATATCAAAAATATATCTTTAAATTTAATGTGATTCCAGCACTCAACTTTTTACAAAGACTTTTAAGAGGCTATCAACGCTAGCTATTTTATCTCTCATTTTCTCTTTTATAGGTACTCAGCTAGACTCAAATGGCTTCTATCTGAAATATTTAGGTGGCGGATGCTCCAGTATTTTTACCATTACCATTATCCGAATTAAAACGGCCGTCGTTTGTTTTTAGTTTCTTAAATAGCGTGTTACATTATTGGGAATGTTTTTTATTTACCAAATACTAGTACCTGTACAGTGAATAAGCCACTCAGTATGAAATAAGTTTTGTAAAAATGAATGTTATATACAGTGTGTCTCATTTTTCACCACTACACCCCAATATCTAGGCCATTTGTTGATCGATTTAGATCAAATTTGGTATACTTCTTTTCTTTCAGATTGTGTTTAAAAAGTTATTAATAAAAACATTTTTCAAACTTAAATACGCCTACTATGATCAAAAGAAATTGTCAAAAATTAGAAATTTATATTAGCGATTGAGATAGGGTTTTTGTTTTTACAGATTCTTGTTCAGCATGACCTAAAACGCCTGTATACCAAATTTCTTTAAAAAATATTCATTCCTTCAAAAAAAAAAGTAGGTAATAAAAATCTAAGATTTCAATAATAATCACCCTACTATTCCAGTTATTTATTATCGGATATTTACATAACTTGTTAGTCGGGTGATATAATGACGCTAATTAAGCATTAGGGCACTTTTTTTAGAGAATATCAAATAACTCAACTTTTATTATTTTTTATTATTGAAACCTTAGATTTTTATTACTTTTTTTTTTGAAGGAATGAATATTTTTTAACGAAATTTGGTATAAAGGCGTTTTAGGTCATGCTGAACAAGAATCTGTAAAAACAAAAAACCGATCTCAATCGCTAATATAAATTCCTAATTTTTGCCAATTTCTTTTGATCATAGTAGGCGTATTTAAGTTTGAAAAAATGTTTTATTAATAACTTTTTAAACACAATCTGAAAGAAAAGAAGTATACCAAATTTGATCTAAATCGATCAACAAATGGCCTAGATATTGGGGTGTAGTGGTGAAAAGTGGGACCCACTGTACATATTTGAGAAATACTTTGAGACAGATAGATTTTTATATTAAAATACGCATATTTGGACATGTTCACACAAAATCCGTTAAATTGGAGGTATGACTCCGTCTGTCTGCATTTGTTTTTTAAATAAAACACACCACGGAAATTAGACAACCCCCAATTCCAAAGCCAAAGGCTGACCGGAAGGGGGCTACACATTAGAAAAAACGTAGACAAACATCCATACCCACCGACATTGCTATCTGCCGGTGCCGGGCTTCGAACCCGGACGCGATAGGCAGTGTAACCAGAGCCATGACTGTCACTCACGCTCTAGCCCGCTGCGCCATCGAGTTTTTTAATATTTTATTAAAGTGTATCAATCTTATCACATTTGGTATATTTAATGCCAAAGGTTGATAAATTATTGAATGTGCTGGTTAGATAAATAAATTACAAAATCTTGATGAAATATGCAATTTTCGAAAAATTCAGGAAAATCTAACTTATTTTAAATTATTGCTGACTTTAACGAAATCGACAACTAAGTTGTCATCTACATTTTTTTAGTAGCAAGCGTTATTTTTATATTAAGTGGATTTTGTACAACTTACAATTCTTTTCATGTCTATATAATATTATGAACAATATAGTTGTCAGTTCATAAATAAAACGTTTTTAATCACAATATTTCATTTAATTAAAATGAAAACAAAGTTCACATAACAATTGCAATAAATGTAAAGAATTTATTTTACATCACGGCCTTTATCAAGCAGCAAATGAACATAACTTTGAACATTTATTGTGGTAATTTAATTGTTACAGAGGGCTTTGTTTAATTTCAATTAAATAAAATATTTGTCATTTGAATAGATTTTTTCTCATAAAATTGCAGCTATTTTATTACCGATTTTATGTCTGTAAAGAGAATCGCAAGCTGTACAAAATCCCACTTATACATAATGTCCACCTAGTGCGCGGAGTTCTATACCTTGGTTGATAAAAGCGATAAATAGATTTTTTTGCTATATACCTAATTTCTCAAGTTCTATAAAATCAAAATGGAGAATATGCGATTTAGTATCCAGACAGAAGATATTCGAATGGAAATATTTTTAAGGCTGATAAATCTTGGAAGAAACACAGGTAATTGAGTTTCTTGTGTGGCTGGTCAGCCACGAACGGCAGGAACGCTGAAAAATAAAGATTGTGTGAAGATTCATGCATTTGAAGTAGATCCAACGGATGCTGTACGAAATATAGCGCGATTGTTGAATATTTCAAGCTCAACACACAAAAAATTGAGCAACAACAAATGTCATGCCTATCATTATATGCGTGTACAAAATCTTATGCCGCAAGATTACCAGGCCCGTATAAATTTCTGCAACTGCAATTTAAAACTGGAACAAAAATCTAAATTTTTTGCTGAAGGTACTTTTCACGGGTGAATTAATTTTCTCTCGAGAAGCAATATTTAACGAACTTATCCAAATAGGTAGATAGGACATGGTGGATCTATAAACTGGCCTGTCCCATCTCCAGACTAGACTATTTTCTTTGGGGTCATTTAAAACAATTTGATTACAATAGGCACATTATTCTTACCCTGGACGAACGAAATGAAAAAATAATCGAACCATTAACGACAGTTACTCCGGGAATGGTGCAAAGATCTGTGGCCTTTGTTTACAAATGGAAGGTGTCCATTTTGAACATTTACCTTACTAATAAATGACATTTTGTTGGAACTTCTTTTGGGAAAATTCAAGAGTACAGCTCGAAGATGGTTGGAGCTGCGACATAATTGTATTAAGATTTCTTCTCAGAATGTTGTAAATAATCTGTCATTACAAGCTCCTCTGGTGATTTTGAGACATTCTGTGTACAATCTACAGACTTGGATATTGCGCACTATTGGCTAAAATGGAACTTATGGGTAATAACAAGATAGTGGCCCTCTTTTCGGGTCTGGACTGAAAGCAAGAAATTATGAATATAGGAAAGTCCGCTACATACTGAAACACCCCATACCCCCCTCGCTTATCCCTGTGACAAATCGTGAAGCGATTAGTCCCATATAGGGTGTTTGTTTGTTTGGCATGATCGTCTAGTTTTTATTTAGTTAGGACCAACTACGTTGTGATTTAGTAAATTTAACAGATTCTTTAATAAAGTTTGATATTACTTGTTCTTAATATTAAAATGTTTTGAATTATTACTTACTAACTTTCTCGTAACCTAATACACTTTCATTTATTATTTCGTTTGATTTTCAACTTAGTTCAATCACATTAGTTTAAATGTAGGAAGATAATTAAACCTCATAAAAAAGAAATAAACACAGAAAAGTGGTTTAACAGGTTTATTTTCAGATAAAGACCAATAGTCAAAATCGACGTGAAAATAACCTGGCTAAAGATGCAATTTAACGAAATCCCGTTAAATGCAGTGGAAATATCCACTGTCGTGTTCAGTTAATCCTGACGTCAGCCAAATAGTGCCCAGACGTCAAGGGAAATATCCCTTGTGAACACTTTGATCTCCTCGTTTGCATGGGCGACAAGTCAACAAGCAGTACTTGTTGAAACCTTGGCACGTTGTTACTATACTTATTGCATTGGGCAGACTTTCGCCGAAGCGTAGTTATGTATGGACCAATCAGGAACCATACGAGGTCATTGTCCCCGGACGACTTCACGTTGTGATGTATGCAAATATGCCTTACACCGAGGAAATTTCCCCAGGTCGTCTTTTAATTCGTAGTAATGATAATTGCGTAAGCAACGCAATACAACAGTATAGTGACGTTGGCCGTAAGAACCTTCATTGATAATAGTTAAACTGCCAGATGTGTTAAGAAAGCAGGCTTTCAGTTGTCTTGTCACCGCAGCAAAGATTTGTTCAAGTGGCCACAAGAAGGACCGTAGTACTAACCGATAAAATGCAAATACAGACCAGATGTCAAGTCACGTCGTAAAACAATCATTGGATATTATTGAATACCTAACCGACACCCTAAATAGAGATCAGCTGACCGTAAAAGCAGGTCAATAGAAATTAAACGGCATGTTCTCGTAGTCACCGGCACTTACTAGGTCCTGTGGGGACCGTAGTTTAGTCGGCGCTGGGGGTTGTGAAACCCAACGAGAACGGCAGCGTTTTCGAAGTCGCCGGCACTTACTAGGTCCTGGTGGGAACCGTAGTTTAGTCGGCGCTGGGGGTTGTGAAACCCATCGAGAACGGCAACGTTATCGAAGACACCGGCACTTACTAGGTCCTGTGAGGAACCGTAGTTTAGTCGGCTCTGGGGGTTGTGAAACCCGTCGATAACGTTCGTAGCGGCGTGGCCAAGGACTGACCCGGAGTCTACTTCCCGGGTTGTATTTATACGACTTTCGAACAAAGAAAACGCATTTGTGGTGGTTACGTCACACCCACCCACTTGCATGTGTGCACAAGGGAGGCTGTAATCTAAAGAATTTTAATGATGCTAATGCATCGGGATTTAGACGGGGTTTAGAGTATCAATACCTGTCCATAAGGGCGCTTCTTCCGTACTATAATTTGGAGTGGCTCTAATTTGTATATTTTAACATTCCCGAGTTTCTGTGAGAATTCACCCAACTTGGCCCTAAACTGATGCTCAAACTGCGAGCTATGCTGTGTATTGAAACGAATATTTTAAAATATTATATTGATGCAACGACTAATAATTTAATTATCCCCGAATAAAATCATTGACTATAAGTAATGAATAATTTGTAATTTCACGATATTAATGTCTTGATATAATTTAATTTCATGATAAAATTTAGGAAAATATTTGTAAATTACTGACCCGTGTACGGGGCGTTTCAATACGTATACACCGGATAGTGGTAAGGCGCGCCATACATCATAGACCAGTAGCTGGCTTACAATAGCTGAGAGAAATATAATTATTACAGGAAGCTTCTCTCAGAGTACAAACTCTGGACAGCGGCGAGACTGAAAGAAAGTACCTAATGATTAGTACATCACAATAACCAAACCAAACTCTAAAATGTTTTACCCTCTACTCATTTCCTCAGGCTCTTACTAGTACGTCCGATTTGTCTGAACAGCGGGTGGTCATCTCAACTTAGACTCTCAAGGGTCTGAAATGGGAAAAATCGCAGTAAATTAATGCAATAGACAAATATGACGTGACGGTGAAATTACTAATGCAATTTTATTTACTTCTTTGGTCACTTTTTACACGCCTTGTCGGCAGGTACGGTGGACGATCACTGGTGTGTATGAAGTCGATAAAAAGGGAAAATGGATGATGTACCAATCAGACATTGCACCAATAGGGATTTATACTAAGTCTTTCGACTGTTTTTTTTTTTCGCTGACGGTGGTCGACTGCCGCAAACCGGTATTGCTTTTAGATGCGTTCGGCGTAAATTATTGAGCTACAAAACTTTTCTTACTTTTCCCGGTGCTTACGTTTTGAGATGGCTTAATATATTTAAGTATTAAAGAAACACAATATTTGGGAACGGGTTTACATAATGGAAATATTTTAGTTGTCTCCAACTACAAATATTTCTCACCAAACTAGACTTAACTTGGATAACACTTGTAAAAACAACTACTTATATACGGGGTGGACTGAAAGGTGTAAAAATGAATTTAAAATCGTAACGAAAAATCATTTCGTTACAAGATGTGGAAAGACATTGTTGTAACTAAAGCCATAAACAGAACTGTCTAAAATATGAGTGGTCACTACCAGGGCGCGACACTATATTTTCCTTTTTGTTACGTTAATATTGTTTTTTTTATATATATTAAATAATCTCTTAACGATTCAACAAATGTATTTAACTACTTTTAATCAGTAGTTTCAGTGCGTATCAGATACAGCCAGTCATACCTCAACAAATATTTTTGTTAAAAATATTTCCTCAAATTTAGTAAGATTAAAAACATTAATAAAAAATAAAAAAAATAATAAAAATAAAAAAATAAAAATTAATAAAAATCTTATCCAATTTGATACATTTATATTGATGTTTCATCTCTAAACATACCTACATTATTATAAAATCTATTGAACTTTTTTAATACATGATAAAAATTGGATTAAAAATTGCACAATTCAAAACGTCTAAAAATAAATTATTGAAATTTTTTTTTTAACTCACCACAAATTCGTTCATTATGGTTAGGTCAAAAAACGATATTCCTAAGAAGATGTACATGCTCTTTCATATAATAATATACCTACAGTGTGACCCACTTAAGATCGCAACACCCCTGTATGCCCGTTATATTGAGAAAATCACCAACAACTCCAGCTAAAACTTACCGAAGGGTTTTGGTTTTGTTAATGCTAGAAGTCAAAATATTGATTTTCTGGCCACAGATTAAACAGTTTGACGTAACAAGAAATGGGCAGACATTATCAAGTTATTTTTTCACTTTTAACTCTCTTTCACAGAGTTAATTGTTTATGGAAGAGTTTCTCGGTTTTCTTCAGTCTTGATTATTTAAAATTCTTGACGTTTCAATCATCTTACCGTAGTCGTCTTCTTCACTTAGTTTTAAAATAAGACCACGACGAGAACAAGACGGCCGATTGGTCGAGCAGGAAAACCTACAAATTTTTTTCAGTATTGAAGGACCCACTTTACTTTCTGAAAGCAATCAAAATTACCAAACGTTTACTTTATTTATTGAGTTTTATAAAATCCAATAATCCAATAAGCAAATAAATATTAATAAATTGTTTGTGTTGATTAACGAAATAGCGATGCTATATTTATATGGATTATTATATTATCCACTTCTAATTCAAATTTAATCCATAAAATTATCTGCACTTTTCAACACAGTTACGACAAGCTGATAACAGTGATAACACAAATATGGGTAGAGTGCATATAATATTTAAATGTAACGTAATAAAACTGTGATTACGTATACCTAATATACAGTGTGTTCCAAAATTATGCGGCCAAACTCTTAGAGCGTGTAGAGGGGCTAAAAACAAAACGAATATTATCTATAAACATTTGGTCAATAGTGCATATTAAAGAAGTTATAACCTTCCAAAGATGAAGAGAATCAATTTTTTTATGCTGTAACCGAGGCTGTAACTCAGAATCCAAAAAAAGTAGGCACATCAAAATTTAGATGTTACTTTTTATTTAGATTCTCAACCGTGTCCAACATTCAATTTTGAAAGAACTGCTCAGGGGCGGCGCGTTTGGGGCTTAAGTTAGGTATATTAATAAATATTTTTGAATCTGTTGACACTATTAAAAGTTTAACTTTAAAATTTGATTTTTCAAGCATTATTACACAAAATGATAAAAATTTGATTGATTGAAACCTACTATAATTATTATTATAATATTATTACACTACTTGAGGTTTGAAGTGCAATTAAAATTTAAAAATGGATTTTCTCGAAAACGGCGCATCCTATCAAAATGTGAAAGGTATACTTACCATTTTTCTGTAATAATGATTGAAAAATCAAATTTTAAAGTAAAACTTTTAATAACGCGAACGGATTCAAAGATATTTATTAATATACCTAACCTAAACACCATACGCGCCGCTCCTGAAAAATGAATTTCGATATGGTCGAGAACCTATGTAAAAGCCACAAGCACAGAAATCCTGTTTTCTGTGGCACAAGACAATTAGGTGATGCCACGAGCCGGCCGGCCCGTCGTTAATTTGTTAACGCTGGGAATAGAGAGAGATGGTAGAACAGGGCCGCATATTTTACCGTGAATCGGGCTCATTGTATGGATGTAGCTGTTTAAAATCTAGAGCAATTCTTTTTAAATGTTCTAGTATTATATATCTAAATAATTAACTTCACTCATTAAAAACGAAACAATATTTTTACACTATACCTATAGAATATAATTAAAACAGCTGTAGTAAGTAATGATTTTTATATTATGTCAATGATCGCATTGATCGAAAGAATCATTTATTGCTTGCAATAAGGTATTTATTTAAAGATATTTTTAATATTTTAAATAAAGTAAAAATAGTAGTATATTTTGATGTGATAACGAATAAATAATAAGGGATACGTGAGTGAAATAAATAATGTATACGAGAAAATGTTTATTTATTTATTCAAAAATTAAATAACTATTCAAGTTAAGTAAACATAAAGCATTATTACTTAGATATTTTTATTGTCCAAAATAAAAAAAAAGAGAAAAAACTATTAGTCACATTTGATATTGATTCATAAATTTTAATTTAAATCTCTTGCAATGTGCTCAGAAATTTAATGTGGTAAATTGAATCAACTATAATAGAGTATCAGGTTAATTGCAATCTAGATTTCTTCTTTTTGTTGGAAAAAGACTTTGTTTTTGTCTGGGATTCTCTTTTAAAAAACTGTTTTTTTTTTTAAATCGGCATTAAAGTACCTCAAAATCGTCATTAAAGTGATCAGACTTGACATTTAAAAATAATTATGACATTTCCTAATGTCACTTAAAATTTTAAATAATTATGACATTTCTTAATGTCACTGAAAATATTTAAAAAATACAGTTAATTAATCTTAATTTCATAGTTTTTGGATAAAAAAAAATGTAATATGCCCCTCGGCATTAAAGTTCCTTTTTATCACTCATGTGGTTTATTAACTAAACTCCACATTCATGATAAAAAGATTAACTTTAATGCCTTGATACATAAATAACTATTTATTTAAATCGGCATTAAAGTATCCCAAAATCGGCATTAAAGTGATAGAAATAGTCATTAAAGTAATCCATATTATATTGTACGATTTTTGTAGTTGGCCGAGGTGACAGATAAATGTAAACATACATTTTTCATTGCTTGTGACAATAATTATTGTGTTGTAATAAAAGGTAAATAAATAATAAATACAGTTTTTTACATTCAGAATTGTATTATCACTATTATAATTGCTAAAAATAATGATTTTCTTACAAAAAATTATTCCGATTTGACACTTTAAAAATAATTGTAACATTTCCCAATGTCACTTAAAATTTTAAATAAATATGACATTTCTTAATGTCACTGAAAATTAGTTAATTAATCTTAATTTCACAGTTTCTGGATTTAAAAAAAAATTAATATGCACCTCGGCATTAAAGGTCCTTTTTATCATTTATGTGGTTTATTTACTCCACCTTCATGATAAAAAGTTAAACTTTAATGCCTTGATACATAAATAACTATTACCCGCATTGTTATGTAAAATAAAATTAGTTTTGTAATTATGTCTTGAAAGTGGGATTCACAGGCAGGGAAATTCTAGTGTTTTGCTCTGATTAATACATAAGAAGTCGTCAATGGTCTCTTCAAATATGTCAACTAAGTTGATATGCTTGAATAAAATGTTTTCCAAGGATGTAATTGAATATAGTTCCATTTGAATAATTTAGACCTCCCCTAGATTTCACACTTACAAATTCGGCTATAGCTGGTAAAATTATATATTATGCACACACTGTTTACCTAATTTACAAATATTACTCGGTTTCCGGGTTTCCCGGTAAATGAGTGCATACCTACCACAGTGTCGGTACATGCAAGGCGCAGCCGCGAGGCCCTTTACTCCCTCTCTTTGTCTTACGGTTTCGCGTCTCTTGCGTTAATAGTTTGGCGACACTCTAACCATACGATACATTGAGGCGTTTCATCACCTAATTGTCTTACACCGTGGTAAAAGGTAAC
This sequence comes from Rhagium mordax, assembly GCA_963680705.1. Classification (NCBI taxonomy): domain Eukaryota; kingdom Metazoa; phylum Arthropoda; class Insecta; order Coleoptera; family Cerambycidae; genus Rhagium; species Rhagium mordax. The sequence continues at coordinate 42,226,642 of OY796659.1, read as the reverse complement.
GTCTAAATTTTGATGTACCTACTTTTTTCGGATACTGAGTTATAGCATAAAAAAATTGATTCTCTTCATCTTTGGAAGGTCATAACTCCTTTAATATGCAGTATTGACCAAATATGTATAGAACATTTTCGTTTTGTTTTGAGCCCCTCTACATGCTGTAAGCAGAGAAGAACGATCACAGAGAAGCGACATAAAGGCTTTCAGCGTGAACAGTTTTCGTACGCGCATGCGCCAACTATGGTGTGTTGTTGTCACTTGTCACTTGCGTATATTTCAATATGTTTTTAGGTTATACCTAAGTATATTGAAAATATTTGTTCAAGCAGTAAAATAACGACTATTAAATCTATTTCATTTAACACGATTAAAGACAAAGTAAACGAAATACCTAATCAACTTGCCAATTTTGATGTACTTATTTAGGTTATAAAAACGCTATGAAGTAAATTGAAATAGGTAGGTATATGCGAACACATTACATCAGGAAAAAGTATTAAAATATTTTATTCTGTTAAATATACTAATAGGAATTTCAAAATAAATTAAATAGATAGAAAATTGAAAATTTTAACCCATATATAAATAAAAATATTTGTTGTGAAACATCTTGTTTTATTTTTATATACATACTATTAACACACATTATTAATAATAAATATAAGTGTGTGAATGTGGTACAAAATCCTTCTAAAATGTATTTTAAGAAATGCATTAAACATCTATAATATTAGTTTATTTGTGAATCAAACTAATTTATATTTTATTATAAATAATGCCAAAGTTTTGCAATAGAGATTATAAATATTTTAATTGGTCTACATTTTATAACATTTACCCATGCGCTCTAATTGCGATGAACAATATTATATAATACACTGTCATGCAGTTCGCTCAGTGTACATCTCGGTGTACGTGTACCAAAAGGATAACTTCTCTCAGTGTAAACGTGTGTGTTTACTTCAAATCGGCTGGGCCATAGAACCTCAAACGTTCCGCCGGCACTGTCGCTTCTCTGTGATCGTTCTTCTCTGCTGTAAGAGTTTGGCAGCATAATTTTGGAACACCCTGTATAATATAAAATTAGGTGGTGATCTAACTGCATTGCAAATAAATCAAGATGTTGCAAGTTGGTTGGTATACGCTGAGTTTTATATTACGTTTATGTTTATTAATATGTTAATATTAGATGATAAAATTTATTTAAAGCCGATAATTCTTCTCAAATTATAGTTTTGTTTAGAATAATCGAAACGTTTGAAAGAAGATAAATACATCTAAATGCTAAATATTTCAATCATTTATCTTAGTATTTCCCAAAGTGGACGGTACCGCGGTCGTTGAGACATCTCTTCTACTTTTTAATAATGAGGATAATGAGAATAATAATAATGAAGCAAACTAATAATTTAGTTTAATATAATAAATATCCAAAATAATTATTGAGACTAAATTACTATGACACTGTCAATAACCGGCCAAATAAAAATTTTATTTTTGCTTTTTCTATCCGAGTTAGTTAACCTTCATAATGTGATACTGAAAACTGAGTTTTGTTATAAAATGCATTTAATGCATACATTATTCACTGCATTCTTATATTATAATAATTCACAAAACTATTTAATAATAATATAAATAATATTTAATAATATTTAACAACAATATAAATTAATAAGTTAATATTTATAGGTCGAGTCAAAGCGCTGGATAGAGATGAAGGAAATCACGCAAAAGTATATTACTACTTGCTTTCTGGCAATGATGACGGCGCTTTCTACCTAGATAGGGCTGATGGCGGTTTGTTTGCGAACAAATCCTTCGATCGCGAACAAAAAGATGAATATAGTCTCCTCATCATAGCCAATAACGACCCGAATTTCCACCTGACTACCGACCAAATCAACCAAATGGGAGAGGAAGAAGTCATGCATGATAGAAGTATTGCTAATGTCCGGGTCACCATAAACGACCTGAATGATAACGCCCCCATTTTTGAACAATCCGTTTATTATGCCGCCGTGAACGCGATGACGAACATTAACGATTTTGTGACCAACGTTACAGCTTTTGATCCGGATTTTGGTCTAAATGGTTCCCTGACTTACTATATAAGAGCTTCGAATTTGTATAAATTTAACTCAAATAGAAGTTCGGGATCTATAATTCCATCGCCATTTAATATCAGCGACAAAGGGGAAATTTACACAGCGACGTACTTGGCCGAGAATAATCAACATAGGTTTGTTATTGATGTTATTGCCAGGGAAAATGCCCATCCTGAACGTGAAGCATACGCTCAAGTATACGTAAGTACTCTTGTTTAATTTCATATTCTTATAGTATATTACGTAATGAGAGTTGTAAATAGCATATTACGCACGAATGGAAAAATTGCGCACGATGCCGCTTAGCGGCAAGTGTGGCAATTCCATGAGTGCGTAATTGCTTTACAACTCGAATTATGTACTATACTTTACCTACGATCGTATTTATTGAAATTAAAACACAATTTTGTATTATTCGTTGCTTATGTCAGTTTTGACAGAGCTAGAAAATTAAGTTTTGCACCTGCCATTTTTAATAATTTTAGCCTGGTGTCAGAAATATGAACTACAAGTGTTGTGTAAAGTAGGTCACGTGGTCACATTGCATTGCACCTCAGCGGCTGAGCGTGCGATTTGTTTACGGTGTGTAAGGTTCAATTTACGTAGGTGGCGGAGAGTGCGTTTTCAGCTATTTACGTTAGTGATCGTAGGTAAAATATATTTACCTATAGGTATTCCTATATATTTATTTTGTTAATATAATTAGACCTTATAATTCAGTAGTAATCATAATGTATATTCCAAGAAACTCCTTTATTTAAATTTATTTACGTTAAAATCAAGAGTAATTCTGTGTGGCTGACATTATTATTGTAAGTTGTTGTTTCGATGCTAAATAATCATTATTAGGTATGTTTTCTATTTTCATCGAAAAAAAATATCGATAATAATAAAACGGAATGTAAAGTAGAGTTCATATTTATAAGGCACATAAAAAATTTAAAAGCCTTACCGCCTATTACCACTACAATAGAGTGGTCTAACGGTCACTGTTTAACTGTTTACTTAATTTTCTACACACATTAATAATGCTGTAAAAAGGCGAACAGAACGACGTAGGTATTAAGGAGAGACGGACTATTTGGTATAATTTTAATTTGGACTAATAAAATTCATCAATGCTCCATCAATATATAAAATATTATTCCTATCTTAACACAAGCGAAACAGAATATTTTTTTTAAATATATCACTGTAACAAATAACTGTTTATTTATCAACGATACATTAAATTAATTAGATTGTAATTCATGGCACAACAATTTTAAGTCGCAATTAACTGCGTCGGCTTTGACACTTTTATGACCGGTTTCTATGGCCGATTTTTATGGCATTTTTTGGGTGTCTCGCTCCGCGTTCACTGCTTTGTCGGGAATTTTTTATCTGCCTTAGAAATATGAACTCTACTTTAAATGACGGGAAAATATGTCCAAATACGTCTCTGAGGCAATACAATTCGTTTAACAAAATCGATTCATAAGAGATCGCTCACCAACCAAATATGTTGTTTTAAATCGGGGTAAATAAATAAATTGTAGTCTGCATACCTACTTTTCGTAACTAATTCCTAAATTGAAATGTCATATGGCCCAAGGTTCATCTGCGGATGTTAAATATAAATGCTTATTAAAACAGTTATAGTAAGGAATCTATCATCCAAAAAGACGCTTCTAAAATGCCGAACCCTGCACTCGCGAGGTATATGATTTTAAAAATATGGATATTATCCAGAACTTTATGCCGAATCCGATTCCAGAGGGCGCGATGTCGGCCAAGATTGCAAAATTGCAAAAAAAGTAATATTTCCAAAAAAAAATTGGAACTTAAATATTGCATTATCTGTCGTTTACATTGCATTTACGACCTTATTTATAAAGATTTTTTAATAATTTTTATATCAATCGAAAGCCTAATGTTTGTAGTTTCATACAAGTTGAATAGAGAGACATTATTTTCATTATAAACAACACTATAAATTGTTTAAACAATATGTGCTCGGAAAGTGTAGTGTAATTTTCGGCGTTGAGGTACTTTTGTTATTATTGCAGATAGATATGTAGTTATGTGAGACGAAATACGTAGAATAGACCAACGAACATTTTTTATTAAAATCATTTTTTAATTCGCTGAATAATTTAGGAGATATGATTTTTTAAAAAGCGCATTGTGTGGTCTACCGCGCGCGCGGTCTTGTTTCTGTAGGCAGGCCATTTACACATGATTTCGAGGCACTCGAGATGATTAAAGAATTTCGCACACGAGTTGCAAACAATATTTTTTCTACAACGACTTTAATTTGATTAAACTAAAACCGTAAAACGATATCTTGTATTATAATATTTAATGCATTTAATTTAAAAAATATATAATAGCAGATATGTCTCAGAACTATGGAAACTAATATGTTTGACAACAAACATTTTTCACTGACGTTTTCGATATTGTGAGTGTTGAATATTGTGGGTTTTTAATAATAGTAAAATAATACATAAGATAATAATGGAAAGTCTCGAAAGTCATAGACTGTTTTTAAAATAATTTAAAAATTTCTACTTTCAGTTAATTCATTTCATAAAACAATAAATCTTTTTGAACTAGATGTTTGCTTAATTCTTGTGTATACATTAAAAATTATAAAAAACAGGCAATAATGAAATTTACGAGGAAATTTATAATCGGTATGTGATGTGCAAAATATTTTGCGCACGGGGTCGTGGTAACGCAAAAAAAATAATGTCAATGAAAAAATGTCTCATTTTAGACACTGACGTTAATGCGCAAACATAACCTTTTTTTGACAGTTGTAGAAAAAAGTATTTACTCGTATTATTACGTACATTATTTTACAATTTTTTTTGTAAGGTATAAGCAACATTTTTGTGACGTCTTTCGTATGAAAGTTCGTACAGATCATAAATAATGCTCACAAACAGAACAAATTATCGGTATTTAATTTAAAAAAACTACAATGATATTAAAATAATTTTCGTCTTGATAAAATGATGGTTGTCTGTATTGTAAATTCTTTGTACATGATATAACTAAAATTGGAGTACTATAGGTAAGTAGCTGTACATATGATTTATGTGATAATGCCATAATTAATAGTTATTATCTGGGAATCACGCCAAATTCTAAAAAAATAAATAGAAATAAGAAAATGGTCAAAATATGTCAAGATAAAAGTGTAGTATCAAAGGCAAACCTCAACAGTTTGCCCCAGAAAACCACTGTATTTGGAACTATACCGGGTGACCACGGATCATGGTAAACCCCCGCCATTTCCGCAATTCTTGAACTATCCAAATGAAATTTTGCAGCAGTAATTAAATGTACGTCCAAAAAAACTCATTCACCTGTCAAAGTTACGTCTTTTAATTGTTTCTTTCATGGCTAGTCTGATAAATAGTATAAAATGACGTGTTGTGGTGATTTTTTCCCTTTTTTTATTACATATCTGCTATTATATTTTGTTTAAATTAATTTGCATTAAATATTATAATACAAGATATCGTTTTACGGTTTTAGTTTAATCAAATTAAAGTCGTTGTAGAAAAAATATTGTTTGCAACTCGTGTGCGAAATTCTTTAATCATCTCGAGTGCCTCGAAATCATGTGTAAATGGCCTGCCTACAGAAACAAGACCGCGCGCGCGGTAGACCAGACAATGCGCTTCATTTAAAAAAAATCATATCTCCTAAATTATCCAGCGAATTATAAAATTATTTTAATAAAAAATGTTCGTTGGTCTATTCTACGTATTTCGTCTCACATAACTACATATCTATCTGCAATAATAACAAAAGTACCTCAATGCCGAAAATTACACTACACTTTCCGAGCACATATTGTTTAAACAATTTATAGTGTTGTTTATAATGAAAATAATGTCTCTCTATTCAACTTGTATGAAACTACAAACATTAGGCTTTCGATTGATAAAAAAATTATTAAAAAATCTTTATAAATAAGGTCGTAAATGCAATGTAAACGACAGATAATGCAATATTTAAGTTCCAATTTTTTTTTGAAAATATTACTTTTTTTGCAATTTTGCAATCTTGGGCAACATCGCGCCCTCTGGAATCGGATTCGGCATAAAATTCTGGATAATATCCAAATTTTTAAAATCATATACCCGCGAGTGCATACCCCATGATCGAATTCGGAGCTTTAGATTCTTGACTATTAGTTAATTAGTTTACTTGTCTCTAGTTTCAGTTAATACTTTTTTTTCTAGGTCTGGATATTTGAGCCTGAACAACTAATTAGAGTCATCTTGTCTAGGCCAAGGGAAGAAGTTACTAAAGAAAGGGATGAGATTGTGGCTGAATTAAGTAATGCGACCCAAAGTCTAGTCATTATCGATGAAATCAGGTACCACATTGACGACAATGGTTTAAAAAATGAAGAGTGGTAAGTAAAGATAAAGAATTATATAGTTATTAAGTAAGTTGTTCTATTATTTATTTTGCCTTAATCTCAGGTTTTACGCCACCGAGGTTCTTTCACATTTTCATCATTGGTTGACTTTGGTCCGTATCTAACATTTTAGATTCGTAGTGCTTTATAGCCTTAGTTTACTATCTCTGCGACTATTAATCAAAAATATATATTATTCTACCCAAACTACAAGAGTTAACAGTTTTGTATAAGCGTTACATGGGGATGCCGTTGCTTCTTCGGCAATAATAGAAAAATCTCTTCGTTGCATAATAGCTCAACATTTATTAAATACCAATTACCACCTAATATTGTCATCTCTAGAAAAATTTCATTATTCTCTTTACGACTGTTGTTAATAAAATAGTTACAAATATTCTTAAAGCGTCTAATACATAAATTGTTTTTTCTAAATCCCATCCTGCCGAATCAAATTTACAACCATAACAACGTACTACCAAGTAATTGCATGCTAAAGATCTTTACGTTTTCATTACGAATAGATTAACTATGTTCATAAATGTTACATTATAGTTTAAGTCTTTGCTATAAGTATTTGCTCTGCATCACTTGAGAAGGTGGTCCTTCTTATTTGAATATACGTTTTTGGTCAATTGGGAAATAAATTCACTATAAAATAAGAGTAGAACCATAGATTACTAAAATTAATACTATCCAAATAAAAAGTTGGTATGCGCATTAACCTCTAATATTCATTGTAGGTCAGACCTTTACATTTTGGTGGTAAATCCGAAAACTCAGATGATACTGCCAGTTCCAGATGTGTTAAAAACAATTGACGCTAAGTACGACTTCCTCAAAGACTACTATGCTGGATTCGCGATTGAGAACGTTGTTCCTGCTTTTATGACAGAAAAAAATGAAACATTTGATCCTGCTTTAGCCGCCTTAATAGCTTTGTTAATAGTAATATTTGTCGGCATCATTACGTTCATTATAGTCTGCTGTTGCTTGAGACATTGGGTCATCTCACCTACGGACTTAAAAAAGAAGGACGCGTTGATTAAGAAGGCTATTATTGATGATTTGAACACAACGGAGAATCCTTTATGGATTGAACAGTAAGTAACTTATTAAAATTTATACATGTATATAATAATTTAAAAAAAATGAATGTCCTTAAGCAAATGCTTGTGTCCATTCTTAAAGATTAAGTTTCAATTAATTTTATAACCTCACAAAAACATTTCGTGAATAGTTCAGAGATTTCTATAGTAGAGACCATATCGGAATAATTAGTTGGAAACATTTATGTTTGCTGTTTACCCATACTTTCTACTGGGTAACTAAGAGATTGCTCATAGTTTACCAGCTCATTATTCAATTTCGTTTGGTACACTAGCAATTAAATTAGTTACTCTGACACTGGTTCCTTATTGTAATAGTACATCAATCACACCTGTGCCCTATGCTGATCAAATCTCAAACGTGTGGTAATAGCTGTGTAAAATTCTCTGACACTGGGCCTGTATTCAAAACTTTTTGGTCTTTACCGTATGTAGTTCTTATGTTCCATCTTGATTTTGACATGATCATTTAATTACATTATTTGCAGAAATATTCGTGATTTCATTTAATATTAAATTTTATTATAGACAAACTCTATTGTTAACATATTTTTTCATTTTTTGTAGGAAATTAAAGATTTATGAGGAACAGGAATTAACTATGCAAGTTTTCAATGAACCAGAGCAAAATATGTTAAGACGGAGGGACAGCGATGACTATGTGCCTGTAAGTTTATTATTTAAATGAAATGTTAGGAGCAAATGATCTCCACATTCACTGCATGAGGCTAACATTACATAATATACCATTTTAGGAGGATAATACATATGCAACCATTCAACATCCTAATAGAAGAGGGTCCTCTCACATGGCAACGATGTCATTAGCAGACGATTTAGCGGATTATGCTACGTTATCGGGTGTTCCTCATCGTCCACCCGGTAGTAACAACAGCTCGCTGCGAGAAGCGCCTAATGTAAGTGAAATATCATTATTTTAATAAAATGTAACCTCTCCAAGAATAAAAACTAAGATATGTATAATAAAGTCACCTTTTCATATATGTTATATGTAGGTACAGGGGGCAATAATATGTGTTCGACTTCGATATCTCAGATTCTGTGACTGCTAAAAATTTGATTAAATAGAACAACAAATTTATAACCTCAAATTATTTTCGAATATAAAGGGCGTATCAAGACGGTTCTACAAGGTTAAATGATTTTTTCTGAAATCGCTCAAGAATGTCTACTTTCTCGGCGCAATTTCAGACCCCAGAATGCACTATTCTAGTATTTTAGTCCACTGCTAAACAACCATGTTCGTTTTGAAAACCGTTCAGGAAAGATACTTTTTCTGAAATCGTTCGAGAATGTCTACTTTCTCGGCGCAATTTTAGTGTTAGTATTTAGTATTTTAGTCCGTTGCTAAACAACCGTGTTCGTTGCTAGGCAACCATCAGTAAACCGTCCGGGAAAGTTACTTTTCCGGCTTAGGCCGGGAAAGTAAGTTTCCCGTACTAATTTTTTATTTAAATTTATTCACTTTTAATAATATTGATTGAGGTTTCAGAGAAAATAGTAGGTATGTGTACCTCGTAGTAAAAGCACATTCTCTTACTCCGTGTTGCTTATCTCCACGGTCGTCCGGGAATGTTAGGCTATTCCTACTAGATACACAATATACTGTTCCCGGACCCATTTTTAACTAAATTCATTAATTTGTAATAATGTTAATTGCGATTTCAGAAAAAATAGTATGTTTACCTCGTAGTAAAAGCACATTCCCGGACTCCGTGCTGCAATTTATTGAGCCACTTTCTCTTATTGACTTTCCCAAACTACATAGAGTAATGATTGCTTTTGTTCAAAGAATTCTTCCTATACTTGCATATAGAAGAAATCACCACAGTCACCAATCCAGATTCTAAGAAGAAAACAGTTAATACTAGTTACAAAACATCTATGTGGTATTTCTGAATCACTTTCATTTCCTAAAAGTGTAGAAACAGAAATGATTTTTAAAATAATTATATCTCTCTAAATTGACATTTGTCTCTTTCTCAAAAGAAATTATTGTACGATAATAATAATATAATATAGAATGCATGCGATTTTTTTGTACATCCCTCTATGCTATTAATAACTATTTACGATTTATTGGGCAATAAGTATGAAATTCAACAACAAACAATGAGGGATTTTCTCTATTAATTTAAGAGAAAAAATTATAATAGATGCTCTACATTTTGTCTATTTTGATAGTCACACATTTCTTTGCGCATTTGAAATAAGGTTTCACTGCCTTTAAAATTGCTGATGTGATACTAGAAGCATTTATTACCCTTTTCTTCACAATTTGAATTGTTGGTGTATTATATAAACAATTTCCCACAATTTCCTTCATGCGTCCACATAAAAAATCAATTTTTTTAGAATCCGGAGATCTAGGAAGTCATTTAGTAGGATCATTTCTTTCAATCCATTTATATGGGTGGATATTATTTAGGTGATTTCTTACTGCCTTTAAAAATAATGTGGTAAAGCTAGAGCTACATCCTATTTTGAACCCTTTGCGGTAGATTCAGTACTATTAATAATAGCGGAGAGTTCTCCAAAAAAATCTAGATAAATTTCTTCAGTCAATTTACCCTCAAAGAAGTGTGACCCTATTACCATATTCTACAATGATTCCTCCCAAATGTTTATGGATCATCTGTGTTGGTTATCAACTTAACTGAAAATGAGAGGATATTCCATAATAATGAAAATTGTGCCTCTTAGCCCCCATTACACGATGTGTGGAGCGACGCGGCACACGTCGTGCCGGCCATCAGAACGGGCCTGCAGCGCGACGAACTTGACGCGACGTGCTGGTTCCCGTCGATTGGCGGCAAATTCGCACAATTGAAAAGGAAACGCACCGCGTGCGAAGTCGAGCGACTCGGGTACCAAGTCACCACACACTACGAGATATTCGGCCTTAAATTTTTAATTCAGTAGTCATTTAGCTTTTCAAGTGTCAACCAACATGCCATGGTCAAACGATGTAATATCTGAATTTATAACCTTATACAAAAAAGAACCAATAATTTGGAACTCTAAGCATAAAACCTGGCATTTTCACATGAAGCCCCGCGCGGCGCGAACCACGCTGGTCGATGCGTCACTCCACTCCAAAGGGAACCTATTCTTTAGAATTCGTACGAGGGAAAGTTACTCGCACTTCGCATGGATACGAGTGAAAGTTACTTGCACTTCACATGGACACGAGTGACTTAGAAAATGCTATTCTTGTCCGCTCGTTGCCGAAAAGCCGCGTACAGACCGAATTCCAATACAAACCAACACCAACTACGGGCAGGTATATGGCGTTGGCCTGTGAAGTTGAAAAGAATTGGAATGCACTTGTCCACAACAAAATTTATATTTGAGTTCGACAGCGTTGGGAAAGGTTCAGTGCTAGATAGTACAAATTGCCGAACGATGAGAACGATCTATTGTTGGGAAGTGCGAGATTTATAATAATGCATTCTTTCATTTCAAACGAAAAAAGGAAAAAGGAACAGAGGTCTATACGTTCACGTTGTTAGGTGACAACACCTTTTAAAAATATAGCACTAGAATTGAGCTTTTTTCGAATTTTCTTATTAAATACAGACAAATGACTGAACACCACTAGCAAGCAACAAATGCTGTCCAGACCAAATCAAACCCTCCTTTGATATAGGTACCGCTCGAGTAGCCAAGCTTGGATACCGTTGGATTTGTTTGGGTTGTGCCGATTCCAACGCTTCCGAATCTCTACTACATGTTGTACCTTGGTTAGCGTTGGAATCTTGGTCTGTACGCGGCTTAAGAGGAATACCCTTGAGTGAACCCCTCCGAAGTCTCAGATACGACGATCTGTTTTACTCCCAGCAAAAGTAATTGTAGGAGAAGTAATGTACCGCCTACCTTTCGATTTTATTTGTCGCAGGAAAGAGAAAGTATGCAATTTTGGTGATAATCAACTAACCCTCAAAAACTTCTCTAAAAAGTCGCCGGTAGAGTTTTAAAAAAATATGTACACTATCCAAAATGACCTGGCGGATTCGAATCCGAAGAGCGGGATGCTGTCCAGGAATGCAAAAAGGTAGAAAAAAATATTTTTCAAAATTTTTGTAGTACCTAAAAATTGATTTATTTTCTCTTTACATCGTATTCCTAAGCTTGTTTTTCAATACTTTTAAAAAATTCTTGCACCAGTAGAAAGCTCATTGTTTCTAGATTGCTACAGGCTCAAAATAATATTAAAATTGTTGTTAACAAATGCTGCATAATTTGTTTAAACAATACATGCCAGGAACGTGTAGTGTAAACTTCGGCATCTAGGTACTTTTTAAACTATTGCAAATAGCTATATGTATAGTTAATCGAGACCAAATATGTATAAAGGATTTTTTTTTATTGTGATTATGGTGTAGGAGATACGATTTTTATAAAGCGCGCAGCGGTCCAAAGTCATGAATTTTTGTACTACAACCGCGCTCCTGCAAAACAGCGAAGCGATCCGCTTATTCGGATGTACTAATCCGTTCAAAAGTACTCGTCACTCAAATACATGTTATAAACTAGTTATTAGCCCAGTAATTTTTTTTACTTTACCCATTTTAATGTTATTAATAATGCATTGCAGTGCAATGCATTACCGTTTTTATAACCCAGTCAAATTAGACAAATCGCTGGAAAAAATTCCCAGAGTTGGAAATTTTTTTAAACGCTTTCTTTACACTTGGGTAGACATATATCAAAAGTCCCCGAGGGTGGGGGGTGAGCTCGAGGAGGGGAGGGGGTTAAAGGTACCATTTTAAAGTTTTTCGCTTATATCTCGGAAACGATCACTCCTAACGGTTTTTGCCCCCTTACCACAATTAAAGCTGACAAAATTTCCTACAGAAATTGTCCTATGCATTTTCCGTAGAACTAACCGTAAGCGAGTTATAGGGCGACAAAAGAAACATCATTTAAAAAAATGTGCTTTATCCGCATTTAAAACAGAATTAGTATTGTGATTTGAAAAAAACTGACAGTAAATTGAATTTATTGGGTCCAACACTTCATTAGAGCAGGGTGTTGGGTCACGGGGGTCCATGAAGTCTTCAGAGTCGTCCTCATATGCTGCATTTTCTCTTCAACCTAAACATTGAAAACCGAATTACAGTCTTGTTCAGTACAATATTAATAGATAGATGATTTAATAGAGATGATTTGAATAAAATTTAGTAAATTGAATAAATAACACGACCTCCTTTATCCCTGAAGACTCTGAAAGTCTTGTGCGAGAGGGAATGTATTGGGTCCAACAGTTCATTCGAGGGTGTCAAGTCTTCCGGGTCATCCTCATATGCCGAATTGTCGTCTTCAACTGGAGGGCCGTTAGTGCACGCGCCCTCACAGTTACCGCATATTGAAGAGCAATGGATACCTGCTCTGCGGCATCCACAACATGCCCCACCACCTTTGGTACAGCTGCAGAATATTGTTAAAAGGATTGCAGCTGGGGCAGGTTGATCTAAAGTTGTCAAGGGTTGAAGATCTCCATCTTCTCCTTTCATACAAACCCAATCAATAGGTTCCAGTTTGTTGCCCAGCCAATCTTGAACTTGCAAATAGACTCTGTATAAGTGTTGCAATGCAGAGCCTTCAGTTGGTGGTAGAGAGGGGAAGTCTGACTTCACCCTTGTGCTGGATTTTAGAAATGATGCGTAAAGGCCGATTCCCATCTAAGCAGCACCGAGCAGAGCGGCGCGGCGCGGCACGGCGCGGCGAAATGCTGCTTAAATTGTTTGCCTACATTTAAATGATACCGTTCCCATCTAAGCAGAGCGGCGCAGCGCAGAGCGACGCGACTCGTAGCAGCAAATTTTTAATTCTTCGGGGAGCATTAGCTCGCGACACTGCTGCTTTGCGACACGCCGCCCTGCGTGCTGACGGACAAGTGGGGATCTAGTGGCGGCAAAAGCAAGCAGCGACTTGCATGTTGTCTGAACAGTTTGCATTTATAAAATGATTAGGTATAGATGCGGATAAAATTTGTTGACAACCTAAAAATAAAATTTACCATTAAAAATATTTTCGATTTCAAAAAAATGTAATTTTAAATATGAACAACTCAAAAACGATTTCAGGTAAAGGGCAAACATAAAAAATGTTTAGAATTTTACAAGGAATTCGAAAGTGCAAAGAAAATTGGAGGTTGCCCTTTAAAAAATCAAAGAAATATTTTTTAAATAAAAAGAATAAATATTACGGAACACGACGATGTAGAATGCTCCATTGTCGGTCAAACACTGCGATCTGCTGCTTTGCTTGCCGCTGCCGGCGATGTCGCTTCCAAATGCTGCTTAGATGGGAATAGCTTAGAAAATGCTGCTCATGCTCTGCGCTGCGCCGCGCCGCGCCGCGCCGCGCCGCGCCGCGCCGCTCTGCTCGAAACTGCTTAGATGGGAATCGGCCTTAACGCTGTTTGTCCAGGTCTGTTACTCTGGCGTTGTACATTGCTAGGAACTTCTGTTCCCCGGCGTTTGCAACTTCCTCAGTTGTTGAAGTCTTTATGTAAAATACGTTGGAGATCAAATGTAGGATGATGTCCCTCATGAGTAATTAAGCAATTATTGACTTACCTTTTCGGAAAATTGTATAGCAGCCGCTAAAACCGTGAATGAATAAAATGCTCTTGGCAAAGTCAAGTTCCTGCAATTCCTTGGAGGGTAATAAGTTTTGCTTCCCTCATTCCCCTTCCCAGATTTGAAAAACTTTATCTCTGGTTCCGTTGGAGCTAAAGCGATCAGCAGGACCAGCAGATCCACATCCTCGCCAATGACAAGCAGTGAACAATCACATTCTGCTTTCTCGAAAGCGCACCGTATAATAGTTGTATCCGCATCAGCGTCAGCCTGTCTAACTTCTAAACCCTCTGCAATTATTTTCCGAGACAGCATTCTTAATGATGAATCTGTCCTTATTTTTTTCATTACCTAAAGAGTGTTGCTGAGTCGTCGCTACCATATCTTCGGTGAAATCAATGTCGACTGATGCGGTGGTGATGGTGGTGCGACTGTGCAGTATTCACCATAGAGTTTTTTTAAGTAAGTCACATATTGATTAAATCCACCATCAATCAAGTGTGAACTTGAATTTTTACGCAAGGAGTGCTGCGTCGCCAAATTGTCGCCCTGTAGAGCAATATTCCTTCATCCGCGGGGGAAAAAAGAGTCCCCCTTCAGGCAGGCCAGTTTAGTTGGGGGGCGCTCTACACACACTATTTCCATAAATATAAATACTTACCATATACTAATGAAATGTGTTTGGAAGGATTTTTAATGCAATGTATGTAGAATCCAAATTTCAGAAGCCCGTAGCTCGCTTACGGTTAGTCCTACGACAAAAATGCGTTGAACCATTTGTAGTAAATTTTGTTAGCTTTAATTTTGATAAGAAGGTAAAAATCGATAGGAGTAATCGTTTCACAGATATAAACAAAAAACTAAAAAATGGTACCTTTAACCCCCCCTCCCCTCCTCGAGCTCACCCCCCACCCTCGGGGACTTTTGATATATCTCTACTCAAGTGTAAAGGAAGCGTTTAAAAAAAATTCCAAATCTCTGGGAATTTTTTCCACCAATCGCCCTAATTTTGTCTAATTTGACTGGTGTATTAGCTTTTTGTTTCAGAAACACGTGTATATGGAGATAACATTTGTAGTTGAAAAGATGTCAAGATGAAAATTACGCAATGCAATGTCGAAGGTATCTGCTTTCACTGTGTGTAATTTTAACATTGGAAATGTTTTTGTTTTCGTATAGGGGGTTAAAAATCAGTTTCATGTTGCATTTTATGAAGCATGACTTATAGAAACAGTGGCGACAACAGAGTAACCAATTTTTGATTGGTTGTCTAAATCACGTGGTACTGGCAGTCATGTTATAATTTTTGTATAGGCGTCTTTCGTGTCGGGAAAAAAACGGTCTTTCAAGTCCTCAATTGTTGCAGGGCGACTTGCAAAGACCTCACCCTTCAAATACCCCCACAGAAAAAAATCCGGTGCCGTTATGTCAGGAGACCTAGGGTGGCAAGGCAAATTTTCAAATCGAGAAATTATACGGTCGTTAAAATATTCTCGCAGAATCCTCATGGAATTTCTGTGTGAAGCTCACACATTTATTTGAAGGGTCTTTGCAAGTCGCCCTGCAACAATTGAGGAAAAAATTACAGGGATAGTTGGAGATTTTCTTCGCCGGGTGATGAACAATTTTGCATTCAGAATTGAAAGTTCAAGTTGATGGAGGGCATTTAGAAGACATGATTTTTAAAAGTTGAACAAATCTTGAGTACGTAATAAATCCCATACAATTAGCTGTACATTAGTGTAATAAAAGATTTTTTTACTCGACTTAAAAGGATTTTATTCGAACAATAAAATGGGTGGTTTAATATGGGGAACCCTGTACATATTTAGGGCAAAGTTTAGCCAAATTGGCTACTCTAACAATGGCTAAATGACGTGCAAATTCGACGATGAAAGGTTCCCGTCTGACGGTGGTAAATCGAAGAGACCATATAAATACAAAAGTTTTAACTTTGGAATAGTATATCACAATAATACAAGTGAAGAAAGTAAGAATTTTGCTCACATGTGTGCATTTTGCACACGAGGCGTCAGCCGAGTGCGCAAAAGCACACAAGTGAGCGAATTCGTTTCTTCACCAGTGTTGTACAGCATTTTGTTTAATCCTATCATTAAAATGTTAAAGAATTATCAAATTTTGTAAAAGCTACTTTAGTTTATGGTTTTGTATGAAGTGCACATCAACGTAGATAGCAGGTTGCGTTGCTATGGTTCGTGTAAATATAAACATTTAGTTAAGAAAATTATTGACCTGACGCGTGGTGAAAATTGTGAAATAATGGAAGTAAATGATGATATTACTGTGCCAGCAGACATTCTAAAAGAAGCTAATGCTGCTATGTTTCATATATTGCTGGAGAAATCTAAAACAAGGTATTTAAATGAAATGGAATTTTATTGTAGTTTGACGATTGGTAATTGGACAGCCTACTGTCCTATACTGTCCAATAACACCTACCCTAGTAGGCGAAAGTGACAGTAAGAGTGGGCGAAAGTGACACAAGAGTGGGCGAAAGTATTTTCACTCATTACTTTTGCCCACACGTTGCCATATAAACAACTTGAGTGAACAAAATAAAGGGTTTCGAGTATTGTATCCAAGTAAGAAACTGTATGTTTCAAGAGCAGGATTAAACAAATGTTTTTGGTTTCCTAGTAGGAGGTCGACAATCAGTTTCATGTTGCATATTATGAAGTATGACTGAGGCAGAATGAGCCTTGGAAGCGCTCGCCAGGCATAAAGAGGTGAACCTGGTATGGGTGCCGGGACACACCGGGGTTCCCGGAAACGAGAAAGCTGACGAACTAGCCAGACTCGGGGCCGAGGAGCCCTGCGTAGGACCGGAATCAATGCTAGGAATAACAAGAAGGCAGGTTTCGACGGCCCTAAACGATTGGGCCTATGACACCCTAAAGGATTACTGGAGGTTAACCACTGGCTGCAGACAAGCTCGAGACTTTGTATCGGGGCCGAATAAATCGAAATCGGCCTGGTTACTATGTCGGAGCAGGAAAACGCTTAGACTCTTAGTCGGAGTTCTGACAGGCCACTGTACACTAAGACGACACCTAACTTTGATAGGTGTAGAGGAGGACCCTATCTGCTCGGAATGTGGGAAGGATGATGAAACATCCTACCACTTCCTAGGGCAGTGTGAGGCACTCGGTCGAAAAAGACATGAAGTCTTCGGCGCCGGGGAGCTTCAAAGGGAGGAGTTACAGTCGCTGGACTGGAAGGACGTCCTGACCTTCATTAGAATGTCAAGGAGATTCGAGGGAGAGGAGGTGGTGAATGGTTGAGGGGGTGTTCTGGGGGTTAGGCAAAAAGGGCCCATTCGTGGCCTACTTGCCAGGCTCAGGTCTCCCCCGATACTACTACTACTACTACTAGGCAGATTGACGTAACGCGTGAGATTTTAGCGGTTTCAGAACAATAGACGTCAAAATTAAATTTTTTCGTTCACTCTTCCTGAGCCTAAAATCAGAGTGTGACCGTGCAATTCACGATGTAGTTCTATTAGGTTCTATCCTCTACCTTGAATTTTTTACCAGAACAGACTCTCGGACATTCGTTTGGAAATAGTGTTTGAAGTTTTCGTGTTTTTGCAATTTTTTCAATGGCTTGCAATTTGAAAAATCATAAGGGTGGGTTTAGGACCGGGGTTACTCTGCCAGTTTGTCGATATCTGATTTGTACGTATTACCGAGTGTTAGAGGTTTGAGTGCCATTACTTTAACATGAGATAGATTAAGCAAAAGTAAACAAAAAAGTGTTTCATGGGAGATTATCGCTTCGTTAAAAAAGGCATGCCCAACAATCTCCAAGACAACTTAACATTGAGAAGCACGTCGAACAGCTTATCTCATTTTTTCTTGTCGAAATATGCATAGCTGAAAACTAACTAACTTAAAATTTTGTAGATTTTCGGGATTTACAAAGACAGGGGTGATTTGAAATGAAGCAAAATAATATATATTTATAGTCAAAATTCACCGAAATTCATAAAATAAGCAAGAAAATTTCGAAGTCTTTGTAACTCTATTCTTAATATTTATGTAATTTGAAGGTGGATTTTTATTGCGTCCAGTTGTAAGGCTTACAAATAAAACTTATAAAGTATGCGACGTATGTTAACTACGTGAAAACCAAATTTAGGCAAAATTCAGTAATCGTAACCCTCCCTCAATAAAAATTTTTGTCAAATGATATAAACGAAATCCGAAATGGCTTGACAATGAAAAAAATTCACAAGAGTGGATAGAAGAAAATAATTAACGGCCCTTACAACCTATGACAACACTTTTTGTGCCAATAGCAGAATCAATATTGCAGCTTATCTCCTGCAACCGCAACAGAAAAGCAGGTTTAAGATGCTCACAAATTTACGGAAATTGTCGGAGTAGGTACAATGTCTAAATTCATACATGGATAAAATTATCGAGGATCTAAACGATGCAGAAGATTTAGATGCTATCGACTCCGATCTTCTTTATTTACAAAGTCATTCAATATAATATAAAATTTTAGACTACTCGAAAATCCGCACTTATTCAATGATTATGTACTTTTTCATTTTGCAGAATACACTCACAGATAAACAAGCAGAAAATAAAGGAAACAAACGTAAAATTGGTAAAAATAATTTAATAAAAAAGTAAAAAATTAGTAGAGTAGTAATGGCGGAGCTGGGTCTCCCCCCACCCTTTTTTTTTTTGTGGTGGGGGGTAACTAGGGTAATTCGAGTAATGTAGGTAATTAGACTGATGTAATTGCAATAGAGGTAATTAGAGTATTGCAGGTAATTAGCCTGATGTAGTTGCAATAGAGGTAAGTAGAGTAATGTGCAGTAATTAGACTGATGTAATTGCAATAGAGGTAATTGGAGTGGTGCAATGCAATTGTAGTTGTAATTAGTGTATGTACTGATATGTGTATGAGTATTTCAAGTAGAGGTGGTGGGGCAGCTTCACTCCGTGTATATAAATGAGGATGAGGAGCACACAGCCATTTGTGGTGCTAGTCTCCCAGAGTAAAGACATAAAATGTATATTTGTACTTCTTGTGGTGTAAGTTTTACACGTGGTGACAATTTGCGAAGACATCAGAGGCAATCTTGTAAGAAGATACATGATAGTGGTCCGCAAGCAAAATATCCTAAACTGGAATGTAATCCTTCAACATCTACAAATATGGAAACTTGTAATTGCTGTAATGTGACTCTAAGCACAACCCAAATGAATTCCCATAGAAGGACATTGCAGCATAGGACAAATTCATGTGTTCCGTTTATAGAAGGTGTAGAAATTGTGCAGAGCGCTTTCAAATACAGGATTGTAACCTATCGAGTATATAGCGAAAATAATCACCAAGACTATGTAATGTTCTTCAATGAAATTAGATCAAAAATATTAAATCTCTTCGAGGAAGTGTTACGTATTCATAATACAGTAAAAGTAAATATGGAAACGTTTGCTACGTACGTATTACAGACACAGGAACTATCTGAAATGAAATCATTTAACACTTCCAACAAAATCTTGGATCAAGCTATGGATTTGAACAATACTTTGGACACCTTTGTGGATGCTATGATTACACAAACTACGGAGTTCCTGGAACGTGATTCAGGTATTTAAACATACATTAAGGTGGAAAGAAAATGACTAATTATAATTTAATTTTAGGATGGGCCCTCGAACGAATTGCTTTTGTTGAAATCAATGTGAATAAATATAGTCCTCTGGGTGGTTCATCATATGTCAAGTTGCCAAAATCCATAGAAAACAAGAAGGCAGTGGTAAATGTAAAAAACCAGGATCAGTATTGTTTTGCTTGGGCTGTAACTTCAGCGTTGTATCCTGCAAATGGCTGCACATCTGAGACCTCATCATATCCACATTTTTCAAGAGTTTTAAATTTATCAGGTATGAATTTTCCAGTAAAATTGCGGGATATTTCAAAATTTGAGGAGATGAATAATATTTCAATTAACGTGTACGGGTTAGAAGAAAAATTTGAGAATAATAGAATAAAGTATGAAGTTGTTGGGCCTTTACGTTATTCTGAAAAAAAACTATTTATGCATGTAAATTTGTTACTACTTTCCGGTGAATGTGGTGTAAATCATCACTGTAAGAAAGATTGCGCTAATAATCACTATTGTTGGATAAAAAACTTGTCTAAGCTAGTTTCCGCTCAAATTTCAGCTCATGATCATAAAAAGTACTTTTGTGATGGTTGCTTACTATATTTTAATAATGAGCGTCAGTTATTCCAGCATCAGAGAAATGACTGTAATCATGTTTATACAACAACACCATCGACACAATTTCGGATTGATAAATATGGTAAACAAGTACCTGAAAATATATTAAAATTTGAAAACTTTGAAAGACAAATGCAAGTACCATTTGTAGTGTATGCAGACTTTGAATCAATTCTGAAACCTATTCATACTTGTGAACCGAACCCCGAACGTTCTTATACAAATAAAACTTTTATACACGAACCTTACTCCTTCGCATATTTCATAAAATGTTCTTTTGACAATTCTTTATCAAAATTTGAACTCTATCGAGGATCTGATGTAGCCAAAGTTTTTGTATCGCGTATTGAAGCCGATGTAAGGGAAATCTATAACAGATATATGAAAGATATAGTCCCAATGGCTAAACTCACAGCACAAGAAAGACAAGACTTCCTGAATGCGACCGTATGCGGTATATGTGAGAAACCATTTAAAGTAGAGGATGTAAAAGTTAGAGATCATTGTCATATAACTGGTAAAGTAAGATTTGGTGCCGCACACTCTGTATGTAACTTAAATTACAAATTACCAAATTTTGTACCTATCATATTTCACAATATGAGTGGCTACGACAGTCACCTATTTATAAAACAGCTCTGTGCACATAAGGACAGAGTTGATGTTATAGCACAAAATAAAGAAAAATATATATCTTTCACGAAACACCTTTATATGCATGATTACGTCAATAAGAAAGGGGAGAAAAAACGGAAATTTATACAACTACGATTCATCGATAGTTTTAAGTTCTTATCAACATCGTTGCAAAATTTAGGGGGCAACTTAACTGATAACCAATTGTTTGTTACGGGAAGTTTCTATACAGATAAGGAAAAATTTAATTTAATGAGGCAAAAGGGTGTATTTCCATATAGTTTTATGGATAGTTTAGAGAAACTAAATAATGTAGAGTTACCCTCGAAAGATGAATTTTACGATAACCTAAATGAAGAACATATAACAGATAAAGATTATCAGAGGGCTAACGATGTGTGGAACTTGTTTGATTGTCAGAATTTGGGCGATTACTCAGATCTTTATTTAAAATCAGACGTACTCCTTTTGTGTGACGTATTTGAAAATTTTCGTAAAATTTGTTTGGAAAAATATAAACTTGATCCTGCTCAGTATTACACTTGTCCGGGTCTCTCGTGGGACGCTATGTTAAAACTAACCAAAGTGGAGTTGGAATTATTAACGGACATTGATATGATCCATTTTTTTAAAAAGGGAATACGTGGTGGAGTAAGCCAGTGTACGGAAAGGAAACATATTGCGAATAACAAATTTCTCCCTAACTACGACCCCAAAGAACCTTCTTCATTCATCACATATCTAGATGCCACGAACCTATATGGGCATAGTATGTCGCAACAATTGCCGACAGGTGGATTCGTGTGGCTGTCCGAAGAAGAAATCATGAATTTAGATATTACGAGCATTTCAGATGAAAGCACCCATGGGTATGTTCTCGAAGTAGACATACATTATCCACAAGATTTACACGACTTACACTCAGACCTACCCTTTTTAGTAGAAAATATTATTCCACCAAAATCAAAATCGAAATTGACAAAACTGATACCAAATTTAAACGATAAGAGGAGATATATTGTGCATTATATAAATTTGAAACAAGCGCTAGATAACGGGTTAATGGTTATAAAAACACATAGAATACTTAAATTCAAACAATCACCTTGGCTTAAAAAATATATTGACCTAAACACCGATATGAGAAATAAGGCTAAGAATAAATTTGAAAAAGATCAGTATAAATTATTAAATAACGCAGTATTCGGTAAGACAATGGAAAATGTTGATAATAGAATGGATATAAAATTAGTTACCCACTGGGAGAGCGTTAGGCGGAGTATGGGTGCAAATGCATTAATAACACGCCCTAACTTTAAATCATGCTCAATATTTACTGATGATTTTGTAGCCATCCATATGGGTAAACTAAAGGTAGTCTACAACAAACCAATTTACGTTGGTTTTTGTATCTTGGAGTTGTCTAAGACAGTATTATACAACTTTTTCTACGACGTTATCAAAAAACATTTCGGCGATAATGCTTCTTTGCTGTATACAGATACGGATTCGTTGATTATAAAAACATTTACAGATAACTTTTATAATTTCATAATACAGAATCCAGACAAATTCGATACATCTAACTACGAAGAAATAAATAAATTTAATATTCATAAGGGCTTGTCGGTGTTAGGTAAAATGAAAGACGAGTTCCCCTCTGATCCCATTATTAGTTTTTATGGTACGGGTGCGAAAGCTTATTATATACAATCGGTGGATAATGAACTCAAAAAAGCTAAAGGTGTGAAGAAATCTGTTATTAGAAAGCAGCTGTCAATAGATGACTATAAGAAAATCGTTGAGCGGGGAGGTTTAATATTTAGAAAAATGAATACGTTTCGGAGTTGCTTGCATGACATTTACACAGAAATAAAGAACAAAGTGGCCTTGTCCCAACACGATGACAAACGTTTTGTTATTCCTAATACTACTAAAACATTACCGTGGGGGCACCGTGACATATCATTTTTTCAGAGCGAACAAGAACAAAATATAGAACGACTGATAGTTGCCATAAATAATATGGAGAAAAAAAATGAAAACTTGGACGCTTTACTTGCAGCAATAGCTGATTTAAGCCAATAATTAATTTAAAATTTTTATTTCATCTTCTAACGTAAAGGTCGAAAATTCGAATACATGAACTACTAAACTGGAAAATTCAAACTACAAAATTTCACCAATATTTAATTGTAACATTATAATACAAAATTATTGTGATAATTTTAAGTACTTTCAAATAATAGAATAAAAATATCTAAATAAAAATCACAGTGTTGTTATTAGTAAACCTTTCTCCCAAAATAAGTTAAATATCGATTAGGTTAAATCGTAAATTATAAATAATGTAGGTAGTGACTTGAAGAGGTGTGTGTAATGATACAGTTTTACAATGTAAGAGTAGGTGACGTTGCTAAAACTAAAATGTCGTTTTATGCTGCAGTCAGGAATGTGATGTCATTTCAAATAGAAAGTTGTTGCGTCAGTTATTCGATGTGCGCATGACATTTAGAAAAGTTTGACGTCACTTTGTAGCGGGATTCTGTTGAGACAAAGAAAATCAACAGTGGGGTGAAAGCTTGGCTTGCATAAATCACGTGATGTCGTCCAACCAATGAGAGACGAGAGTGGTCACCCACTCCCTACCGTTGGAGGGGGAAGTTAGCTTGGCTTGGGTTTGAGGACGCTTACAAGATTCTTTCCGTCTTCGCCTGTGCTAGTGTGTGCAAGTGTGCTCTCGTGAATTTCATTGCTCAGTTTTTGTGAACAAAATGGTAAGAACCGTTAAAAATGTATCATCTGCTGGTGGGCGTAAAAGGCGCTCGTCGACACCGCCACCAACTTTACCGCCCTTGACTTTAATGACGTATTTGGCTACGTTTAAACCATCACCTGACGCATCTACGGCGTCAGGTTCCGCCATTAATGGCGGTGCTGTGAAGTCAGCAATAAAAAATCCATCCTCTGGCAGGGTTAATGTTTTAAACAACATTATTGTTAAAGATGGTATTGCTGCTGACGTTGGGGGCGCTTCGTGTTCTAACGAAGGCGGTAGTCAGCTAGCGTATCATGGGCACCATCAGCAGATGCACGGCAATATACATCCTGGCGCAGATTTACCTGTTTTGCACCTTGAAGATGGTGACCTCGGCAATACCGTCAATGTCACCGTATCCAGGAGTAATGCAGGTAAAGCCGTTCATACCCCGAAATTACATGGTTTGGCTTTAAACAAAAAATTTAAAGTCACACCATCTACTTCAGGGTGTCAGGATGTACGCGCATCTCATCCGCGCAAATCATCTATGTCTCTGGTGGCACATGACTCCGATGACGACTTTTTGCCTAGTAATGTAAACAACAATAAAAACACAAAGTCGTCGTCGGCGCCATCAAAAGGTAAAGGTAGACGTACAGAAACACAATCCATAGACTGTGACGCGACTTTATGGGACGAGATAATGGATTTCGCGCAGACAGTTGTACCTGCCCCTCTAAGTCCGCTACCTGCTTCACCAAAAAAAAATAAGGTTTCGGCAGGTAAAGGGCAGGTAAAACCGTCTGCGTCGTTTGTGGCTGTACCTCTACCTGGCAATAGCGCATTAGAACAGCCAAGCTGTTCTAATGCGGTGTTGCCACCACCACGCAATGACGCATTAGAACAACCGGGTTGCTCTAATGCGGTGTTGCCACCGCCGCCAGAGGTAGCTCCGATTGTTAATGAGAATCCGCTCCCAGCACAAGCGGACTCTGATTCTGAATCGGAGGTGTTCTCGCAAGTTGACACCAAAACATCTGTTAAACAATTTTTTAAAATATACGGTCAACTTAAGAGAACACATGATTTAAATTTGAGGCTTTGTCGGGATCATCCGAAAATCTTGCGTCGTGCTGCTGATATGCGGGAAAGAGCCGCAAAATTAGAGGCCGACGTAAAGAGACAAAGGGAGGCTCTCGACAAAACTGCAAAGCAGATGAGGTTTATTTCGGATCAAATGGGTGGCTGAGCACTTGCGCACACGCGGCGGAAAGTTATTTTAAGTTAGATTTTAAGTTAGTTAAGAATATTGTTAGTTAGATAAGATTATTGTTAATTAGGTTTAAAATATAGTATTAATAAAAAAACATTAAAAAAATAAATGCAAAAAAAAAAATTTAAAATGTTTGTCAAAAAAAATAAATGACAAAAATAATTAAAAAAATAAATGCCCCAAAAAAAATAAAAATTTGTCAAAAAAAATAAATGACAAAAATAATTAAAAGAGCATACAAATAAAGGCAAATTAATTAAGTTAGATTTTTAAGTTATTTAAGAATATTGTTAGTCAGATAAGATTGTTAATTAGGTTTAAAATATATTATTAATAAAAAAATATTAAAAAAAATTAAAAAGTTTGTCAAAAAATAAATGACAAATAATTACAAAAAAATGATACAAATAAAAGACAAAAAATGATAAAAAATAAATTACTCTGTATTATTATGTAAGAATATATTGTTAAAAATAAATATAAAAAAGTTTAAAACAAATTTTAAAAAGTGAATAAAAAATGATAAAAAAATTAATTAGTTAATAAAATAAATACACCACATGTAATTAATTAATTGTGCATATTATGAGTACATGTTTGACATGAATAAACACATAATGTAAAGGTTAATTAATTTAAATAAATAAAGAGTTTAATAGGTTAATAACAACATAAAAAAAAAAAAAAAAAAAAAAAAAAAAAAATTAAAAAAATCGAATTTTAAACACATGAAAATCAAAATTAATGGTTAATTAGGAAAGGTCAAAGGTCAAATTTAAAAAAAAAACCGGAGAACCACCACCTCCTTTCTCCGGGGGGCGTCCGAGGATTCGATCCTGTGGTCTTCTGAGTGACCTCAAGATCGACGCGTATTTGCCCGCTCGGCTACTCGAACGCCCCACAAGAGTTAGGTCTATTTCCTAATTTCAACAAAAAACTACCTGCTCATCGATCCGTATTTACCAGGCAGGGTCGCATGGCCTTAGGCTATAAAATCAACCCAAGCTATCGGCTTTATACATTTACAACTGTATTATTTTGAATCAGTTTATATCTTGAGATATTTTAATTTAATTTAAATAATAATAAATAAAAGATAACCATTTTTTTTTCAAAATACTTTTTAATAAAATCATTCATATGTTCATTTGTTTTAATATTTATATGATTTACTAATTTTCACAACTTGTAATATACAGGGTGGCACAAATATTTTTATTAATTAAAAAATATATACAATTAAACTTAAAAATAAAATGAAATATAAATTTACATTAATAAATACTACTTATAACGAATCAAATTTAGTAAAACACGTTGTATCGTTCACGCAATTGTTTTATTTACATTATTACATGTATGACATACTTCAATTCGATGCAATTGCACCAAGTTTGTGCTGCAACATTTACATTTCGTTATCATTGCACCATCCAACGTCGTCGTTTTGTGAATATTTACATGCTGGTGACGTCCGGACACTATCCGTGTATAGGATATATAACATAGCCCACACAGGAAGTGTTTGGTTGCATCCGGCCTGGTTCTGATTATGACAAAAGACGCTGACGTGCAATATAGTCTCCGCCGATCATCATAATTGTTTAATATTTTTCCGGAGAAGGCTAACTCTCCCGCTTCGTCTTCCACATCATCCCCAAGACCTTCATCTACACTGACGGGAACCAGGTTGCCATCTTGATTCAAGTCCTGAAGCTCTTGATTTACACCATCTCGGTGTAACACCATTGCACCCATATCATTTTCTGCCAGTTCAGTGAGGAATCGTCTATAAGCCATCTTTAAATGTTGGAACTCAACTGATTTGATGTTAAACCTCCTCCGTTTTATATTCTATAATTCGTGACGGTGACGCCCTTCCTATTGCGTCAAGTTTACTATTAGCTATTTAAACCAAGAGTGACCACAAGAGGAACGCATTCAAACTTCTTACGTAACACAATCGTGTCTTAAAACAGAAGTGCATACAATGGTCCTACCAAGAGAGTGGAAATTAAAACCAATAATAGCAGTACAACCGTATAGTTACAATAATTCAAGAATTTGCCATAATTGCTATACTGCATGGAGGAAGCAAATTATCAACCCATGCACTGGACTGTGCAAAAAGTGTGTAATTCAGAACCCAGTGCAGAAAAAAGAATTTCGAGACAATTGTCCAAATGAAACACAATGTCGCAATTGTCTTACCATACTCAAAAGAACGAATTTTGGTATATATCGAGACGTATGTGAAGCTTGCAAAGCAGACCAACCACAATTAAGACAACGATGCGTGTACTGTAGTAAGTACGAGGACAATTGTTGGAACAACATTTGCATAAAATGTATGTCAGGGGCACTCATCTTGTGTGATCGCATTGGTGTGTTTTATAGTAGTTGGACTCACCATAATAGGGACTGTTGGTGTCTTAATTATAAATAAATTATATTATTTGTATATATGTATGTGTGTATGTAATATATATTATAACCATAAACTGTAAATATATTTTTAGTATTGTAATAACATATTATTTTGTAGGAAACTTTTAAAATTATACAAAAAAAAAAAATGATTATTTTTAATTTTTTTACAATTTAAAATGAAGGAAATAAATTAAATAAATATTTAAGAGTTTATTAAGTAAATAAATGTATTAAATGACTTACAATTAATTTATTTACTAAAACTATTTATTAAATTATTTACAATGTTTAATTTATATGGATGCCTAATCTGTTCCCTCGCAGACATTATCGCACTCTATCAAGAGCTGATAATCTGACCAGTGGCTCTGGTCAGGTGATGGCTGGCCGTCTGGATCGTAGAACACCGTTTCCATAGACCATGCTGATGGTGATGTTGCCCTATCAGTGCTGCTGTCCGGGGGGTTATCTTGGTCTCCCTGGTCCTCGCCTAGATTCTCACCTATCCAATAAGATGAAGGTGATATTGGTCTGTCGTCAATGCTATCTGGGGTAGCTTGGTCATCCTGGTCCTCTTCGTCTTCCTGGTCCTCTTCGTCTATCGAATACGATGGAGGTGACCGTTCCCACCAATCACTGCTGTCTGGGTCGTATTCACTAGGCATTGACCAGGTCGATGACGTTGATTTTGAGTCGGTGCTGGAGGAGACGCAATTTACTTGAGAAGTGTCCATGATGTTAATAATTTTAAATCTGACAAACAAGAGCGTTGCTGTGTGTTATATAAAGCAAACTAATCTCCACCCCCAGCAGTGGCGCCTCCTACAAACATTACTTTACAGGCACCTCTATTATTGATGATGGAGAGGGGGTAAACATTTAATGTATAGTGTTTTACTGAATCAATGAATAAGTCAGGTTGGCCGAGTGGTTAAGGTGTCAAACTTCACTAATTAAAATTCATAATAACACGTATCCTATGATTGGATATGAATACCCCCTCTATTATTTTAGAGTGACTCCCTCCCCACACTACTATATATATGGGAGTAATATTAAACCAAACTTAGTTGCATTTACTATTTCTATCTATATACCACGTATCGAAATGGCAAATCCATCTATTATATCTATTCTAAGACGGTTGGCGCAAGAAGATTCCAATAATTGGATGCTGTTTAATCATGAGGCTGCGGAGATGGGGGTACCTGCTGAGGCTGTGGAGATTGGAGCACCTGCTGATGTTGATGCCAATGGTGCCAACATCGATATCCAGGAAGTCATCGAAGGCGGCGAAAATGGTATAGTGGACGATGGAGTCGACGAAATGGTGGACGATGGTATAGAAGTCGATGTTGCGGACCTCATCGAGGAAGACCAGCACGAGATGGCTTTCCAGATAAAAGATATGGTGGCTGGTACAATGGACAAGGTGTGTGCTACAGCGGCCTTCGTTGTGGTATGCAGCATTGACCAGGGAAAATACTTTATGTGCACTAGGTGCTACGTATCGTATTCTCGCATGGTCGTAGAGGGGGCTGTTCACCAACACGCAAGTCTGCACAACACGGTTGAGTGGTGGGACGTACCTACCATAAAGTGCAAAGCTTGTGGCGATGACACAGTGACAGTCGGTGCCATCGAAGGTTGTTTTGTGTGCAATAATACTGGAAAAAGAACAGTACCCATATAATAATATTAGATTTTCTAGTTTGTACTTTTTATATTATTTTTTGTTTGTTTAATTTTTAATTATATTTAATTAATTTTATGTTTTATGTTATATGTATATTTGTATCATTCTTATAATATAGATTGTAGGAAAATAAAAAGGAATTAAAACATTTATGTGTATGTTTATTATCTTTCAAGTGTTAAAAAAAAAAAAAAAAAAAAAATGATTATTTTTAATTTTTTTACAATTTAAAATGAAGGAAATAAATTAAATAAATATTAATAAAGTATATTCATTTTATTATTCATTTGTGACACATATTAAAATATTTCAATCGACATAACTATATAATGATACATTAATATATTTTTCTAGTTAATAGTAGAGTTTGCCAGCCCGCAAAAGCCTTCTAGAAAAGATTTTCGTTTGCACTTTGTTGCTAAAATGTGAGACCCACTTTTTATCATTCCCCATCCGTTACAAATGCAAAATCGAGAGGTCGTCAAAAAATCGTACTGTACAGGGGGTTGCTAGGGGTGGTTTTTCAAAAATTATGAAAAAACTTTTTTTGCGTTTTGTACATCCATGCTACCTGGTCCATCATCTACTGAAGTTTTATGCCAATATTTTAATCAGAAATATTTTTTTTTTTAATTTTAAAATCGTCATGTACAATGCTTTTATATGGAGCGCCTAATTATATAAAGTCTCGCCCTGAAATACCACAATTGTAATATCCTTTCTAACGTCCTAACTCGAAAACCTTTTGATTAATGAAAAAAATCATTTCTATAAACGTTGTAGGTCAAAGATCGAGGATTACATTACTTTTTTCAGATTCTAAATCCGATCGATAGTTTCGTTAAAAACTTACAAATTGTAAAGCCTTGTCGTGGCGGTTACGGCCGACATTGGAGATGCTACGAAGGTTCACAATACTGTGGCAAATGCAGTCAAAAAACGACTCTAAGCTTCAGCGCGTTTGTAAAGTCGATATTCGCCTATTATCGTGCAAATTCTGTGTTTTAGAAGCGTTTTAAATGTCTTCCGATATTATTTTAATTAATAAATATTTAATTAAACAACTTCGATGTGATTTTTTTAATGGTAATCAAATTTCCCTTTGATTTTTTTCAATAATGATAAGTAATTTTAAATAGCTACACAAAAATATAGGCAGGTGGCCGGTATCTTACACAAAAATATAGGGTAGGTAAAGTTCATTTCGTTTCTCTTCCGCAGATAAAAAATTACCGACAAAGGAACACGTGCGGCGGCTTCAAAGAGGCCGCGTTTCTGCTTTATAAATGCGGCATTTTTTATCTGCGGAAGAGAAACGAAATGAACTATAGTAAGGTACCTACCTACATAAATTAAATAGTGTAAAAAGTAAAAGTTGAATATATTAAGTTAAGTTTACAATGACAAAAGTAATGATAATAATTAATAATAATTGTACTACAAGTGTAACGAATTACAAACCCTTAACTAAGAAAAAGGGGTTCGATTGGGAAATATTTACTATTTTTGGTCATACATTTTTTGTTAATTCATATAATACTAAAAAAAACATGAACTTATAATATGTTAAACTGTAGGGAGAGTATAGTTTTGTGATTTGTGATCTGTTTATATACTTAGCCGAATCAAGTACTTTTACCTTGCAAAAGGTATAGGAAAGTTTATATTTGGTACGATTGTTAAATTGGGAAATTATTTAAAATCCCAAGTTTTCGACCTTGGGGGGTGCCGCCTATTGGTTTTAAGGGGTGGAAAATTGCTTTTTCGCGATTATCTCGGTATCGGTGCGAGATACGATTGAGGTCATGATAAAAAATGTGGAGGGTTTTCTATATTTTTTTCGAAACTTTATTTGTAAGGTTCATAGTTTTAGAGCTGCAGCGCGTAGAAAGTAAGCATTTTCGTCAATTTCACGGAAAATTTTATTTTTGAACAAAATTTACAGCTGTTTATTAATTTCTTACCCTTATTTGTTACTCCTTACCACACCACCACAGAGGTAAACTAATAGGGCGCGTTGTTTTTAACGTGATATCCCCAGTAGGCATTATCCACGAAGCATCATGCCGTTGAAGATGATTAACACTTTTTTGAACTTCTTATATTCATTGATGGGCTATGGGAAGACAATAACGAAGAAAATAAAGATATACCTGAAAATTTGCCGATAAAAGATTTTAGTTCGTCAGAGATTATAAACTCTTCTTGAGAATTTTCCTCTTGTTCTTCAGGAGTGAAAGTGATTTATTCTTCTGAAGCAGGTTAAAAAATGTAACTTTACCTTTCTTTATTATAGAGTCAAGACTTCTTGTCACTCAGTGATTTATTCAATTCAAATATTCAAAGATGATAATGTTAAGATATCATTTGTGTGGGGGGAAAATTTTTGGTTGAACTTTACAGAATAAATAATGATGCCGTCACTTTAAATGACATTTTATTACATTTATTACAAAAAATTAATATATACATTGGCCTCTTTGCCTCCTACAAGCGATGCTGCACGATATCATTCTTTACGGACCTACCATCAAGTTTAATTAAGGTACAACAAATCGAAAAATGCAGAATGCAGTTGATTGGGGTTGGAAGAGTAGTAAATTTTGTCCTACTCCAATATTTATGATGAAAGATCCTGCACCTGAAATTTTATTAAAATGCATTTCATGTAAATGTAAAAAGGGATAAATAAATACACCACATGTAATTACGACCCCCTTTATCCCAGAAGGCTCTAGAAGAGCCTTTGATGAACCACCTGAAATCAATCAATTTCTCACTTTACAAATACTAAATGATAATGGTGGTGATGATCTTGAAGAACAAGAGGAAAATTCTCAGGAAGAGTCCATAATCTCTGACGAACTAAATTCTTCAACATTAATTAATCCAGAACAACTGGGTCTATCTCAAGGAGTTCGAAAAAGTCAAAGTTTTAATCATTTTCAACGAGATGATGCTTCGTGGGTTATGCCTACTGGCTACTGGGGATATCACGTTAAAAACAACGCGCCCTATTACCATTCTACCTCTATGGTGGTGTGGAAAGGAGTAACGATTAAGGGTAAAAAATAATAAACAGCGAGAAATAAATAAAAAAATAAAATTTTCCGAGACATTGACGAAAACGCTTGCTTTCTAGGCGCTGCAGCTCTAAAACTATGAACCTTAGAAAAGAAAGTTTCGATAAAAAATGTAGAAAATCGTACGTTCTACATTTTTTTTAATCGACGTATTTCGCACCGATACCGAGATAATCGCAAAAAAGCGAATTTCCACCCCCTAATACCAATATGGGGGCGCAAGCGGCATCCCGCCAAGGTCGAAAACTTGGCATTTCAAATAACTTCCTAATTAAACAATCGCACCAAATATTAACTTTCCTATACCTTTTGCAAGTTAGAAGTACCTATTGATTGGGCTAAGTACTTATATAAATAGATCACAAATCACAATGTATTACCAAATATAGTAAATATTTTCCAATCGGACCCCTTTTTCTTAGATATGGCTCCCTTTTAAGGGTTTGTAATTCGTTACACTTGTAGTACAATTATTATTAATTATTATCATTACTTTTGTCATTGTAAACTTAACTTAATATATTCAACAAAACTTTCACACTATTTAATTTATGTAGGTAAGTACCTTACTACCTACCCTATATTTTTGTGTAAGATACCTGCCACCTGCCTATATTTTTGTGTAGCTATTTAAAATTACTTATCATTATTGAAAAAAATCAAAGGGAAATTTGATTACCATTAAAAAAATCACATCGAAGTTGTTTAATTAAATATTTATTAATA
Source organism: Rhagium mordax (assembly GCA_963680705.1). Taxonomy (NCBI): domain Eukaryota; kingdom Metazoa; phylum Arthropoda; class Insecta; order Coleoptera; family Cerambycidae; genus Rhagium; species Rhagium mordax. The sequence goes on along the minus strand of OY796659.1, from coordinate 42,193,524 downwards.
AAATAATATCGGAAGACATTTAAAACGCTTCTAAAACACAGAATTTGCACGATAATAGGCGAATATCGACTTTACAAACGCGCTGAAGCTTAGAGTCGTTTTTTGACTGCATTTGCCACAGTATTGTGAACCTTCGTAGCATCTCCAATGTCGGCCGTAACCGCCACGACATGGCTTTACAATTTGTAAGTTTTTAACGAAACTATCGATCGGATTTAGAATCTGAAAAAAGTAATGTAATCCTCGATCTTTGACCTACAACGTTTATAGAAGTGATTTTTTTCATTAATCAAAAGGTTTTCGAGTTAGGACGTTAGAAAGGATATTACAATTGTGGTATTTCAGGGCGAGACTTTATATAATTAGGCGCTCCATATAAAAGCATTGTACATGACGATTTTAAAATTAAAAAAAAAATATTTCTTATTAAAATATTGGCATAAAACTTCAGTAGATGATGGACCAGGTGGCATGGATGTAAAAAACGCAAAAAAAGTTTTTTCATAATTTTTGAAAAACCACCCCTAGCAACCCCCTGTACAGTACGATTTTTTGACGACCTCTCGATTTTGCATTGTTAACGGATGGGGAATGATAAAAAGTGGGTCTCACATTTTAGCAACAAAGTGCAAACGGGATGACACGATAGAAGCAGCTATTTACTCTACTATTAATGACAATTTTAAACAATAGAAGCTATATCAACCCACGAATTGTGTTCTACAGATAGCCCCAACCACTTTACCAGCACTTTATTTCCTTTCTTCTTTAATACATTTTCAACTAGATACACATCGGGGTATTTTGCTTTTAGTAGCTCCATTTCATAAAAACATCCCTTGATTGGGTGTCCAAACAAGTCTTCTATCAGGTAAGTTGTGGGATTTGTTATGTTTATTTTGGTAATTTTAAAAAGTTCTGTTGAAAAGTTCGGTGTAAACCCTTTATCAAATACACCTTTATACTTGCTAATACGAACTATATCACCGAGATGAAATTTCGGTTTCAGAGCAATCTTAATATAATTATATACGTTTAAATGTGTAGTTGGTTTGACATCAATGGGCTTTCTGCCAGTTGTACGATGGACTTTGTCATTGTAACTTTTTGTAACGTTTGGTAGGATATCGAGCCATTTATATTTACCCATAGCTGAGAATTCTTTATACAACCAATTTTTTAATGTGCGGATTACTCGCTCAACAATTGCTGCTTTTTTTGTGCTATACGTAGAATAATGATTAATTTCGTGCCGCTTCATTAATGCGGAGAACTTTCTGTTATAGAATTCAGTACCATTATCGGTCTGTAAATTTCTCGGTGAATAATTTGCTTCTTGAATAATAGTCTGCATAGCCTTGGTAACTTCTACAGCTGCTTTATTTTTAATAGGTTTGGTCCATACGTACTTGGAATAGCAGTCAATCACTACAAGAATATAACGATACCCTCTATTTTTATCAGCGTATGGCTGCATTTCAGCTAGGTCTGCTTGCCACAAATCACCAAACCCCTTAATTATGGTTCGCCTTCTACGAAAATTTCGTCGAGCATTTCTATGTAACTCGTTAACAACTTGTAATTTTTCGCTGCTAACCTCCATTATAAAATTGTCTTCAGCTATATATCAACTTCAGGCATTAGTTCTGGTGGAAATGCTAGGCCTCCGGATTGCACCTTCTTTGGTTGGAGTTCGGTGGCAATATGCTCTAATTTAGAGATTCTAGTGATTAAAGTATTGCGATTGTTTATGGCCGAACGTTTAACTTCAGAAATTGCTTTATCAACATATTTCCTCATTTCTATTTTCATTTTCTGCATCATCTCATTATTTTGTTTATTGAAAATAGCGCGATTTTCTTCTCCACTTCTTATAAGTCCCACATCAACATATTTTTTCATTTCCCCAATAATTACATCGGTTGTATCAAAAATAGCTTTGGCAGCATTTTCATCATTTGTTTGTAGACGCTTGTTAACGTAATTACATGTTGCACCATCTTGATCATCGACAGGTTCCCCTAAATTTTTTAAACGCTTATTTTCAATATCATAGTGATTATCTCTGGTAAGTTTAAAACCCACGCCAGGTAATCCACGATGGGCTATTAACTTACTCGCACTAATTCTTTTGCTGCGTCCAAATTTGTCGATAGTGTTTACAGTAGACATTTCTGACTGCATCTGATCCAGTTTATAAAATTTCAGACTATATAATACTTATTAAGTATAATGATACTATGTTTTATTTCATCTTTAATACACTATTTTTTCTTCCCTAAGTTCTGATATTATTTCTATTATTTCATTGTCGTGGTTGTTATTTCCCGCTATTTTCGAACTCCATAGTAGACGTAGACGATCCACGAGTTCGCTGGGTTTATTCCAAAAAATATATTCTTTATCTTTATTTCTGTACAATTTGTGGGTAGGTACACGTTTTAAGCCGTGACCACTTGTTGACGATCGTGTCGCAATTGTAGAAGATGTTAATGGTTTGATAATTTTGTGAAATTTTCCACGCTTAGTAGTGTTATAGCCATTCGCTACATCGAATTTTTTGTAAGGTGCCTTTGTTTTTCTTAGTATTTCTCCATATATCTTACTCCATTCATCATCGAGAACACCCTCTCTATTATCATCTAAAATTGTTGGGCGTTTTAGAAATATTAGATCGTACAATTTAGGACTACCTAGATACACGCCAAGTTTCTTATTGCCATACCATAGCGTAATATTTCCATGGGAAAAACGTATTTCGGCATTGCCCATCAGCAGTTTGCCTGTCTTGGGATCTACACGCACTCCATATAAACTATCATACTTGGAATCACCAGATTTTAAATTTTGTATATGTCTTTTTACAACCTCATGTCTTTTTTCTAGTTTACTAGCTGGAGAAGTTTCGGATACAGGGGTTGTTCTTATTGACGATGGTGGTGTTTCCATAATGGGGATATAATGTGGAACATCATCACCACCTACATACTTATCGGATCCTTCTTCAGAAGCACTCTCCCATGATACAGCCCTCTGGGTGGACACCCTTGATGATGATGGTTTTGAATGTAATTGTTGGATATGAGATTTGTTCTCTGCTGCTGAAGATATAACATTTAAAGGTTCAGTTATCGGTTGGTAGATCTTTTCAAGTGTTACGTGCATCTCCATATCTTTGTTCTTGATATAGTTAAACTTCTTCCGCACAGCATCTGTTGCCTCAATCAGCTGTCGCTTGAGTGTTATTTCGCTACTGGGATGTGCAAGATTGTTATATTTTTTATTATCTTTGGTAACCTTCATCTTAGCGCATACGTAAACGAAGTAATCCTAACGACGTATGTAATTCAAGTGAAGTTTTTAATAAAATGCATTATGGATATATGAAGCTATCAAACCCTTTTCTATATCGCCCACCTTGTACTTCTCTATCCTTATCAATCACTAGAAATCCATATTTGTCATTCCAGCACTTTGCACACATATTTTGAAATACTGTAAACGTTACATCAGGTGACACATGATCGGAAAAGATGTGATGCAGATTCATGTCGTCCTGTTTAAAGACAACAATTAAATTACTATTGTCTCTTATTAGCTGCTTCGGGATTCGAGAGTATGTCTGGCCAAGATAAAAACAATCCACATTTCTATGTCGGCCCATACTGAAATATCCCCTTATAACATCTTGTTTCTCACATATTACATCGTCAAATATAAACACAGACTCTGGCTTTGCCTCGGATGGTTCCACTATTTGCGTACCATTACTAAATGTATAAAATCCTAACCCCTCAATCGGCGCTAATACATTACGTAGATACTCATACTTGGGTTGATTTATAGACTTTGAGTATAGGTAAATATTTAAAAAACGTAAACCTAAACGATGCGTGATCAAAGATATTAAGACATTTGTTTTCCCACAATTCGAGGGTCCTATTATGAGGGCACGTACAGTTGAAGGTAGTAGTGGTCCATGGCGATTATCAGCACTTAACCCACGCCCAACTTTTTCATCCAAATTATCTATAGAAAGCGTTTGTTTCTGTTTCACAATGTGCATTGTACCGCGGCTAAATGTTATATAAGTAGATGTGTGATTTACAACTCTTATTTAAATGGTTTCTACGATACGATACACACGTGAAAAACGTACGAAGCGCGGTGGAGGATTAGTTAATTCCCTGATTAATAAGCTCCCCGTCGAGTTGCATTTGCCAGGTTATCAATTTTGTGGTCCAGGCACAGATTTAAATAAAAGGTTAGCACGAGGTGATTCTGGCATAAATCAGCTCGATAAAGCGTGTAAGCAACACGATATTGCATACGACAAAAATAGCAGTAATCAAGCAGCCCGCCATAAAGCAGACTATCAGCTTGAACAGGCTGCGTGGAAACGGGTGAAATCCAAAGACGCAGGACGTGGAGAAAAGGCAGCTGCTTGGTTAGTCACAACTATAATGAAGGGAAAACAACGTCTTGGTATGGGATGTAATTCAACAATATCTCGCAATCCAATAAGGAAACGAATCATCAAGAAAACAAAGAAAGGTAAGAAGAATGTTAAAAAGACAGCGTTTGGATCTGGGATAGTACGAAAAGTGCGTGACACACTGCGAAATGCTGGAGGCAAAAAAGTAAAAGACCAAAAGAAGGTGGTTGAAATTGCTCTAAAAGCTGCACGTCGATATATAAAACAGGCCGGTGGAAAACGCAATATTCAAACACCTCGAATTATACCAATTCCAAAAGTTGGTGGTATTTTACCTCTAATACCCATTTTTGCTGGATTATCTGCATTGGGTAGTTTGGCTGGTACGGCTGCTGGTATTGCTAAAGCTGTAAATGATGTGAAAAAGGGTAGAGAAGAATTAGCTGAAGCAAATCGGCACAACAGAAGTATGGAAGCAATAGCTATGAAAAGTGGTAAGGGGATGTATATGAAGCCATACCGAAAGGGGATGGGTCTTTATCTAAAACAGAATTCAAAAAACTAATAGACTCCCTACCTCGGAGACCTCTTACCGACATTGATCTTAAATATTATGCTAATAAAATGAAGGTAGCATACTTTCGAGGTGTATTTATGCGTGACTCACTACCAAGACATGGGCCACATTACAATGAATCCGCAATCATCAATTTGGATAGTATATATGGTCCTGGGACACATTGGGTGGCATATAAAAAACGAGGTAGTTTAGTAAATTATTTTGATAGTTTTGGCGACTTACCCCCACCTATAGAATTAGTTACATATTTCAATAACGATTCAAGGAGGGCCAACCAAATATTCTATAACTACAAACGTGTACAGAATTTTAACACAGTGTTGTGTGGACATTTGTGTTTAAAGTTTCTCTCTACGAAACAAATATAAAACGCCATGGAACTGAAATCTATGACCCCAGCAATAGATCGAGAAGGTATCAAGCGAATGGGTCACTCACTAATTGCATTCTCCCGTTTGCGTAGTCTGTTGAAGATGAGCAAACAACAACTAGCAGATATGCCCAAAGAGGTGATGATTGGGTTGGCTTCACATGAAATTGCATTAGTATGGGATAAGCTACCTACACATCTTCAGAACGATGTCGATATATTAAAATATCAATATTGTACAGAACATTACCTTAATGATTATGAAAGCAATGTTGACGTAAATGATGGTCCAACACCTAGAAAAATGTTTTGCTGCTATTGTAAGGTAAACGATGTAAATGTGGCATCCAATAACAATGTAAATATATTACCATCAACTTCTAAGAAGAGGAAATTATACCATTATTGCTGTAATCCACAATAAATTGGGTAACACAATTTAATTATATCAGTCATGTCGTACACGTTCACACTAACGAGCCGCTTAAGTGAGCTAAGTGTCAACTTTGATCCACCCATTGAACTGGATAGGAGCAGTCGTCATGGGTTAGGTTTAATTGGATTCTACTCTTACAACTCCATATACAATGTGGATGAAACAAATAACATCTTCCAATATAGGGTTAGTGCTAAAGATACATTCACTACTGTTCACATACCTCTGGGGGCTTATGAAATTGATGAAATCTATGCTGCAATGTTGAAAGCTATGAATATTGATGGAAAGGATTACACGCAAATATTCACTTTAAGGGCAAACAACAATACCTTAAAGTGCGAGATTTTGTCAAAGTATGAAGTAGATTTTAGACAACCAAATTCAATAGGAAGTCTGTTGGGATTTGGACAAATATATTTACAACCAAATAAAAATTACGAATCAACACAGCCTGTTGATATTATGAAAGTAAGGATGATACGCGTAGATTGCAATATTATTTCTGGAGCTTATCTGAATGCAGAAGAGTCACACACTCTCTTTGAATTTGACATAGACGTTGAGCCTGGCTACAAACTTACTAGAGAACCCAAAAATATCATATATTTACCTGTTAGACCTAAAGGGTGTCAGTTAATAGACAACATCACACTACGCATACTGGACGACAACGGTGATTTGATCGATTTTCGAGGTGAGAAAATTATTGTAAGGCTAGAATTGAAGAAAGTCGGATATCACCAACCAAATGGGTTTTAGATATAAACAGCGACAGCAAGTACATCACCATCAGTATGATACTGTAGCGAACAACAGTATAGATAAAAAGAAAGGGAGATGTGGAAAGCAATTCATTCAAAGTCTATACCTTAAACAGTTAAGACATAGATTGTCAGTTGAGGATCAAGCCTTTTTAAAATCTATTGGATTAAAACTGCGAAAAAATTGGTCATAATAATGGTGGCTACTGCAACTAGTGACAAACTTGAGGTGTTTGATGAACCTGTGTTAGATCATTCCCTAGTTAGCCTACATGAGCATACATATAAACCATATGGATCCCCATATTACAGAAACTCTGATGAAATACGTATTCCCATCAATTTTCAAGATGTTATACTCGACATTTCAGAAAGTTATATATACATAGAGGGAAAATTTACTCCTAGCGACACCACAAAGCGTTGTTATTTATCCAATAATGCACTAGCATTTCTCTTTGAAGAGATACGACTGGAAATGGGTGGTGAACAAGTAGCAGTAGTTAGAAGACCTGGTATTACTACCACAATGAAAACTATGGTGTCGTATGGGCAAACGCATGCACGCTCATTAATAACAACAGGTTGGGGTCTCACTCAAACGAGACAAGATATTTTAGATACCGCCAGTCACGTGTTCAGTGGCAAACTACCCCTTAAGTTCCTTATGGGTTTTGCAGAAGATTATACCAAAGGCATTCTGAATGTGAAGCAAGAATTAATTATGATAATTGCACGCTCATTTAAAGACTCCTATATCGGTGAGGTTGATGCAGAGTTGGAAATCAGCAAAATTGAGTGGAAGATAAGGCACATTGTACCTGAAGATCGACAAAAGTTAAAATTATTGAATCGAATTAATAAAAGTGGTAATAATACCAAAGTTAAGATGGTCTACCGTGCGTGGGATTTTTATGAGCTTCCCTGTCTACGCGATACTACCTATGACATATGGGCTCTTAAACTCTCCACCCGTCTTGAAAGCCCACTTTTCATCCTTCTTGGCTTTCAAGGCACTGATCAGGCCAATGATAGAACAAAGGATGTTACACAGTTCAAACACGCAGACATAAATAATATTCGACTATTTCTAAACTCTGAAGTATATCCATATGAACGTTGGAATTTAGATTTCGATAAGAAGCTCGATTCTGCAGCATATTATGCTTATGAGAACTTCCAACGTAGTTACTATGATAAAGATATGAGCGAACCCATGATGGATCTTGGGGAATTCAGGAAGAATCCTTTGTTTGTCATTGATTGTTCACACCAACCTGTTGCAGTGAAATCATCTACTGTCGACATAAAAATAGAATTTGAAACACGAAAAGCGAAATTTCCGGAACAAACTCGAGTGTATGCACTTATACTTCATGATACATATTTAAGTTATAACGCATTAGATGGCTCGGTTCAGAATGGTTTTCTCGATGTCAAGTAAAAAAAGAAAATATTTATTATTGTGGAATTAAGTAGTGCAACCTATTTCTATCAAGATATCTGGATAATTTTATCAACAATAATCATGATGTACTTGCAACTGTTTATTTTCTCAGAATGTAATTGTAGAATTAAATATAAAATTAAAATAAAAACTGTTCTAATTATACTATGATTGTATTTTTTGTTGTGTAATAAGAAATATGAAATAAAATGAATGTAATCTTTTAATGTGTATTTTATTTATTCAGTTTTATAATATAATATAAAATACAGAATATTGTTTACTACAGATACATACAATATTTGGTGTAATAAATATGACAATAGAAGATGAATATTATTTATGTATCTACATTGTTATCTTCTACATCAGACTGGTCGAGTTGATATTTTTCAATAATATTCTTAGGTAGGTACTCCATTATCTCGTATAGAAAATGTTTTAGTTCCACTCTGTCCATATGCTCACAAAACTCATCCAAATTTAAGAAGCCACGGGAATATCTACCACATAGATTTACACCAATGCTATACGCTTTAGAAGCTTCTTTAACCCGTCGAACTTCTTCAGCGTCGAAGCAGATATTCATATCATAATTTAATGAAACCAATGCATCCCTTATTAAGTCATCTAGTTTACAAGACAATCTCTCAATGGCAGATTTAATGTCTTCTGCAGGGGTCCATGTTTGGGTTGAATATTGCATCCACATCTTTGCTGCGTACCTACAAATAAAAAATGAAATGTAAAAAAATACATAAAAAACAGCACTAAATGGACTTACGTTTGAGCTATTGGTGTACACGAAGTAAAAATATGTTGTACAAATGTCAATTTAGATATATCAGAATCTTTATAGGCTAACAAGTGATACTATTCTATAATACTCCTAGCATTCTTCCACAATATTCCATTTCTACTTAATACTTAAACTTAGCTAACTTAAATACTTTACGATTATTTTTGTTTGAGAATTAAACACCGAAACTTATTAATGGACTAGATTTTGCTCCAGGATAAGCTGGAGAACTTTGTCCTAAATATGTCAATGTAACTTTACCATTTGACGAATTTATTTTATCGATAGTGTTCTCACATATAATTTCCACAAACCGTTTCGGTAAAAATGATTTAAAAGTCGTAATTGAACTTTCCTCAAACAAAGTTACTATGATTGATTTTCCAAATCTTGTATTAACCAAAGATATTTTTTTTATGATATAAGGTTTATTTAAAATTAACGCTGAAATGGATCTTTGCTCTAAAACCTGCATATCTTGATTTATTAGCTCATTAAGTGCTAATAAGTCAACTTCGGAAATTGCCATATTTAAAATGAATATAATGAAAGAATTATAAAGAGTAATATAAGATATTGCTCACTTGAAATAACTGAAGTCACTGACTGCACTAGGCTGATTTGTTAGCTGTAGATGGTTCACGATAGAACACGATAGAAATGATTTTGTGTTGCGACTACATCTTCTTTATAGCAGTCTAGCTGAGCTACCCCACCACCACTACTTGGAGTACTCATACACATATTGGTACATACACTAATTACAACTACAATTGCATTGCACCACTCCAATTACCTCTATTGCAATTACATCAGTCTAATTACTGCACATTACTCTACTTACCTCTATTGCAACTACATCAGGCTAATTACCGACAATACTCTAATTACCTCTATTGCAATTACATCAGTCTAATTACCTACATTACTCTAATTACCCTAGTTACCCCCCACCACAAAAAAAAAAAAAAGGGTGGGGGGAGACCCAGCTCCGCCATTACTACTCTACTAAAATTAATATTTCTCTATAAATGAAAATATAATAAGTCATTCTTATTTTTTGAAAATTTCTCATGGTTCAATGGACAATTTTTATTATGCATGTGAGAACCTAGTTCATCCCACGGTTTTTCAAGTAGGCGGCTCCGACACACCCCTTACGGTTCGGGACTCTTCAGTTTCTTGAAATATATGTATTTTTAAACGTACATGTCAAGTTTCAACGAATTTGCTATGTTCTTGTTTAGTTTGCACACTTTGTCTGTACAGTAGCTGCGTTTAATAGTTTGCGATTAATCGATATCGGTATTTGTATTTGTTAGGAATCACTTTTCATCATCACGAAATTATTTTAAATTATTTTAGTTTTAACATTAAAAATGTTTGTTAGTGAAAAAAATTTGTATAATACCATTTTAGTTTAAATTGTGAAAATGTTTGGGTGTTTTTATTAATAAAATACTTTTTGAAAATGTCTTGTGTTAATGAAATAACTATTTACTACTTTGCAACAAATTTTCATTTTTATCACATCCGAAATTTCACAAGATTTGCGTTCTACTTCGTCATTTCCAAGGTCTCCTCCGGTTGCATCTTTGCGAAGGACTGTGAATTTTTTTTATCGAAAAGTATCACATTTTTATGATAAAAAATTTGTTATAGAAAAACCCGAAATTCTGCACCGAGATGCGAATATTTTGCATCTCGCTCTCTACAAGATACAACTTTTATTTTTTACTTTTTACAGGTATTTCGAATAATTTTACAAATATATTGTGGGATACGTATTTCTTTTAAATTTTGTATTATATACTGGAAAAATTATGGTCATATTGATATATAGGCGCAGAATTTCGATTTTTATCGGGTCTAGTACCATTTTGCTTCCCTAAAAAGTTATGACCAGTCAGAAACAATTATTTTATTTAAATTTGTTGTTTATAGCTCTGTCACTATTTATGCAATTTGATCCAAATTTGATACATGGGGGTTTCTTGAACCGCTAAAAAAAACGTGTCATTAGTAAAGATGATTAATGTAGAGGAAGCTGGGAACACTTAATGTTTTCTTTTGCTTTGGGCATTTATTTCTTGCTGATATACTTTTTAAAAATGTAATACATTTTTCTAATGCAACAATAGGTTCTACGGAAAGAAAGCATACTTGTTTTATATCCGTAAAATGCATCATTTTCGGGACACGTATTTAAATTTTCTGTCACCAATGTACCATATAGGATGTTTCTAAATTGCTGCCCAAAAATTCTGGAGCTAAGTCTACATGCAAAAATAAGAAACATGTTAATATAAGAATATGTCAAAAAATGCTTCCTGAGGGAGCTAAAGTCTTTTAATGAGATCGAAAAGCCAGTTTCAGGGTTATTTCTTTAAAAGGCTGATGTAGCTCTCTTGTATAGACAATTTTTCGACATATGTTTTTGTGAACATTTTATCTTATGTTTACATGTAGAATTAGCGTCAGAATTTCTAAACAGTAATTTAGAAACACCCTGTATAGGTACATTGTGTGGCAGGAAATTGAAATCCTTATTTCTCGAAAACGGCATATCTTATGGATATAAAACAGGTATACCTTTTTTACGTAGAATTTAATGCTGCATTAGAAAAATACATCAACGGTGAAAAAAAGTCTATCCGCAAAGAATAAATGAACAAATCCAAATAAAAAAGCAAGTGTTCCGAGCTCCCTCTACGTTGTTATAGTATGTACCAAATTTGGATCAAGATAAACGTAGATAAATAGTGACAGACTCGGTGACAGAGCTATAATATAATATGTACAGGGTGATTCACAAGGAATGGGTAATATTTTACCTGCAGGTTCTATAGTGGAAAATATTAATTTAACTGGGGGTCAAATATTAATACTTAGATACAGGGAGATAAAATTATAAAAATAATTCAGTAATGTTGTTATATTTCAGAAAAGTCGGTTCAATTATGTTTTTTGACGTGAGAAATCGAATAAGCTATCTATTTTTGTGTCACATGGAGGGCGCTAACTACATAAGCTATCTTGTTTTAACAGAATCCGTCATAACGTTTTTGTACTTCGTTCATTTATTACCTCATCGCAATTTTTTAATTTAACCATTAATTTTAAACAAAAAACGGATACTTGTTTTATATTTGTAAAATGCACCCCTTATAGAGATATTTACATTTTAGAAAATCCTGCGCACCCATAATTTTAAAGAAACATCTCGATTAATTAAAGGGTAAGTGTTAAAAATGTTTAACAAAGTGTGCTATGGAAATAAGTGAAACATACTGACAGAAAAATAACTGAAATGTAACAACATTATTGAATAATTTTTATAACTTTAACACCCTGTATCTCAGTAAGAATTAATATTTGACCCTCAGTTATTCAGCAAAAAAATGATATTTTCCGCTATAGAATATGCAGGTACAATATTACCCATTTTGTTTGATTCACCCTGTATATACAGGGTGATTCATAACTCGAGGCGAGAAATTAAGGAACATTATAATACACAGAGACATATTCTTGTTAAAAAACGTAAAATAATTTTTGTGCCGGAAGGGGTTTGTTTCCGAGTTATTAGACCTCAAAGTTTGCACACGTGCGATATCAATTTTTTAATTTAATAACTTAAATGATATAATAAGTTGAAATTTATTAATAGCAGGCCATGACAAAAATAGTGGCATTTGCTTTAAATTATTATTATATTTTTAAATTTCCAAAAACGGAAATGTTACCTATTTTATTTTCATTGTTTCTGTTATAATACGTTTACCTATTTCTAGTATATTTCTAAATAATAGCTATTTATGTAACGTGTTACATACAAGACTTTTTCTAATTTTAAACATCTAAAAATAAAATTCTTTAAATAAAATATTTAAAAATCATAAAAAATTAAGTATTCAAGTAATCATAATTACCTTTGTTTCTGTTATTACGCATTTAATTTTACTGTCAAAAGTGACATATGACAAATGTTATTAATTTAGTGCATAATGTAGCACATATTAGCTGTGTTTGGTGACCCAGTTCAGAACGTCCTGGACTAAAGTCAGCGAATTATATGAACTGAACTCGAATTGCTAGAACTTTAAAAACTATTTTGTTCGGTGTACAAACATGTACACTCGGGATTTTTACGTTTGATAGTTGTTGTCAAAGTGATATTTATTTTAAAACTACAGTGGGAAGTTGTAACTTTTAGTTCGGGACGTTCTGGACTGGGTCACCAAACACACCTATTATCATGGCAAAATCAACAAATAAAACTTCTTCAGAAGTTAATTTGACAAATTTCACAAATTGTATAGTTAATATTTATAATTAAAAAATAATAATTCCTATAAACTTGTATTAGGTTTTGAATATACGTTGTTTCTATTTCTTCTTGAGAGTTATTTATTTTTCTTAACTGGTGATGTAACGTACTTTTTGCAATTTAGTTACGAAAAGTCATCTTTTTGACACTGATTGTCATTGTCAAAAGTGGTTCATTTTATTTTCATTTTAACATTTGTGCTAAAATGAGTTTTCATTTTATCACTTGTGCTAAAATGACTTTTCATTTTAACACTTGTGCTAAAATGAGTTTAGTCACATAAACAGATATTGCGACAGATCCATTTACTTTTACTAAGAATACAACATAAATATTAAACGTACAACATTTTTATTGAGAAAATACTTATCTTATTTATTATATTATGTTAAACGTAAAGAAAACGTAACAAATATTTTATTTTTTTTGTAACAACTAAATTGCAAAAAATATTGTATAAAACACGATGCAAAACTGCGTGTTTTTTGCACACGATGAGTTGGACCACTCGCTACGCTCATGGTCCAATCTTCACATCTAGTGCAAAAAACACGCTCATTTTGCAACTAGTTTTATAAATAGCTATTTCCTCACCAGTTAGGAAAGGTTTAACTTTTCCTAACTGGTGATGAAAAGTAGAACGTGTTGACACTTCCGTCAGTTTTGAGAAGTGTAATTTTATATGTCAAAATTAGAAAAATTATATTATTTTTGTATACATTCCATTATTTTTTGCTTCGAGTTAAGAAAAATGCATATCACATGCTCAAACTCAAACTTTGAGATCTAATAATTCCGAAACAAAGCCCTTCCGGCGAAAAATTTATTTCACATTTTTTAACAAGAATTTGACTATGTTATATTATGTTCCTTAATTTTTCGCCTCGAGTTATGAATCACCCTGTATACATATATAACTTCTTTCTTGCAGCATTACATCTACCCATTTTTATTTTCTAATGTTTTAATATAGGTATCTTCAGTATCCACTCGGTATACAAATTTTAAACAAACCACCTTCCGATAGAACTATTTGAAATTTGAAGTAAATAAAAACATCGTGGCACGGGACGGGAGTGAGACAAGCTATCGAGTTAGACAAAGATCCAACTCGTATATGTTCCGCCTAGCTGCAAATATTGTCTGAATATATTTTATAAGTTTGGCTCCATTAGAACTCCTAAAAAAATTAAAAAAATTTAATTCCGCTTAAAGTAGCACGTTAACAATAGTTATTTGTGTATCAAGGCCAAAAAGTTGATCTTTTTCGGCCGAATCTGAAGTTTGCGGCCGAGGCGCAGCCGAGGCCAAACAAACTTCGGATAAGGCCGAGAAAGATCATTTGGCCGAGGTGCACACAACATTTTTTAGGCAGCTGTCTCAAAAAGTAAAATAAAAATATTTTTAAAATTGATTCGTACAAACTACAAACTACTGCAGACATGGACAAAATTTTGCGAAAAGCCTAGTAGGCTGACATTTTTAATTCGTTTGACAAATGAAAACGTCACTGGATATTTTATTGTCATTAGTAAAAATGAGTGATAGTGATAGCGATAATCCACCGGAAATTTATGAATCTGCAAATGCAAGGTTGGAAATCTACGTCTGTTTTAGTTTTTCTTTAAGCCTAAATCCATTTCAAATATTATTATTAATGATCAATTAATACATGAGCCCGCAAAGAAAATGCGGACGTGAAGTAAAAGCGGACGTGAAGTAAAAGCGGCCGTGAAGTAAAAGCGGCCAAAAAAACATAAAATTGACAAATGAGTACAAAGAGATGAGACTTTAGGAACGCTGTCAGATCCGTGACACGTCACTTTTTGTGACAGCTGCCTAAAAAAGATCATAGAACGTTTTGACCAATTTGTATTTTAAAATGTTATGCGGAAGTATATGAAATTAAAATAAATATGAAACACTCAAATATGAAAAGTTTGTGATTTTTTTACAGAATGTTGGTTGAATGGATTTTTAAAAGAATTGGTCAGTTTCTAGTAGAGGTTCCTAACTTTGCCTGAAAAAAAAGTGAAGAGAAATTTATAAAAATGTAGCTGCTAGAGCGACGCCAGTTTACTATATTTCGTGTATAATACCGTCCGAGAGTCAATATTCCTCTTAACGAATACGTCTAAGTACACGTTTTACAGCGAGCGAGTGGACCAATGCTCGTGCATCAACCCAAACGTTTGATTTTTGACGAACCTAACATAAACTGTTAGTTTTTATAGTGTCTTTTTCTCTTTGTTAATTTTTTGGCAAAATTGTTTATGAGATGGATGACACGAGTGGAATCAAGAATATTTCGATGCACATACGTTAACAGCTCACTCGCAACGGTTCGTGTTCGCATGAAGTCAAGAATAGCCTCTCACAGGCATGTCACTCCACTCGTCATGTAATGGAGGTTGTTTTATATATATATATATATCCATTTTTATGATAATGCCTTTTCAGTGAATAATACATTGTTGAAAGAAAGTAATATATTCTTGCATTTTACTTCTGGCCCAATTACAAAACTGAGCACACATTGCCATCATATAATTCTTGATGCATTTGAATACCTATATGACATATGTATGAATAATTTTTTCAAGATTCAACTAGTTCTTACTAATTAATATGAGAAGACTCAACAGATAAAGAATTTAATGTAAGTAAATTTATTTCAATAATTAAATTAAAATCATGGATTAAAAATCGAAATAAATAATGGCCAGAACTCTCCAGTAGAAACTATATCTTTTCACGCCTATTATGTTTCGGGAATAAATAACTATAATAAGTCCCAATTACTGACAAGCACGAGAAAAATTGGCAGAACTATCAGAAAAACTTTGTTTAATTTTAAAATGTCACTCGTCTGTAGTATTTTCATTGAGTAAAAAATAATAAAGAGTTGCAACTGTCAAGGTTTCGAGATTTTAGTAATGTATTTCTTTGCCAATAACTTCATGATTGTCATCAATTTTTAGTGCTACGCGAAGGTATTTGCAATGTAGCTGTATAGCCCTGAAAATGAAGACAATCATGAAGCTATTGGTGAAAAAATACAACACTAAAATCTCGAAACCTTGACAGTTGCGCCTCTTTATTATTTTTACTCAATGGTATTTTTTGTGTGACGTGAAAATTTAAACCCGGATTTGTGGATTTGTGATTGGCTAGAGGCCGGTGGTGGTTATAAAAGTTGGGAGTTCCTGTTTGGTCAGTAGTCAGTGGTTATGAATTGATAAATTCCTGCAAAGGATAATGATTACTATTATTGGCAAATTATCAAACGCATAATATATGCATTATTGTATAGTCTTGGAAAAAATATATTATTAATTTTGGATTAATGCAAATATGTATGTCAAAAATTACACAAATGAAAACTTATGACCGATAACTACGGAAATATACGTTTATACATACAATTAATAATTGAGGTGTGTATGTAAAAAAAGCTATATTTTTTTAATTTTTATTACTTATTAAGTTGGAAGTTCCTGTTTGGTCAGTAGTCAGTGGTTATGAATTGATAAATTCCTGCAAAGGATAATGATTACTATTATTGGCAAATTATCAAACGCATAATATATGCATTATTGTATAGTCTTGGAAAAAATATATTATTAATTTTGGATTAATGCAAATATGTATGTCAAAAATTACACAAATGAAAACTTATGACCGATAACTACGGAAATATACGTTTATACATACAATTAATAATTGAGGTGTGTATGTAAAAAAAGCTATATTTTTTTAATTTTTATTACTTATTTAATATTTATGAAATTTATACTTTTACTCATTAAATCGAAAATGGTCGCAAATAGGGATATACATTGTACAGGGTGTCCCAAATTGCTTGATTTTGGCTGGTTTTCCTATTTCCAGACCAGGTAGAGAAAAACTGACATATGAGTCTAGAGCTCGATTTTTGTGAAACGCCGATTGGTGAAAACCACATTTCGATATCTCTAACCGTTTCCAAGATATCGGCAAAAATTGACATTTTACAGATTCCGAAAAACTGTCAACTTCTTTATTTGTGGATATTTTTTCAAACGGTAAAAACTTTCTACAGGCACTTTTTGACGTAGAAAGATGCATTTGTCAAAAAAAATATATCGCCTTTCGATTGTTTGATATCAAAGCTAACTTTATTATTTCAAATGGAAACCATAATTTTGGCTTTGGCTTTAGAAAATAGGGAAAAAAAATAAGCTTTCCAAAAATATATTTGCCAAGATATATCTAATCATCCTTGCTGCCAATATAACACATTTCTCTTTAAAAATTACATTTTTTAACATTAAAAAAAATTTTTCGGAATCTGTAAAATGTCAATTTTTGCCGATATCTCGGAAACAGTTAGAGACATCGAAATGTAGTTTTCACCAATCGGCGTTTCACAAAAATCGAGCTCTAGACTCATATGTCAGTTTTTCTCTACCTGGTCTGGAAATAGGAAAACCAGCCAAAATCAAGCAATTTGGGACACCCTGTACATAAAAAATGTGTGTGTTTTCTTACATCACATTGTCGAAAAATATAGATAATAGGTACCTATACAAATTACATTTAAAAAAATATTGTGAAAACCCAAAGAGTTATAAACTAAACAATTATTTTTGGCCATTCTGTACAATTATAAAGAGTTGGTGTTTTGCGATTTGCGAGCGGAGTGTTATATCAAATAGTTTTATAATGAATCAGCACAGGTGTAGTGTATGTGAAAATCAATATGGTACATTATCCAGCTTGAGGAAAAAATTCCACCCTGATAATGTAGTTCCAGTGCTGTACATTATAAGCCAGAGCCAGAATTCCTTTCATTGTAGTAAATGCGAAAAGAGTTTTCGTTGGAAATCGACCTTATACCGTCACATGATCTTTTTTCATTGAAATGCAAATTTGACATTGCTTTTACCATAATGTAGCACATTATGGTTTATAGCTACGTACGGTCGAACATATTCATTTGAAAGTAAAATAAAACACTTTCCGGCATTTTATACATATTTTAGATTAATCTGAATCAGGTCTTGCAAGTATCGATTCTACCAATGATTCTACCACACCTCGCACAGGTCAGTTTGACATGATGCAGTCAAACCGAAACTACCGCTACTGCAAGTTGCAGCAGGTACAGGGTGTCCCAAAGTTGATGTCTCGGGACTATATCTAGAGAATGAAAAAAGTTATCACAAAACCGTTTACGTGGTTTAATTTGGGCTGCACTAACGTACATTTTACGCTAGAAATTTTTTTTTTCGAAATCTGGAAAATGGCGAAACTGACGTCATCAGAACTTTTTTCCCAGGAACATACACTTTCATTGTGCTACCTGGAAAGTGCTATTTTTTCTGAACATTTTCTATTAAAAAAGTTTTTTCGTATCTTTTATATTTAAAAATATACAGGGTAAAATAGTTTGGAAAATACCCTCAATTGCATACGAGTTAGCCATGATGTCGAGTAGCCTATGGAAAACAATGAACTAGGGCTGTTGACATAAGTCTGTTTAGTGAATATATTGTTTGTGTCAAATAGTTTGCGAGTGTGAATAAATTTAAATAGCGCCGAAATGTTTACAAACAATGAGCAGACATGATTTTAATCTATTGTGAAGTTACATTTATATCATTGCACACTGATTTTGCTATCTGTTTTCCTTTTCGCGATGAAAATGCATTTTCATTACCTCGCAAAATTCTTTCCAACCTAGCAAAAATCATTGCATTTGGAGCACGACGTTCGGGATATCTCTCTCGATAGATATCGATGGCTCTTCTCGGATTTTTTTGAGCTTCACCATAGATTAAAATCATATCTACTTTTTCATTGTTTGTAAACATTTCGGCGCTATTTAAATTAATTCACACTCGCGAACTATTTGACATAAACAATATATTCACTAAACAAACTTATGTCAACAGCCCTAGTTCATTGTTTTCCATAGGCCACTCGATTACATCATGACTCGTATGCAATTGAAGGTATTTTCCAAAGTATTTTACCCTGTATATTTTTAAATATAAAAGATACGAAAAAACTTTTTTAATAGAAAATGTTCAGAAAAAAGAGCACTTTCCAGGTAGCACAAAAAAAGTGTATGTTCCAGGGAAAAAAATTCTGATGACGTCAGTTTCGCCATTTTCCAGATTTCTAAAAAAAACATTTTCTAGCGTAAAATGTACCTTAGTGCACCCCAAATTAAACCACGTAAATGAATTTGTTATAACTTTTTTCATTCTTTAGATATAGTCCCGAGACATCAACTTTGGGACACCCTGTACATATGTGTTTTCGCAAATTCGTACAGGATGGCAGCACTTTTAAGGCATAGACAAATAGACGTACACTTTTTGTTTTTCAAATAAATTAATTTACAGCTCATACCAAGAGTTAGGGAGTTTTTTTTTTGAAGAAAAAAATAACTTTCCGACATTTTATACATATTTTAGATTAATCTGAAAAAAATTGCATTCAAATCGGATAACTTTTAAACGAGATATTCTAAAACTACGATTTAAGTGGGTATATAAGACGCTTATGTTAAAATGATCTAGAAACACTACACAACATTTAATCTGAACAATTACACATTTGGTAATTGAAAAGTAATATTTCTGGTGTATTTCTAGTTCTAGTTTTGGTGATCATTATTGATTCTCAATTCTAATTAAAATGGTAATGCAATTTTCGTTTTTTTTTTTTAGTATTACGAAGCAGCAATGGGTTTCCAAGGTTCAACTTTCCAAGTTCCGGATCGACTGAGTAGTTCTAATGATTACGATCCTTATGGAGCCAGATTTAAGGGCTCTGAATTGACTATCAACCATGAAGGACAACCAGAATATGTCGCCGAACTGATTTAGAATAATTTCAAATAAGTTTTAATTTGGACTATTTTTAAAGTGACAATATTGATCGAGAAATGTGCTGTTTGATTCATTACTTGATTAGACTTTTGCAGATTGTATTACGATTTATCTCAAATGGCAGGATTTATATTATAGAAGTGATATGATAATTAATTCATATAATATATTAAGATATTTTTATGACAATTTTTATAGTGTAATTATTTATTTTCAGTATTTTTATACCTATTGTTTTATTTTAATTGACTAGTATGAAATGGCCATATCATACCTTTTATGTTAACACTAAGTTTTACCTTGTTATTTATTAACTCAATTTTAGATAAACAAAATAATATTGTATACATTTGTACATATGAAATAAATATCTTTATGTAAGCTGCCTTTTAATTACAATTTTGTACTATTTTTTTCATGGTACTGTTGTTTGTATTTTATTTTTCTATTTTGGTGATATATTTTTCTCTCATTCTTTTTCATTTATTTTAATCTATAACTATTTATATAGTTGGTAGTCATCGTTTCTCAACCTTTTTAGTATCGCCACCCCAGAAGAAGAATAAACAAAATAACTTATCTCATGATCCCCTTACTGTGAAATTTTATTTAAAATTAATTGATTAATCAATAATAGGTTTTTTCGGACATGTATTTAATTTTTTTCATCAACTATAACCCCCTGTATATGAAGGTTGAGAAACTTAAGAACAGAAATTTTGAGGTGATCAAAAATTATTTATAGGATGAATTTCAAGATAAGATTTCCATGTTGGATGAAGGATGGGAAGTTTGTTGGGTGGGCCGGCAAATTTTTTCTGTATTTGTTTGGTAATTGAGTTTAATATGGTACTAGTACTTAAATTTATATGGGGTCCTACTGCTTGAGGTGGAGTCCATTCCACTTCTTGGGGATATTTTTTAATGAAAATCTATTCTGTTTTAACCTGATGGCTCAGTAGGCCACTCTATCCACCAATAATGGATAATTGTGAAGAGTCTGAACCGATTGTAAAATTTGTAAATCATTACAATTTGATTTGAGATGAGTGTACGTGTAAGTATTAAAAGCTAATAACGTTGATTTTAATTTTGAGATTTTTTATTTTTGTTATCATGAGTATTTGAGGTTTTGCAAACTGTGTTGCAATCTCTAATTAATTAATTAAATAATAGATTCAATTCATTTTAAAATTATAAATTCTCTTGTAAGATCAATGTACCGTGATGCGTACATTATGGCAGTCTCGTCTATTTAGGTACATTAATGTAGAACATGTTATATCATTGGTAAAAAACATAAAAAGTAATACAACAAGGAATAGTCCCTGGGTTAGGTCGAAAAAAACAATCGTGATGGAGGAGTACACCTGGTTAACTTCCACTCGAAAGAAACCATTTGAAAAGTAAGCTTTTTTTAACTCAATAATAATAATCAATAGAAAGGCCAGTGATACAGAGTTATTATCGCCGTTCAGACGTACGTGTTGTAGGTCTTCTAGAGATCCTGTATGATCATGGTTGTTGTTAGTGCTAATTATTTTTCAGGAGATAATTATTCACACCTACTGCGGAGTGCAGACATGTTTTCCCTAAGGAATTTCAATCATAGAGAAATAGTTTAATATTTTGCAATAAGTTGAATACTGTTCAGCATCGCGCGTTATCTTCATCGTACACTTCCTTCTTTTTCTGTACGTCCAGCCAAGGCCGTACCCAGGATTTTTTTTTGGGGGGGTCCAATGAAAATTTTAGGGAAAAGGAAAATAAAAATCTGATGAAGAATACAACAATATAGTAGAGTAATTTAGAGTAATTGTGACATTTCGGGGGGGTCCGGACCCCATGGACCCCCCCCCCTTCGGTACGGCCTTGCGTCCAGCACTGAACCAGTTTTTTTAAACTTCTTAATTAGTTTGTGATTCTCATTACGGTATGAACTCTCATTATTTCCATAACACCCTACTAAAATAGTAGTTTATGTCATAAGGACGAAAAATCTAGTTCTCAGGGCGACTACGAAATAAGTCGAGGCTGGCAATTCGTAGGAGTCCGAAAAACAGTTTTTCGTCTGTGTGTCATACAATATTTTTTATTTGAATGTGCTTATGTATATTAAAATGATAGGGAAAATTAAAATATTATGTTCTTAAGATTTACTTGCTACCCCGCAAATGATACAATTTACAAGTTTTTTTGTAACAGACAGCTGTGAACTAAGGCCAGATATAATAAATAACAACTGCATAACTGCTGTCATATCAGTTTGCTTGAAATTAGTATCGAATTCAATTTATATATTATAATATCGAATTTAATCGAAAATATACTACATAAAATAAATACTATAAATGTTTTATTTACATGTGCATTACCATTTTACAGTAGAGGGCCAGCATTTTAAAAAGTAGGTAACCAAAAACGGTCAATCTATTTATCTGTCACTTTTCAGGCCTTGTTCAGTGTATTATTAATGAAGTTCATAGTATAAGGATAATGGTATGTCAGGTTGCCGTCCAATTTGTGTATCTACTGCGCATTACGTCACTCAGTTTAAAAAACGTCGAAAGTCGGTTGTAATTTCGCACATTTAATCTTTATTTTTAATATTTCTAATAGTGTTAACGAATAGAATATGACTGATGGTCGAGATGGTAGAGTACCTGCCTCTCACCCTAAAGTCCCGGGTTCGAATCCCGGTCGTGGCAATGAAAAATACTGTGAGAGGGATTTTTCCATTATACACGGATATTGGATGTGTGTCCCTTGTCTTTAAATGTGTAGCCCCCTCCCGCACAAGGCTCAGCCTTCTGGGATAAAGGGGGTCGTAATTACATGTGGTGTATTTATTATTTATTTATTAGCACCATGCTTTCTTGTGCTGTGGCTGGGTGTAACAATTATTACACGAAGACAAAAAGGTACTGACATCAAGTATTTTACATTTCTCCGCGTTGAAAAGCTCGCGAAAGTATATGGATCAACGATAAAATTAGTTTGAAAAATAGCAGGTTAATTTTTTATTTCGCAGGTTTATCCTTTTCATTGCCTATTGTCTGTTTATAGCACGTATTTCTTCTGTACATTTCAACCCAGCAGAATCAACAGATTTTAAAGTTCCTTTAATACAGCAGATGGTGTTATATTCCCCCAGAAACAGTAGAAACTTAAGATCTGATGCAGTTCCAACTGTTAATTATGCCTGGTGCTGTTTCTTGACTGTCGCAAAAGGAAAATAAATTGTGATAGATCGCTTAGGATGGAAAAAATATTAAAAATAGACTACTAATTTTAGGTTAGAATTCCAACTAACAAAAACTATCTTATTTTATTAGATTAAGCCAATTAAAACTTTATTAATAATGCACTGAACAAGATTTTAGTTGATAGTACAGAAATCAAGTAGAAATTTTAATAAAATTGACATAATATTCGAAAACTTTAGAAAATACATGTTTTTGAGGTTAATTGTGATGTCACCCCTGCCACTTTTTAAACTGAGTGACGTCACCGTGCCTGCGCGCGGGCATACCATTCTCCTTATACCATGATGAAGTTTTAATTGCCTTAATCTAATAACATTCTTCTTGTTGGTTGGAATTTCAACCTAGTAGTCTATTTTTGATATTGTTTCCAACTTAAGCGATCTATCTGCTATCGCAATTTATTTTCCCTACGACAGCCAAGAAACAGCACCATGCATAATAACAGTTGGAGCTGCATCAGGTATTAAGTTTCTACTGTTTCTGGGGGCAATATAACAATATCAGCTGTATTAAAAGAAAAGGAGCTTCAGAATCTGTTGGGTTGAAATGTATACAAGAAATACATGCTATAAACAGACAACAGACAATGAAAAAGTTAAACCGGCGAAATCAAAAATTAACCTGCCATTTTGAAATTAATTTGATCGTTGATCCATATACTTTTGCGAGATTTTCAACACGGGGAAATGTAAAATACTTTATGTAAGTACCTTTTACAGCACAAGCAGGCATATTGCATATTACTATTCGTTAACATAATTAAAAATATTATAGAAATTAAACGTGCAAAATTACAACTAACTTTCGACGTTCTTTAACCTGAGTGACACAATGCGCAGTAGCTACACAAATTGGACGGCAACCTGACATACCATTCTCCTTATACCATGCATGAAACCTATCAATGAAATGGTAACTAGTATGCTTAAGAACAGGCGTTGTAACTCGTTATTTACGAATATTTCATTATTCAATCGGAAGTTTTGTATTACGGCTAAACATAACATTTGGCGCAACTTTTTTATTTAGCATTTTGTTCAGAAATTAAAGATAAGACCAATTTACTAAGCGATTTTTGGGCAACCTGTATAAAAAACATAAAGTTTCTAAACATGAATCGTATTTTTTAGGAAGCAAAAACTTTTATGAAGAATGACTTTTCCTTGAAGTCGAATTGAAGTTGAATATTTTAGCCGTTTCACTTCTTGTAAACCCCATCCACGGACATACTGTATATACCTACTGCACATAAATTAAAAAAGTAAGTCGAATGTAAAACATCAGTTTTATTTATATCATAGGTAACAAATAAAATATGATTAATTCATAAAAAACCCATAATTAAAAAAATTAAATAATGTCAGTCATTAAATAAGGAAGGTTAAACATACAGATACAAATTAAAAAATAGATTTCT
Source organism: Rhagium mordax (assembly GCA_963680705.1). Lineage (NCBI taxonomy): Eukaryota > Metazoa > Arthropoda > Insecta > Coleoptera > Cerambycidae > Rhagium > Rhagium mordax. Next base: position 42,168,799 of record OY796659.1, on the reverse strand, counting down.
CGTATTAACTAATATTTGGCATCAGTTTTCAACACCATTCGAATTCTTCTTTGAATTTCTGATTGTAGCTCTGGAGGGTTGAATATTAATTTGGGGCACTGATAAAGCTGATTTGGGAGTTTCCTGAGTTGTCAGATTTTGTGCCAGTTGCTCCTGTAAACAAATATGTGATTAAGAAAATTTTGTCAATTTTAAATTTTTAAATAATTTGGAAATTATTAAATTTAGCATCATTTGGCGATATATTTTTAGAACACTAATTTTCAACAAATATTTGTTTTTTTTTTAATTATTCGCTCAATGTGAATAATAGGGGAGATTCAAATGATTTCATTCATTTTCCTAATTTATTTCCAATAGAAGCTAGAAGTGAGATACCATTAAACATGGCGACCCAATTAAACTTATTTACTACCAAATGGGGAACGATAGGTAAATGGTTATAGTGCGGATCAGCTAGCAGATAGGCTTATCCAGCGAAATGAGATAGCTAAATCAGCTTTTATTATAAATTATCCCTTACAAGTGACTTAGAGTGTATGCATTATGCAACTGTAGCGCTCCAAAATATTGACCCATAACATAAAAATTTAAATCCGTTATATTTTAAAGTTTTCTTCCATGACTTGAAATATATTGTGACGAAATTATTATTTATATGCTATTAAGATTGATATAGGCACTCTAAATATGCATCTCGCTAACTGTTCAATAGAGTTATTAGTCGCTAGATGGTATATTCAGTGCGTCCCAAATTTAATTACCTATCTTTCTTCTGTTGTCATAAAAATTTGTATTTTTTAAATTTGCTGTATGTTTTAATATTGGTAGTACGTTCTATATCATCCGTTCAAAACTTTAGAAAAGCTGACACGAAAAACAAATTACGAAAAGATTTCTAGTGCAATGCTATAAAGATAGAACATTTTATATGAAGTAAACCAAAAAACCGAAACACAGTTTACTAATTAGCCGACTTATTGATTGCAAAATTAAGTACTATATTGCAATAGCTTAGACCAAAACTTTTATTATTAAACATGAGACAGAAATGAGTATTACTAATAATTGTAAGATATACGGATGAATAACGATGAACGACAGTAATATTATATTTATTTATATTTTTTGTACAGATTTTGTCCCATATACATTTTTAAAATACAAAATTGGAACGAAAAATCCTATTTTTGACTAAAATGGATCAATTGGTGCAGAAAAAAGGAATATTTAGTAGGTTAAGAATTTTCTGTGAATTTAAATCGCCTAAAATGCAGCGTGGTAAGATATTATTTCCCCCCAATTTGTATCAATTTTATCTGACTTGATCAAATTTTCCTGAGATGTAATCATAATATTAATAATGTCTGCATAATTCTACGAAAGAAGTGCAATTTTCTTTCGATTTCAGTACCACTTTATCATTATCATAATTACGTTAATATGGTTAATATGAATCTATTTAAAATTTTAGTGTATGTACAGATTCTACTCTTAATATTTAGTATTCAAATCATGTTTAATCCCAGAAATTGCATTAATAGGTCAAGAATAGAAGGCTCTAATTTGCAAATACGTCTCAGGAAGCTGGAAAATATTATGTTTCATTCATTTTTTAGTTTAACCAACATACTTTCCTCCTTTGCTCAACATCGTGTTAGGCACAAAAATTTAAATTCTCTATCAAAATTAACTTAACCTAACCTAACCTACGTACGTTTTTCATACGATCGATCATTTCGAAGCTATTTTATTTCGACCTCCAGTCCTCTTATATCACTTAATATTTACCATGTAGTACGCCTCTGGTGTTCTTATCGTCCACTGTTTTAAAGTACCTAACTGAAAATATTTTATCCCCTCCTCAATCCCTACTGCCTGCTGCGCGGCGCGCGGAAACTCCATTAGCTTTCTAGTGCTTCTATCGTTCGGATGTGCATCGGGAAGGTGCGTTGTTTATACTAGTCGGGTATGTATAATACATAAATTTTATTAAATAATTTTTAGATATGGGTAAAAACAAGAGGAAAAGCCGCTCTCCGAGCAGTGACAGAGAAATCTCTAAAAGAGACTTGATTAAACGTTTAACGTTTAACTAAGTTGGAAAGAAGACTTAGAAAGAAACGACGTAGTCGCTCAAGGGAGAGTCACGCTCCCGTTCTAGATCTGTGTCGACTGCACGTGCACATACCTCCAGGCACGGCGAAAGGTCTAGGTGGGATTCACGTAGCCCGCTTACACCGCCGTTTGATGACCGGGCACAGAGCTGCTCGGCATCAGAGCATAATGACGACGACCGTTTCTTGCACGATTCGGCGGACGTCGGATACACAACCGAGGATCGCAGCCCGCGCGGCTCGAACTCGGCTGGTCCCACAAATATGACAGATAATAAAGAAAATACTCCACCTCTTATTATTGAGAATGACATTGAATTAGAGGAAGACATAATAAAAATCTTAGGAGACGATCCCCAAAAAGGCGACGCTCAAATATTCGAATTACATAAGGCCTTATGTTCGCGGTGGGAACATATTCTCACAAACGGACTATCGGAAGAGGAAAAACAAAAAATAAATGTCAAACATAACATTCCTGGAAATCTTTCGGTTTTAAAACCACCCGAAGTAAACCCGGAGATAATTACTGTCATGCAGCCTTATCATAAAAAACGTGACGAGTGTTATGTTGACTTTCAAAGCCAACTGGGAACAAGCATTGCAGCCCTTGGCGAAGGCCTAAATATACTGTTGGAGGAAACCGAAAATATGCCAAAACAAATTAAAGAGGGATTATTGAATCCTTTATGGTCTTTTGTCTAATCTGTTTTGTAATATATCTCGGGTTAGACGCACATTAATTACTCAGATATTATCCAAACCTGTTAAGGAGGTGGCAGATCGAACCTTGCCGGGCTATTTCTTGTTTGGACAAGATTTAGGCGAGAAGATAAAGTCAGCAAAAATGCTGGAGAAAACTGGGAAAGAACTCATTTCAGCGCCCCACTCCTCTAAAAATAGCGGAAAAATAGCAACGTCAAATTTTTCTCTTACAGGAAAAGGAGGGGGGAGAGGGCGCCTATCCTCCAATACTCAATCGGGAAACAGGCAACGCCCGGTACGTCAAATGAGGGAGACGAAACCATTCAAAGGGCAACGCCCCTCGAGGGAACAATATTACAGCAGAAGGAGGAAGTAATACAGGTTAGTAAAGTATATCATGCAGGTAGATTAAAATTCTTTATCAATACCTGGCAGGAAATTACCTCAAATCCAATAATTTTGTCATGGGTGAAAGGTTACAAAATTACCTTTACAGCACCCCCTAAACAAATACAAGTGCCAAACCCCTCAAGGTTTTCACAGAAAGAACACTTGCAGGTGGACAAGGCAATAAAAGATCTATTATCTCAGGGGGCAATAAGCAAGTGTGTTAATATCCTTGCGGATCAATTTATATCCAAAATTTTTTTAGCGGACAAACCGAATGGTAACAAACGATTTATTCTTAATCTAAAAAACCTAAATCAGTTTGTTGAAGCACCCCACTTCAAACTAGAGGATCACAGGACGGTCTCAAGACTCATACAAAAAGATATGTATATGTGCTCAATTGACCTAAAGAATGCATATTTTGTGGTGCCTGTGGAAAAATCTCAAAGGAAATACTTGAGGTTCGAATTTGACAACATATTATACGAATTCACTTGCTTACCATTTGGTTTAGCTTCCGCCCCGTATATTTTTACAAAAATACTAAAGCCAATTATAAAAAATCTTAGAAGTCAAGGAGTACAATGTGTAAATTATTTAGACGACTTTTTAATTTTCGGAGACACACAAGCGACTTGTAAGGAAAATATGTCTGTGGTTAAAAAAATGCTCACGTCATTAGGGTTTGTCATCAATAGAGAAAAAAGTTCATTGCAGCCGTCGAGGCAACAAAAGTTTTTAGGCTTTTTATTTGATAGCAGTAATTTAAGCATTAGTTTACCGTTGGAAAAGAGAATAAAAATTAAAAAGTCTATCCAAATATTCAGGGAACGAAAGCACTGCACAATACGAGAATGGGCAAGATTTATTGGCCTCCTAATATCAGTATGTCCTGCTGTTAAATACGGATGGCTTTACACAAAGGCTTTCGAAAGGGAAAAAATCTTAAATTTAAAATTAAATAATATGAACTACGACACAAACATGACTATTTCAGATAAATGTTCCTCTGATTCGCAATGGTGGTATTTTAATATATCAAAAGTTTATAATGACATACGGCAAGACTCTTTTGTAACTGAAATATACACGGACGCGTGTCTTTCAGGATGGGGTGCATGCTCGGGTGACGAAAGCACTCATGGTTGGTGGACTGAAATTGACAAGAATAAGCACATAAATTTTTTGGAATTAAAAGCAATATTTTTTGGTATAAAATGTTTTGCACGAAATTTTAGAAATTGTAACATTCTTATAAGGACAGACAATACAACAGCACTGGCCTATATAAATAGAATGGGTAGTGTCCAACACGAAAATTTACATTCCTTGTCAAAGAAAATCTGGCAATGGTGCGAGTCGAAAAATATTTTCTTAGTGGCTTCGTATATTAGTTCTCAAAATAACTGGAGAGCTGATAATGAATCCCGCGTCCTACCAACCGAGACAGAGTGGTCATTAGCATCTTACGCTTTTTCCAAAATTGTAAAAAAATTAGGAACCCCCGAAATAGATCTTTTTGCGTCTTACATTAACCACAAATGCAAAAATTACGTATCTTGGCTGCCTGACCCAAATTCAATTGCAGTAGACGCTTTTACAATAAACTGGTCACATTTTTTCTTTTACGCCTTTCCTCCTTTTTTAGAAATTGTAACATTCTTATAAGGACAGACAATACAACAGCACTGGCCTATATAAATAGAATGGGTAGTGTCCAACACGAAAATTTACATTCCTTGTCAAAGAAAATCTGGCAATGGTGCGAGTCGAAAAATATTTTCTTAGTGGCTTCGTATATTAGTTCTCAAAATAACTGGAGAGCTGATAATGAATCCCGCGTCCTACCAACCGAGACAGAGTGGTCATTAGCATCTTACGCTTTTTCCAAAATTGTAAAAAAATTAGGAACCCCCGAAATAGATCTTTTTGCGTCTTACATTAACCACAAATGCAAAAATTACGTATCTTGGCTGCCTGACCCAAATTCAATTGCAGTAGACGCTTTTACAATAAACTGGTCACATTTTTTCTTTTACGCCTTTCCTCCTTTTTCTTTAATTCTTAGAACTATTCAAAAAATAATAGAGGACAAGGCTGAAGGCATTTTAGTTGTACCCCATTGGCCCTCGCAGCCGTGGTTTCCACTTTTTCAAAAATTGAAAATTAAGGAACATGTAAGTCTGAAACCAAATAATAGACTACTCTATTCTCCTTTCAGGCAAGGGCATCCGATGTCTCAAAACCTTACCCTGGTGGCCGCCATATTGTCTGCCAAGCATTCAGATTGAAGAACATTCCAGAAAGTGCCATCGATACTACCCTCCGTTCATTATCCGAATCAACCCTAAAACAATACTATACAACTTACAAAATTTGGTGGGATTATTGCATAAAAAAGAATTGGTCAGTTTATACAGCAAAAGCAGAAAATGTAATAGAATTCTTACAGGATTTACTGGACTCACAAAGTTATCGATATGGAACTTTTAACTCACACCGATCAGCTCTCTCATTAATTCTGACAGATAACGTAGGAGAAGACTTTCGTATAAAGAGATTTTTGAAGGGCATATATAACACGAGACCCGCTAAACCAAGATATACCCATACATGGGATACTCAACCCTTAATAAATTTTTTAGCAACCATGTTTCCTCATGAAGAGCTCACAATAAAAAATATATCTATTAAACTTGCTACCATGCTTGCCTTAATCTCTGGTCATCGCATTCAAACAATTTCTCTCATCAAGGTCGAAAATATAGTAGAAGCATTATCCGGTATTCAATTTTTTATACCAGACAAGATCAAAACATCGGGCATTAATAAGAGCCATCCATGCTTACAAGTACCATATTTTCCAGAGAATCCCGCCCTGTGCGCTGGAAGTTTACTACGATTTTACATCGAAACTACTAAACATTATAGAAGACCAGATCAGCAAAGGTTATTCTTAACGAGTAGACCTCCATATTGTTGCGCAGCAAAACAGACAATTAGCCGGTGGATTAAGGAAGCGCTGCAACTAGCAGGGATAGACATAACAAAATTTCATCCACATTCTACTCGTCATGCATCAAGTTCAACGGCTTATAGACGAGGAATATCAGCCGATATTATTTGTCAGACAGCGGGATGGTCCCAGAATACGTCAACCTTTGCGAAGTATTATAATAGGCCGCTGACAAACCCAAGTATTTTTGCTAAGTCAATTTTAGGGATATGATTACTGTAAGGATAAGGTTAAAAAGAAAAAATTCTAGTTTGATTTATTTAAGGAGTGCGAAACGCATAATATGTTTTATTTTATTCTTTTCCATGTATAATTTTACATATAGTTTGAGGCTATGCTTGTGTGCATAGATGTACACACATTAGACGTGTATCTGTGCTAATATTACAATCATTAATGTATAACTTCTTTGCTTACTATCTGTTTATTTATACAGTGATATAAAAATAAACGAATAATCTTCATAACTTCATACTTCTTTAAACATCTACATGGTAAATATTAAGTGATATAAGAGGACTGGAGGTCCAAATAAAATTGTACGATCAAACGAACTTACCTGAAGTGAAGTTCGATCGTAATTTTATGAGACCTCCAGTCCGAAGATATCACTTCCCTCCCATACCCAGTTAACAAAAGTTATTCCCATAAGTTGTGAAGACACGATTTAAACAAAATGGAGTTTCCGCGCGCCGCGCAGCAGGCAGTAGGGATTGAGGAGGGGATAAAATATTTTCAGTTAGGTACTTTAAAACAGTGGACGATAAGAACACCAGAGGCGTACTACATGGTAAATATTAAGTGATATCTTCGGACTGGAGGTCTCATAAAATTACGATCGAACTTCACTTCAGGTAAGTTCGTTTGATCGTACAATAATCGCGGAAAGCATAATTATTTTCGTGTAACTGTACGAAATAACGAGGCATACTTAGTCCCATTATCAATACGTTATGTGATATATCAAGTGACAATAATTAGTGACCTAATACTACTACTGACGGCAAAATTCCATTTCATCCGGTACTTATTTCATCGGACAGCAGGACTTTCAATTGTCTATCGAAAAATATTTATTAAGAAATGCATTCTCGCATTTTTGCCATCTCATGGAGCAGCTTTACATCAACACTCGTTTCAACCATAGTATTTATTATGTTAAATTCAAGCTCAAAGAACTCATACTGCATATCATTAGCAACACCAAAGGTCGATTTCACAGGAACTGCAAAGGATCAAGTCCTGCAGGTACTACGAAATACTGTAGAGCAGCTTTTTGTTTTAATTAAAATTATTCTCGAAATTATTGTACCAATATGTAGAAGATAAATTGAATTTATAATGAAGAAATTGATGCCCAACTGGAGCAATTCTTGCAAGGACTTAACATGAATATAAAATCGAAAAAAAGTAGGTACTGAAATTGCACAATAAGCTACAGGGGGTACCACATAAAACTGTCATTATATTAATCTTTCAGTTTATTAAAATATTCATATTTAAGGATGTTCATCCCTAGCTCCAACAATTGTTGCTAGTAATGAAGAACGTATATGTGTGATTCCTCGTAAAATGCATTTAAACTAATTCTGATTCTACTTAAGAATTATCAGTGAAATATAAAAGTTTTAGGTACAATAACACCTCATTTATTTTTGTGGTAAGACATGGCTCAAGAAATCATCACAGTATCACAGAAATTGTTATTATGTGTAAACTGGTAAAACATTAATCTAGGTTGCAAAAAATCCTAAAGATATGCACTTTTCAATCCCACAATATACCGTTCTTTATAATGAAAAATTAAATAATTACTGCTTATAGTTGTGAACAAGGAGAACAAATTTATAATCATTTTTATGAAGGAAGTAAATTATCTTTATTGATAAATTTGTATAGTAAAATAGATGGAAACGAAATGTTTGTAAAACCGTACTTCAGTGTATTTTTCAAATATGGCGTGTACGCAGATCTCACGCAAGGAGGAAATCTTAAAAATGTTAGTTGAAATGAAGCAAAAAGAACATCCAGCTTCTCGGATTTATTTCCGAATTAAAATACGCGACGATTGGCCTATGAATCCAAGCAGCACTAACAGAACCAAAGTACTTCCACTAGAAATATAAATGAAAACTTACCAAATACTCGCTGAAGTGTGTATTTACTTCTATAAGCACTATTGCGCCACTGCGTAATTGTAGCTTGAGGACATCGGTGACGGTCTTCTGGACCCCTTCCAAATGGACAGTCTAAGAAAGGAAATCAAATAACTGTCTGCTTCAAGAACTATTTTCTTGATAGTGAAAGTCACCAAGAAATATCATGTGAATGCTTAAAGCAATATTTAACAGACTGCGCGAAGCTTTGGTTCTATTAGCAGTGAAAAATTTCTACACTAAAAATTAATCTAGGTCTTTTTATACTGTTTACAAACGAATTATAATTATAAATGGATTCATAAAGTGGCTAACTAACATACTTATAATATTATAATGACAAAATGAGCAAACGTAGTACCATATTTTTGTAATTCCGTATGAAAAGTATTTTAAAAATTGATACACTGCAAGGTAATAATGAATATCTCAGAAATGATTTATTTCATAAAATAATGTATAAGCAAAGCGTTTTTGTTTGTTTTTGTTTTTATCACGTTTAATTCTTTGCTATTTTAATTTTAAATTTTCCGCTACATATTTTTAAAATCAAGTATCACACTCAGTTGAATTGATGGGTAACTGATTTAAAAAAAAAACAACTTTATTTCTCTCTACTAGCTTTTCCGTACAACATATTGCTCAATTATGAACTTAACTTAAGGCAAATCAAAAATTATATTATACTCGTACATCAACTATTCATTCAAATATCTCAAAAGATTCTCGGTAGATATAGTAGATACGATAGATATGTCAGATATACAGAGGTTCTCGGAAATAATGCCAAGTTTTCTTGGCAACACACCCTTTTACCATTTCGTATTCTAATACACAGGAGTCGTTGGAACATTTTTCGACATAGTTGACAAATGACGAAGAAGTGGTTATTTGATTCAATCTACTTGGACAAGCAGTGGTCCTTTAAAAAGGAAAAATTGTCAAGTGCAAGTAGATCTTGTACTGTAAAAAATTATTTATAGGAATACCGAAAAAAATTAAAATGTGCAACATTTAGCCCAACATTTTTGAAGCATCATTTATTTGTCAATAAAATTGTTATTAACGTCATAAGGCCGATATGTAGTAAATATCAGACAAGATTGAAGTTTGTAAAATCGAGGCGAAGCCGAGATTTTACTATCAATCGCGTCTGTTATGTGCCTATCGGCCGTGTGTCGTTCAATATTTTTTATTATACCATAAATACTTTAATATTTAATGATGATTTGTAAGCCTTGCATTTTTCTTCAATTCATTTATCGGCCTAGGCCGATATAGGTGTTATATCAATGAAGAATAGAGTAATAATAAATTTTATCGGCCTAGGCCGATATTGGTGTCATATCAATTAAGAATAGAGTAATGATAAATCATAATATCAGAATGGTATAATGAAAAAATGTTTTTCTAATTTTGATATAAAATTACACTTTTCAAAACTGACGTAAGTGTCAAAACGTTCTACATTTCATCACCAGTTAGCAAAAGTTAAACTTTTCCTAACTGGTCAGAAAAAGTTCGTTACATCACCAGGTAAGAAAAATAAAGAACTATCAAGAAGAAATAGAAACAACGTATATTCAAAACATAATACAAGTTTATAGGAATTATTATTTTTTAATTATAAATATTAATTACACAATTTGTGAAATTTGTTAAATTAACTCCTGAAGAAGTTTTATTTGTTGAATTTGCCATGATATTACACATTTTTCAAGCCCCAGTGTTTGAAACCCATTGAAAGGAACACATATTATATACTTATATTCCTTTTATGTGCTTCAAGCACATGCGCTTGTAGCCGCGAGCTCCTACTAGCTGTTCATAAATGGAACAATTATTTGCTGTTTTGGGGTGTTCTGTGGTTATTTGAAAGGTACAGGAAGTGTTTGAAAGTTGTGTTTCTCGATTGTTAGTTTGAATATTTGTATCTATTTGTTTATTTGTGATATAGTGCGTGTTTTCCGAATTCGACGTAATTAAATTAATTTTAATTTTCACATAACCCCAATAAATAAACATATACTTAACCTAAAGCACATAGATTGACGTAATCTGCGCTTCAAGCCCAGAAATACGTGGTGTGCACCAGGGGCAAGGGGGGAAATACTTTTGAGCAGCTCATGACCATGTGGCCTGATAAAAGGAACACATGAGTAATGACCACGAGCTGCTAATAGTAGCCCATTCGAACAAAAGGAACACACTAATTATGTGCTGCATTACGCCTACATTAATAACATTTGTCATTTGTCACTTTTGATATTAAAATTAAATGCGTAATACCAGAAACAAAGGTAACTATGAATACATGAATACTTAATTTTTAAGATTCTTAAACATTTTATTGAAAGAATTTTATTTTTAGATGTTTAAAATTCGAAAAAATCTTGTATGTAACACGTTACGAAAGACCATTTTGTGTAACTCGTGCCATTTTGCGGGGACGAGCGAAGCAAACATCCACTCGTTACGCAAAATAAAGTCTTTCGTAACTGGTTACATAAATAGCTATTAATAACATACACTTTTAAATTTATTAAACGAAACAGTATTTATGTAGAAGTTCGTTTTATCAATTTCGGGATTACTTATTTTTCTACTTTTAAAGGACCGCTGCTTACTTAGGTAAGTGGAGTCACGATCTTTTATCTCCACCCTTTTAAACATTTTGTCAACACCTCTGATTCATAATTTATACCAAATATTAAATGTCAATATTATTAAGTCTCAGTTTTTCAAACCACTGTAAACACTTTTTATTTTTATTTTATTTTAATCCTATTCAGAGCCTCCATAGGGCTCATCTTTGTAACTTTTCTCAACAATCCTATCGACAATAACGTTATAGCGATAACCCGTAACGAATTAAAGATAATTGTTATATATTTCATTTTGCAGACGATAAGACATTCGTAACTAATTACAACTTGTAGGTTGTGGGTTAATATAGATAAAAGCGCATTTTAAATTATTTCATACAGAAATAACCAAACAAATCTACAAATATACAAAATATTTTAGGTCACTTACGATCAGAACTGAAGATATTGATATCAACACGCCCATTAAAATACATACAGTGATTGTCCTCATCATCTATTATGAACATATATTTTATGGAAATTGCCGAAAAGACACTCATCATAACGTCGAGGTTGGAGAAATGAGTCGCCTAAAGAAAATAACGAATATAAAATATCCAATTTGTCCCTAATACAATCCTTCCAACATTTTATTTTGCCATAGAACCAAAACCTTTTTTAACAGTTTATCAAAAAAAATACTTTTCTACCACTTATCTTGTAAAAGATGGATGTACAAAAATGGATGTCCATTCATAACAAGCATGCATCTTTATTTTGTAATTATTTGTAAATATCTCATATTTTTTATAAAACTTACAAAACAAGATAAGTAACAGCATTATTTATTTTTGTGTTAAAATATTACATAATCAACTATAAAGAATAATTGTATGTACTTGTACTTAATTGGCGCAAAGTTTGTTCGAGGGGGAAGGAGACCTGTTCCATCATAATTTTCAGTTTTCGAAATCTTAAAATGTTGCATATGATAGTATAATAAAATTAATGTCCTCATAACACGTGTAGTTAGTTCTATGGAATTTTGATTGCAGAAAAGGGATAATTATTGACTAGATGGAAAAAAATCAGGACATTATGAACTATTCAGACAACGGTTAGCTTTGTTGATGAATATTCGCCTAAAAAGAGATACAAGGAGAAAATCTGAGTTTAATATGATAATTGTAACACCATACTCATTACAAGGTGATGGAGTTGCGATGTGTTGTTCAACAATACCCAAATTCATCATACAGCTAAAAGATATTCTTGTATCACAGAAATTCGTACAGTGTGTTACAAATGCCGAATTCAGTCATTGAAGTACACAAATGTGTATATATGAATGCGACCATAGTTCAGCTAGAAAAATATTATTTAAAGCTGATAAAAGTGATATATAGCACTTTTCGATATGGAAATTATAAACCATTATAATACGTACACGGTAGAATTGCATGTAATTAAAAAGTAGATAAGTTAGTGTGGTAATTTCACTTCACGATTTTGTTAGCGCATTGCTTAGATGCATTATTCTCTTTAAAACACACAATTTAGTTAATTAAATATAGTGTTATAAAGGGAGTTGTAATTACATGTGGTGTATTTATAGTAAAAAAAAGTAAAAATGTCACTTTTACTTTTCCTTGTAGAATTTATACTCTGAAATTCATTCAGTTAACATTAATTCATTATTTGATACGTGACCAAAGTAGCAAAATGTGCAATATTGGAAGTATGCTTACTAGGGTAGTATATCCTTATTCATGATGTTTATTTACTATTATTTTTTTAATTGTAAGACTGTACGAAACCTCAAATGGATATTTTTTGTGAAAAATTTTATTTAAATACATTTATAATTATAATTCATTTGTAACATTTAGTCAGTGAATTAAATAATGAAAGAAATATTTGAATGTGGTTAATTTTTATTTATATTTATTTATTTATATTTATTTATGTATCAGATTTAATACAGATAATCACACTCTTTTCTTAGAACAAAATTATATTATTAAATTTTTTTTGTTTATGGAGTTCAACTGTTATTATCAAATCTTGAATCTAAAAGTTCCTAATTTGCACCGAACTGGTATAAACATGATGTATATTTTTAGAAACGAATTAATTATTGCAGCGACTATGTAAAAGAAAATTTGATATGTTATTGTAACTGCGTATTTTTCTGTATTGAATGACAGAATGTCCAGACTTATTTACTAAATTTAATAAAAAAAACTCTATCAAGATATAGATATTAATATAAATACCATTCAAGGTTAACAAATATAAATTCACATCGTTTATGATAAGGAAACAATAATTTATATTTTATTTATATTATTATATATATCGGGTGGTCCAAAAAAAACCGGAATTTTCATTTTACCTTATAACTTTTTTATTTTTTCAGCGATTTTCAACTTTTTGGATTCGTTCGACAGCTAAAGCTTTCAGCTAAACGATTCTCTGCCAGAAGCTGATATTATGATCATAAATGTCAAGGCACACGTATTTAAACTTGAGCAATTTTTAATAACTGCTGGAATTTTGTTGAAATGCCGAATTTACAAACGGTTTGTTTCATCATCTTGACTGGTCTTGTGGCAATACTTTGATGGGTAGTTTTAAAAAATCGGTCAAAGAACTACGGAGCTGTACCAAAAAATGTAGAGGCGTGTTATCAACGTCTCGGCAGCAATGGTAAAAACAGAAATTTTTATTCTCCTTCATAACTTTTTTGATTCCTTACCGATTTTAATTTTTTTTGAATCATATAAAACCCAAAGCCTTCCACTACAATATTGAATGGCAGAAATTGACATGAATCATAAATCCAATATGGCGGAAGTGGTCAAATTTACCTAATATTTAAAAGCCGCTGGGATTTTTTTTAAATGGCGAATTAAATGGCTATTCTTTTTATCTGGAAGCCTTATCTTCTAAAAACATTTTCACGCATAGATCACGAAAATCGGTTAAGAACTTACAAAGATGTAGTTCATAACGTAATCATGTGTCCCATAACAACAGTATTAAATTAATTCTTAACAGAGTTACCTATACACTTATCGTCATGGTTACAAAACAAAAACAAATGAACATTGACACTTAACTGTCACTTCGGCTGTTTTTAAAGAGTGTTTTGTGGTACCTAGTTTTGTCAAATGAAGACAAGATTTTCATTAAGAATTTATTGATTCGCGGCTATAAAGTTTCGGAAATAATACAACAATTTCCAGACAATAACTTTTAAAAAAGTACTATTTACGACTTTGCACGAAAGTTTTCAGAAACTGGAACGATTTAAAGACGTCGAGGAAGTGGTAGGCCGAGATCAGTAAGAGTAGAAGTAAGTATTTATTGTAACATTGTGTAATTAGTGTCAACGTAGAGGCAATATAGAGTAACTTAATTCTAATATTTTTGAATATTTTTTAGAACATTGAACAGGTCGCCAATTTGGCAATTAGCCCTGTAAGGACACCGCATTCCAGTTTTAGTGTGAGTCAAATTGCTCAACTAACTGAAACGTCTAGCCGCGAATCAATAAATTCTTAATGAAAATCTTGTTTTCATTTGACAACACCATTTTAACAAAACTAGGTACCACAAAACACTTTTTAAAAACAGCGGAAGTGGCAGTTAAGTATCAATGTTCATTTGTTTTGTAACCATGACGATAAGTGTATCGGTAACTCTGTTTTAATCTAATACTGTTGTTATGGGGCACATGATTACGTTATCAACTACATCTTTGTAAATTCTTAACCGATTTTCATGATCTATGCGTGAAAATGTTTTTAGAAGATAAGGCTTCCAGATAAAAAGAATAGCCATTTAATTCGCCATTTAAAAAAAATCCCAGCGGCTTTTAAATATTAGGTAAATTTGACTACTTCCGCCATATTGGATTTATGATTCATGTCAATTTCTGCCATTCAATATTGTAGTGGAAGGCTTTGGGTTTTATATGATCCAAAAAAAATTAAAATCGGTAAGGAATCAAAAAAGTTATGAAGGAGAATAAAAATTTCTGTTTTTACCATTGCTGCCGAGACGTTGATAACACGCCTCTACATTTTTTGGTACAGCTCCGTAGTTCTTTGACCGATTTTTTAAAACTACCCATCAAAATATTGCCACAAGACCAGTCATGATGATGAAACAAACCGTTTGTAAATTCGGCATTTCAACAAAATTCCAGCAGTTATTAAAAATTGCTCAAGTTTAAATACGTGTGCCTTGACATTTATGATCATAATATCAGCTTCTGACAGAGAATCGTTTAGCTGAAAGCTTTAGCTGTCGAACGAATCCAAAAAGTTGAAAATCGCTGAAAAAATAAAAAAGTTATAAGGTAAAATGAAAATTCCGGTTTTTTTTGGACCACCCGATATATATATTATTATTTATATATATATATATTTTTATTTATATTTTTCTTTTAAATAAAGAACTATTAAATTGATATTTGTAATATTAAACTGAGGACAATGGATCATGTTTTAGAATTATGGGGGTAAATTATAATATAAAAATTCGTCTAGTATAGGCATAAATATTAAATAATTTGTAATATATTTTTAAAATTTTTTTTGTTTCAATTCCGCAAAAATATGTGCTTTTATACATTATTATTAATAACATGCAAATTTTTGTATGATTAATACTTAACTTCTAAATGCATTATTTGTCAAGAAAAAAGTAAATATTTCTTTCATTATTATCAAATATTATTAAAAAATACTTACCTTAACCATTGAATCAACTACGTTCAAAAATTTTCTTATAATTGAAGACACGGAGTGAGATACATTTCTTGGAACTCTGCTGATTACAGAACTAGAGAAATTTATTAGGTGCACTACCCTTCTTGCTGATTCTCTTGTCAAGAGCACAATTAACTGTTCCAAATTTTCAGGACGAGCTTGGTTTTCAGGTTCGTCCTTGCTTAGACTTACCCATAGTTCTTTTCCTTTTTGAAAAGCCGATACAGGATCTGTAGCAATCTGAAAAATATCATAAAAGAGTTATTCAAGGAATAAACAGAAAATTGAAGATTATTGGTGTCTAGGGCATGATAACCGAGTGGGTAAGTGCGTTGATACGTACTTACTTGGTTGCAAAGATCAATGGTTCGAATCTATCCTGGGACAAATAAAAAAATTATTTTTGGTTTACTTCAGATTTAGATAGAGAGAGAATTATCGAAGCCCTAGATGTGGTTCGGAATCCACAATAACTGTAAGGTCTCGTCTCTTTTTACATAACACAAAATCCTAAGATTTTCCGGGGGTTACTTCAGTGACTTGAGAGGCGGTCAAGAAAATATTTTAGGAAGAACATTTTTTAAGTAGTTTTTAGAAAACATATCAAGACATCGGTCGTCTTCCAATAATATGGAATAATAATGAATCGTTGAATAGATAAATGGTATATTTTGTTCAATGTGAATATGTTTCCTGCAATTTCCTTTATGGAGATTTATTAATGTATATATAGGAACTATATTTGTAATAAGATAAAAGTTTGATAATGTTTAATTAAGTAATACTTTTAATGACTTAATCCCATATACAAATCATTAGTTGGAACCATCGTATCAAGGCACCTCGGCAGTAGGTTACGTCATTATGCGCACACGTTATATTTTAAATCGGTTCGAAGACGATTAAAAGTTGACCATAGTAGCTTAGGAATGTAAAAAGTAATGGTGTTAAAATAAGAAAAACTTGTCTTCACGGAAAACTAGTCACTCGTTCTACCGGTGCCAAATGTCAATGCATCCCGGTATTAGATTACCACCTGAGACTAAAGGTTGCATTTTTAGTCTCATTTTTAGATGTAAGCGAAACAGTCGAAACAGTAAATTATACGATATTTTAAATATTCATGTACATACATACGTCTTTACAAAAATTTCCGTAGGAACTGTACTGGTAAATATAGCATTTAGAAATATTCAAATTTTCACAACGTGGTTTTGTAAACCCATCAACTATTACAAATTTAGTTACTGTTACGCAATTTATCTCTAACGCTGTGTTAAGGTGAATGTGATTTACACAAACTTCTCGAAAACTTTTGATTGTATCGACCGCAACAAACTTATAAGTAAATTAACTCTTCAGCATGTTCTGTTCCCTTAACTGCCATTTTACAGTTTTATATACCTAGCCGAAAACAATTCGTGTCTTACAATTGATAAGATTCTATGATTATCAATGCAACTCCAGGTGTGCCCCAAGACTTCAACCTTGGGCTACTTTTGTTTCTACTGTGTATTAATGATTTTATTTATATTATAAGTTATGTAAACCAGCCGTTTGCTTTTCTGTAAACCAGCTGAAAATTATTTATGAATTTAGAAGATTGTACAAAACTACAAAATAATCGAAATAAAATTCGGAATTGGTGTACTTCTTAAACATTATCATAATATTGTTAAATGTAAAGTGGTAACATTTACAAAAAATCAATCTATATACGATTCGTATGTAATATCGATGGTAATGCGTTTCAATCTACTTAGTTGAAGATCTGTTTAACTCAAAGTTAAGCTCAGTCAAAGTAAATAGAATGCTAGTATTTATCGTATGTAGAAATTTTACTAATACTCTTAAAATCTTATATTACTCATCATATGCAAATTGTTCATTATTGTTAACAATAGTATTATTGCTGATTAAATTTTTAGCTGAAAACAATAATTGAACGTTAAGTCTCCAATTGATTCACGGAATGATAAATATTAACGAAATATACCATTACGAGATATAATTTAATTGGTACATAAACTTAAAAATATGTAAGTAATAAAAAGAAATAATGACTTAATATTGTATTTTTACTATTTTATATAATTTATTATTATTTTATTAATGCTAATAAAATAGTTTCAAATCTTTATTACATATTTATTTTTAAATTTAAGGGGTATTTACAATTTCGTGTTTCTTATCAGATATTACATCAAAAGCTTTAAAACAAGAAGAAAACGTTTAATTTCATTTTTATACATTTATTTAAGTGTAAGTCTTTATATAAGATAAATTGTCTTTTATTATCTTAAGTCATAGTTTCTGATACTAATACCAAGGCCAAATTCGAGACACAATTTCACATTTTATATTTTATTGTTCTCGTTCCAGAACTAATGTATTATTAAATATATAGTTCAATAATTGTGTATGATAATTATAATAAAATATCTCATATAGTAACCAGCAGCCACGTACGTCGTACACGTACGAACCTATTAGAAGTTTACGAGCCTTGTGAACCTATGGGTAACAGACATTTGGATGGACACAAATGGAGACTTGAGCCAATATTTGACAAAAAATTGGCTGTTATCATACTCTATATTTATTCAAACATTTTTATAAAATCGCTTTATTTATATTGAGATTTTTTTTAAATTCAGTCAATTTATACACTTTCTTTTAAATTAAATTAAAATAAATAAATTTAAAAACAAAAATATTTCTTTATTTTCTCGTGTGCAAAGTTTATGTATTCATAAATTAAATAATTTTAATTTATAAATTAATATTTTTATTACTATTGTAGAAAAGTTGGGTGGTAGAAGTTTTTTTGTAACATATTATAGCGGAATTATGGATGTGCGGCAGTGGTGGGATGTCTACTGGACAGGAGCTCACATTATGTGAGCCCCTGTCCAGTAGAGTTTCAATTGAAATTATTAACTTATCTTAATGCTTCCTTGTATGGAATCACAATTAATATTACCTACATACAGTAAACCGGCAGCCAAATAAGTATATAGGGCCTGGTGTCACATTTAGAGATACAATATACGATTATACCGCGATTAATTTGTTCCCCAGAAAATATTACAGTGCCACGGCCGGGAATCGAATTCGGGACCTGAGACCGAGAGTTAAGTCTGTTTGTCTCTCGTTCAAACATTCATCTATTACATTAAACAATTACAAATAAAAAAATGTTTACCAATTCAGCCACGTAAATTAAAACATGGACGGCTTCGGCACTTTGATGTTTAAGAGCTTTAACCTCAGCAATCGTTCTCTGTGTCAGCCTTCTTTTTAGTTTCCTTGAAAATCTGTCTGCATGATGTATTGTATGAAAAGCTTTTCCTGTGGGACCATCATTGGGAGTGTCATCTTCTAATAAAAAATATAAGGAAAATAAGACATATTTTATTGTCTTGACTTAATAAAATAATATTTATTGTATTACTAATTTATGGGCATTTAATAATAACAAATAAACATAAAATTTATAGGTACAGAATAAAGATCAACTCTAATTTTGCCCCCCCCCCCCCCCTATTTCCTTATTTGTGAAGATATTTTAAAATTCTAAAATGTAGCCTTATCAGACATTTACCGAATTTTTCAAATATAATATTCAAAATTACCTAGCGCCAATACATACAGGGTGGTGAAAAAAAGTTGATTTTTTTTAAATGGAATACCCTGTATATTTCTTGACAGGTTTGTAGTACTCTTTGAGCTGATTTCAAAAATGTATAACTCCCTTGAGTTTAGATCAAAATCGGTCGAGATATTCAAGGATAAACGTGAGAAATATTTGTTTTCACACTTTCGGAAAATGTCTGATACGGCTACATTTTAAAATTTTAAAATATCTTCACAAATAAGGAAATAGAAGGGGGGGCAAAATTAGAGTTGACACCCTGTACATGGTGTCCAACCGAGAATTCCCTTATCATAACTCATTGAGTTATAGACATATTTGAAAATTTCAAAAGCTGGATGAAAGTAGATCCCTTTTTTATCCTCAGACGCTAACTGAGGTCTTTTTGACTTTTATGTTAAAAATAATATGGCGATGACTGACTTATATAATATTCGGTGTATGCTAAGTTTTCTGTTTTCAAAAATGTTGGATTTCATTTCATTCTTGATCTTAGTTTTCATGTTATTGAGCGGAGAAGATTAAGATATCATATAGGTTTTTACATGGTAAAAATTTCAAGTAGGCTGTCACCTCAAAACAAAACCTTTTTTATTACTAATAAACAAAAAGTAGTAATCAAAAAAGTTTTGTTTTGAGGTGACAGCCTACTTGAAATTTTTAACATAAGAATCTATTATTATATGATATCTCAAATCTTCTCCGCTCAATAACATGAAAACTAAAATCAATAAATATACCCTCGAATATACCCTACATTTTTGAAAACAGAAAACTTAGCTTATCCAAATATCCAAAAGAGTTATTTTGAAAAATGTGATTTTAATGAGTTTAGAGCACCCTGTATGATGTATTAGTGGACATATTGACGTTTTCGTATTTTTTATATAAATTTTTTTTTTTTTTTCACCACATGTAATTACGACCCCCTTTATATCAGAAGGCTCTTGAAGAGCCTTGTGCAGGAGGGGGCTACACATTTATAGACAAGGGACACACATCCAATATCCGTGTATAATGGAAAAATCCCTCTCACAGTATTTTCCATTGTCACGACCGGGATTCGAACCCGGGACTTTTGGATGAGAGGCAGGTACGCTACCATCTCGACCATCAGTTATATTTTCGACCATCAGTCATATTACATTGGAACAAAAATAATTTTAATATATTCACAGTCATCTAGATTGACAACTAAAATTCGAAATATTTTTCGTGCAACCCTGTATAAATTGTTCAAAATAGCATAAATGTATCCAAAATGTGATCTTTATTTCAAAAATGTAAAAACATACAGAGTGGTCCATTTAGAAAAGACTATTGGGGTTATTTCCGGTGAAACCTCGGTGAAACCGTAAGTGACAAATATGCCGGATAATAGGTCACAAAAAGTTGGAAATCTTATCTAATTTCACCATACAAAATTTGATCCCGATATCTTTAAAAACGAGAAAGTTACAGGGGTGGCCCACTATTTGTTTACACCCGGTATAATGTGGTCATGAGTGTAATTTTTTTTTATTTTACAGTATGTCTCATTTTTTTAATAACGTATTTTTATACGATTTCACGATTTCAACTGTTTGACTTTGAGAAAACCCTCAAACTATGATATAGGTATGTAATTGATTATGACTTCACCTGATTTAATATAGGTGTATTTTTGTATCTTAAATGCCAACAGAGAGAAATATTCATTAATTTCTTATTAAATGTATTTCACTTGGTATGTATAGCCATACATTTGTAAATGAAAGCCATGCAAGATACCAAGATTTCAAAATATTTACAATTGTTATTTGTTAATTCTTGATGTTTTTAATTATGTTACATGTAATGCAAAATTTTTTACTTTTTTAGACAAAATATAACAAGTCGTCGCCGGTTGACAGTTATTCTCTAAACTTAAATTCTCATCTTCACTAGAGAGTTGTTAATGACTTCTTCAAATAATTTAACTAGCTAACTATCTTAAAAATTGCAACTGGCATTTGTTTTAATTTATCTCCATTATTTTTATAAACTGTTTTGATTATAATTAACTTTTAAGGCTTGAGGTATTTACCAGACTGTATTTTTATTTTAGTAATTTTGTTGTATTCTCTTCTATGTGCTTATTTATTACGTATTATATCAAAACGTGGCCATGCATTGCTTTATATTTTTATCAACTGGTTTCCAAATTTAGGATTTTTGTCTGTGTTTTCCTTTCGCAATTACTCCGTTGTTATATGTTTATTTGTTCAATATAGCAAACTGCACGTTGTACGCGGCTTATATTCTAAATATTGATATTCAACCTTAACATGATATTTAGAATGTTTATATTCCAACCCTATATAACTGATTCTATTAATTTGCAACTTAGTACTTAGTACTTTATATTGGTGAAACAGGAAAACTAATTTATAAGCCCATGTTAAAATGATTGTCAATATATGCTCACCTTCTGGAATAGTCTGAATACAAGTCAACAACTTATTTCCAGATTCATATCTGACACATATCAATATTATATCAGCCTTGTTTTTATTACAAAATAGACGAAATGTTGTTTATCAATACATGTACTCAATCATTAAAATATCTTGCATATATCAATACTCAATTTATTGATTACTTTATATATATCCTTTCAAATTGTATTTAAAAAATACTAGAAGATAAGATTATTGATCTAATCACATTGTTAATCCCAAAACGTACTCACCATCAACACTTTGATCATCACATGCTGGTAAAAATCTATCCACATATTTTTCGGCAACATCCAATGCGCCATCTAAAGTATCTGCAGCAAATACGGTATATTTGCTGGCCAAAACAGTGTTTCCAATTTGCTTCACGGAATCAGCTCTCTTTAAGACTGGACGGGCAATTTTTGTGCCTACATCAGCAACGTATTGTTTAGTGTTCCAGTAAATCTGAAAAAATTATTACATTATTATTGCTATACAGGATTTTACAATGTGACAAATTATAAAAAGATACATGTCCTTGAGGAAGACCTAATATATATTTTTTTAAATTAAAAATTAGAAATTAAAATCCGATAATTTGAAATATTTGAAAGAGTCTACACGTGGAAACTGCAATCCTAAGTCAAATATCAGATGACTTTACTATATGTACTATATTTATAAAATTTAGAAAATCACAAGCTATGCCTTTAAATACATTCAACGTATTTAATGGAACATGACTATAAGTATTCTTAATCAATTATTGTTCTATATATCACCAAATCTGGTTCTTCGTAAGAATCTCTCATATTACCACATTATTTGTTTCTTTCAATATGCTAAATATATCATGATGTTCTGTAATTAAAACTTATTCTAATATTTTGGACGAAATGAAAAATTAGTCACTACAAAAAAGAGTTTGATGTCAATACTTTTATCAGTATTTTACTATAAAAATTATTGAGCAAATTTGGGCTCTATACAGGGTGATTCATAACTCGAGGCGAAAAATTAATGAACATATACAGAGCCATATTCTTGTTAAAAAACGTAAAATAATTTTGCCTTAAATTATTAATTTTTTTAAATTTTCAAAAAAGAAATTGCTACCTATTTTATTTTCATTGTTTCTGTTGTTATTAATACGTTTACCTATTTCTAGTATACTTCTAAATAAATTATATTATTATTTTTGTATACATTCCATTATTTTTTGCTTCGAGTTAAGAAAAATGCATATCACGTGCGCAAACTTTAAGGTCTAATAACTCGGAAACAAAGCTCTTCCGCTCTTTATTTTACATTTTTGAACAACAATTAATTTTTCGCCTCGAGTTATGAATCACCTTGTACACCATAACGGGGATGCTAAAACTGTTAGATGTTCATTTGTTTTTTCGATAATACGAAAATGTAGCTCACATGATATAGATTTTTTCCCTCTACACTTTTCAGCTAAAACAATTCGTTTAAAAGTTACAGGCTGTAGAACGATAAATCAAACGGGGAAATCATATAAGAAATCAAATAATTGCCAGAATTGAAGTAAGCTGTTATTTGACAAAAAAAAATTATTAGCAAATTGAGATTAGATTTGGGTGCTGATTTCAAATATAATTTCAAAATTAATTTTTTCCTCAAATTGTTTTTTTTACTCAGTTTTTTATTTTTCTAAAACTGTTAGACGTTCATTTGTTTTTCGAAAATACCAAAATGTAGCTCATACGATATAGAATTTTTTCCCTTTTCACTTTTCGGCTAAAACAATTCGTTTAAAAGTTACAGGCTGTAGAACCATAAATCAAACAACCTGCATGTATACAATTAGGTATAATTGTGGCCAAAATTTTTTAAATTTTAAACTGGCTTGCGTCAAGTTAAAGGTTGGGCACCACTGTACTATAATAAGTGAAATCCTGGTTATACTAGACGACGCGTAAGAACTCCTCCCTATTCATTGAACTTAATTCTGGGAATCACGCCAAATTCTCCTCCCTATGTAATTATGCATTAAAAGTGCATAATTGTCGAATTTGTTAACCAATGATACATTGGCTAAATTCAAATCTCATCAGGGCTAAGTTCGAAATTATCCAACTACTTACCGAAGTGTCGTTGTTTTCACTTTAAACATTATAAATAACAACGGACTATGTACAGGGTGTCCAGCTTAACGGTGTTTCCCCCTTTATTTTCGCTATTCTCAACATATTTTTGCCATTCAAAAACTTTTCTTGATCAGTTTTAAATGAACTTTTTGGATCTGTAATAACATCTTCTCTACGTCAACAAAATACAGGACGCTTAAAAAATTATTATTTTTTTTAATATAATGACCCTATATTTATTATATATCTCGATAGACCCTTTCAAGCTGAATTCAAAAATATATAACACTTATATATTTCTTTCACAAAAAATAACATTATAATAAAGATAACAAACAGAAAAAAATTTTTTTAAGGCCCTGTATTTTGTTGACGTAGAGAAGATGTTATTACAGATCCAAAAAGTTCATTAAAAACTGATCAAGAAAAGTTTTTGAATGGAAAAAATCTGTTGAGAATAGCGAAAATAAAGGGGGAAACACCTTTAAGCTGGACACCCTGTACATAATGTACATAAGTAAAGTATTAGGTATTTTCCAGGCATTTAATTTTTTTATTATTTATTTATTAAAATATGTGTCTTCAAATATTGTTGTTTCCGCGACACCTCGAAGATCAGTATTAAAAAGGGATCTAGGTATTATTACTCCAGGTCAACACCAACACTAATTTGTTTGAATTCCATTAATGCATTTTCTAACCTTTTTACCTCTTATTATATTTTTTATAATCTGGAATTCAAGATTTTGTACAACGTGATTACCCTATCTATAAATACCTAAGTAAAAACGATAGATTAAACGAAACTTAATCCAGATCGGTTTGTGGATATTCTATGTCATTGATTTTATATTATAAGTAAACCCAATTCTGAGTAAATCTCACGGCGATCATAATTATTGTGAGAATAAATTAAGTTATCTTTAATATACTATTACTCATTAAATTGTATGTAATAATGGTTTTTCCATTCTTTATCTAAAAAACTCTATAATAAATCATTGTAATAATTATTATAGCGTGACCCATTAAGAATGGAAACCCTAAATGTGGTAAAAAAATGGACTGACGAAGAAGGGTTAAATGTGAACCACCTAAAATCACTATCATTCCATTCACTAGAAGAAGAAACGTGGAGGGACTAAGGCCTCTAAGACTACGAAACACGGAGCTGCAGATGTCGAGAGAGGTTATCTTGAGGTTTTCATCGATTCCAAACTAACCATCCGGACAGGACTATACAAAGATTGGTCGCAATATTAGCAACATGCAGATGATTATACCACAAGAATACGGAAAAGAATAGGGCTAAGATGCATTGGCTCTATACCAGGGTTGTTATATCTACCATCACATATGCTGGGTTAGTTTGGTGAAGTAAAATAACACAGACAACGGCGAATAACAAGCTAAACCAAGGACAGAGACGGGCTTGCCTGGGAGTCACGGATGCAATAAAAGCACTCCCGTAGCAGTTATGGAGCTAAGTAATTCAAGAAAGTCATCAGTTAAGGATGCAAAAATAATAATGTATCAGGGAACAACTAATGATATTTGACACAAATCCACTTTAGCAGATTCCTGTATTGAAATCAAATGTTAAATAAACAATTACTAACCAAATTTGGTAATTTTTTATATGGAAAACAATTTATAGGCAATCATAGTGAAAAGAATCACACAATATATTGGTTGTTATTAGATCATATCAATAAGGCACATAAAAACATCGACATGTTCGGCCATCATCAAAGACACCGGCCTTTTTTATATGCCGTATGGTGCTGTAGTCAACTACAATTTTATACATAAATAATAAAAACAATGAATTCATTTATATATCGTGAAAGCATTGGTTAAATAGACAAATGCTATACGACTATATCAAATTACATATCATACGTGTGCTCTACTTTTTTAAATAAAATATATACAGTGTGTCCACGGATGGACTTAAAAAGAGGAAAGGGAAAAGGTTAAAAAGCACAGTACACAGTACTCAATTCGTGCTTTCATGTATCATGCACCACAATGTTGATCTCAAATGACAGCAGTCAGAGTCCTATGTGTACTGCTTTATTTCCACCTAGGCAAATATAACTAAAAGAGTGATATTTAGCAGGGTTAAATAATAGAAGAAAAATGAATAATACCCGAAAAAGAAACAAGATGCAGCTACGTGTTCGGAGTTATTGCCTCTTCATATACGAAGCCACGTATTAGTGGTCCATGATGCACGAAAGCACGAATTGAGTTCTGGGTACTGTACTTTCTAACCTTTGTTAGTTATTGTTTCTGATCTTATTACACAGATTCATTGTTTAAGCCACGTTATGCTGATGAGGAGCAATAACTCCGAAACACATGTCCGTAGCTGCGTCATGTTTCTTTTTCGGGGACTACGGCACAATTAATTTTTCTTGTTATGGAAATGGACAGGTTTCCTACGAAATAAAATCAGTTTATTTCATGAAAAGTTCCCCAACACATTTGTATCAATTTGAAGCAGTACGAAATCTTCTGAAAAAATTTTATCAAAGTGGTTCGATTTTAGACGTTAAGAAAACAAATAAAAAATACGACAGATATGATGTAACCAACATGTTTGGCCAAGGGTTCTTTGCGCGACAATAATGAATTATTGTTAAGAACACACTCCCTTTGATTTAATGTGACGAAAAGTTAATTGCAAAAAATGTATAAAGTAAACAAAATACTGCCATTTAAACCAAAAATAACGCATACTCTTGAAGATAAAGATCAAGGACACAGATTGAAATTTTGTTTATTTATTGGTGAAAAATTTATACACGACAGAACCTTTCATAGGATGATATTTTTTACTTATAAATCAACATTTTGTACGAACAGAGTTGTTTCTATAAACCTAAAAATGGATTGGAAGGTATAAATCAATCAAATGGCCTGTCAGGTCACCAGACTTGGATTTCTTTCTATGGGGGGAATCTTGAAACAAAAAGTGTACGCTAATATACCACAACTTAGATATTTTAAAACAGAGAATAAGCGATGCAATGACCGAAATTAATGATCCTGTTATAATAACAAAAGTTTATGACGAACTTATCAAGAGAACTGGAAAATGAGTGGAGGTTGGATGATATTATATCGAATGAGATTTTATTTAATAGCCTAAGCGCTATTATCAGTTCCATAATGTATTTTTAATATATAATTATTTATTTAAAAAAAAATTAAAAGGTTCTTTTTATTTCGCCACTGTCTAAATTGATTCAAGGGCCACTCTATATAATAAACATTAAAAATGAATCAGTTCTGATGCGTTTTTTAAGTATCATATCTAATATTTTACAAAAAGACTAAACAATAATTATTCTATTTTCACATATTAGCTAGCAGTGGTCATTCTACATGTGCGAACTTATTTTAAAGAAAATACAAGGGAGTTTAAACACAAGCAGAGTTTTTTTATAAGGTTTGTTTTTTTTGTAGAACGACAAATAAAAAAATGTTTCTTCTTTTTTCAAGTCCATCCGTGGACATTGTATACTGTACATATAGGAATATAAAAATTTTATGTCAATATACGAAAATTAATTAATATAAATACTAAATAATTGTAAATTTGTTTGTGTTATTCTGTGATGATTCATATATAGATAAATAACGTAATCTTCTTTAAGAATCATTTTCATAACTAATAATAATTCTAAACTAAGACTTTGGGGAACTTCAAAAAATTTAGAGGGACTTCATATTTATAATGAAATATATTAATAGTTATATCTATAACTATCTTTGGTATAAGGGTGTAAATGAAACAAGGCTCATCGTAGTCATCGCCTCTATTTTTCGAATTTGAAAATATAAATATGAAATATTAGTATATAATTCCACACGTGAAACTGCATGGTATGATAGTGATCCATTCTTTTGCGTTCCCGGTTTAACTGGAAGTGTTCCTTAACATTTCAAATTAAATACACGTTTTACATTTTTTTGTGGTAAGTTCTGATGTAGCAGTACTTCTCATTTTATTTTTGAATTTGGGGGTATTGTGATATATTAAATATTTCTTGATAATGATGGGTAATATTACAAAATTTAAATCACTTGAGACACCCCAGCCCTGGGCTGCCTCATTACGCGCATTTTTCCTAAATTTATATTATTATCAGTACAAGTTATGAGATTTCGTTAAATTCTAATACATTATATTTTAAATAAGTTACGTCGAAATAGGTTAAAAGTTGACCATAATTTGGTCGTGCATAGTTTAGGAATGCCGGGCTCAGGTCAGATTATGATCGGTCGTCACAGGAAAATAGTCACTACGTAACGCTTAGACGAAGGTCCATAATTCAGTACGGATATAACGACGACATCTGGAACCGGGACGCGCCCAGAGTGTTCGCCTAGCCTCTCTGTTCGTTGCATGGAGAATATGTAATACGTCACAGGACAAAATAGTATAAATACGCAAATTAGGTAGACCTCAGGGAGAATCACTTCTGAACCTCCACCCCGACGCGGCCCTGCCGGTACGAGGAACTCCAACTTAGAAGCGGCTTTGCCGGTACTGGAGCACCATAACACAGAGTAACAGCCTAGCTGCAACACTCTATTCTATACCAGGACCCACCGTCTCACTTTTCTTCCGGCTTGTCGGAACTACGAGGACTCTCGCGGTTTTGATCTAAGTACATGCGTCTTCGTAGCAGGGTTGATAGTACGCGGGACGAAGCCACGGAATCCAGCACCGCGATGAAGCCATTAAACGAGGGGGCTAATGAAGCCGGGGGAGAAAAACCGTCGAACTCCACGCTAGTTCCTCGGCTAGGTGAGACATACCATTTTACGTAATCAATATTAACTTCACGAAGTAGAAATGACAAATTACGACTCTATCAGTTTATCGTCGCTGTGGTACTATTTTACTATTTATGTCTGTTCATTTAAATCATATTTAAGGGAATTTATTACCTACTTAACCATCTGTTATCTGAGCCTTCATGCTAAATGTTGCATAGTTTTAAACCCCAGTCAATTCTTGTAACTTCATTGCATGTACGAGTGCCGATGGTCGATCTGTTGGGTTTTACCAGCCTCCGACACGCTTTTGAAATATGCCATCTGGATTATTGCTGACCGACCCTTTGGGGTTAACCATAAGCGTCCTTCAGGGGTAATCTCGGTGGTACTCCGCCTAATGTATTTATGGCCACAGTATCTGTACATTTTCACTATGTTCCTTCACGTCTACATACACTATATAAATCTACGATTGGCAATAAGTGTTTACCTTGGTTTCCTACTGATGGGGGGTATTCACAACGTCAATAAACGAGAGACAGTTGTCTTTCACAAAAAAGAATACGACGAGTTATGCGACCTAAAGAATCATAGTGAGACTGCCAGCGACAAAGGCTCGGTAATTAAATAAGCGAGGCTTGTTTTACCTATCAGTCGATTGTGTCACGGGTCATCCAATGAAATCTTACGAGAGGGGTTCCTCTCCGCCTATGGCGAAGTTTTGTCATTGGCATATCTGCTCAGATCTTATATAAATCATTTGTGATAGTTGTCTCCAAATGCAAATAAATTGGTTTAACTACATCGAGAGTATTCATTCACTAATCGTTTTTCTTTCGGAAGGTAAATTAAATTAAAATTAAAGACTTAAATATCAGATTTAAGTTTACCTGTGTTTTAACTCAAGTGAATTAAATAGTAACTAAATAATACCAAACTTTATAAAAAGAATCTAAGTAAAAGCTACAAACACAACGTATTTTGGGTCCTACCACTATAAAACTAGACGATCACATAAAAAGGCCAAAAGTACGTTTCTTTTTCTCTGGAGAAAGATTAATAAACATACGAGGGGGGTATGGGGTATCACACACTTTTCGTAGTGCATATTTTACAAGTTTTAACCAAAGTTTATGTTAACAAATTAGGTATTTGTTTCTCGCTTCGCAATTGGACGTTTTCAAAGTTTCAAATATATTACTTAATAAAATTTTTAAATAACATTATATAGAAAAAAATTAAGTTGTGATAATTTCTAAAATCTTATTAGAGAAAGTATAGTCTACAACACATTTCACAGACTTTCACTCATATGGAATATGGGCCATTCTAAAACTATTTTAGAATATACTATTATTCTTGACCTGAAACCTATTAAAATATTGTTAAATGTTCTATAGAAATCTTTAACATGTAAGTTATCATGATAGACCAACTCAACTGTGTTTATGAATATCTTACCAAAATCAACCATTCACTTCACATTGTGATTGAAAGTGTAAGAAACTGCTTTATAACCAATTTTCCTGCCATTTATCTTACCGACTTACTATTCAATTTTACTGATAAATAATTTATATGTTTGTATAATAATTATTGTTTAGCGACCAGACAGTTCAGTTGAATCTCACACCAAAAGACGAAGGAATCGCAAATTATTCTGTTAAAATTATAAAATAGATTTTGTCTAATCACTATATACAGTGTGTCGCACTTAAGAGTGAAACACCCTTATAACTTTTTTGATTTTTATCTGATTTAAACCAAATTTCACTCAAAGATAGAGTACATTAGGATTAACTTATGGCCCAAAGGCCATTTGCCCCTTACTAATGCAAAGCCGATATCAAAATAAACGTGGAAAATAAAAAAAACATATTAGGCATTTTTTTATCAAAAATTTTATTGATGAAAGTTGTTCAGAATTGTTCAAAAACCTTAAGTCCAAAATTTAATCAAAATCAAAAAATATTAATATTTTGTTTGAAAAAATTTTGAAGTCTGAAAATATCATTTTAATGGGTTATTGTATTGTAATATTTTATTTTTTTTAATTTAATTTTTTTTTTTATAAAAAAGAAACTAAAGAAATACTCTGCAACTAAATACAAATGATAATTGATATTGTAAAATTATATTTTCGGACTTAAAATTTTTTAAATCAAAATATCAATATTTTTTAATTTTGATGAGATTTTGGATTTAAGGTTTTTAGACAATTTTGAACAACTTTCATTATTAAAATTCCCGAAAAAAAAAATGCCTAATATGTTTTTTTGATTTTTTGCGTTTATTTTGATATCGCAGGTGACTTTGCTTTAGTAGAGGGCGAATGGTTTTTTGGCCATGAGTTAATCCTAATGGGATCTATCATTAAGTAAAAATTGGTTCAAATCGGATAAAAATTAAAAAAGTTATAGGGGTGTTTCACTCTTAAGTGCGACACACTGTATACTATCCAAAAATGTAGGAAAAAGTGAATACTCAACAGGTAGGTTAAACTGCACTAATATACACTGTGAACCATTTTGAATATGTAAAAAATTTGTCTGTCAACCGATTTTAATGGGACTTTTTTAAAAGATAGAACATTGAAAACTCTACTTTATAAGAAAAATTTAGTGATTTAATTTAAATTTTCAAGATCTACTATAATTTTTTGTTTATTAAATACCTACCTAATTACTATTAAGTATTTTTAAGTATTAATAGGTACTCTTTTATTAAGTTCTATATAAGTTCGTTTAAAAGACAATATTTATTGAAACTATCCACTTAATTTATCGTTCTTTTATTTATTTTTCATGGACTTCGATTTTTAGAAAAAACCTTGTAAAAATTATGAAACACTACCTACATTAGTTTCGTCATAAATCTGTCATTATTCAATATTTTTTCACGAAATTGGAATTGTATTTAACATTTGAGATGTTTTTGAATTCAGTGGTATAGTTAGATTTTTAATTAAAAAATCACTAATCAAATTTTTCCATTTATAACATTGAAAAAGAATTATAGTAGGTCTTAAAAATTTAAATTAATTACTAAATTTTTGTCATAGAGTAGAGTTTTCGATGGACTATTTTTTTAAAAAAGTCCCGTTAAAATCGGATAACAGACACATTTTTACAGGGGTGTTTCCATTCAGAATGGGTCACAGCAGTTAAAATAGAAAAAATACGTACTACTTTACTCTGCAGTTACTCTAATTTAATTTCCGGTTAATATTACAAATCTGCTCGTAATTCTCATTCTCATTAATATATGAAAGTGTTTGGTGGGAGTTTCACCATTCACCTGCTCATCTCCAGTACTCAGAACAAGTTCAGTAGTGAAAAGCAGGTGAGGTAGCAAATTTCCTAAAATTGTAAAATATGTAATCGGAGACGAAATAATGAAAACATCTTACATTGTTCCGAGGATTGTTATCACAATAATAATTACCGATATGTACTAATATATTTGTAAACACTTTTGTTTTAATTTCCTAAAAATGTAAAATATCTTATTGACTATTAGTTATCAGCAATAATTAAAACTAAAAGATAAATGTCTTACCATTTCCGGTGGCAAATTTATTGATGGCACCGTATATTCAACAATGTCTAAGCTTTTGCAAACAAGTTGATCAATGGTTGAAATGGGTCCTTTAAATAACACAAACGCTGGCGTTGCTACATCCACTACTGTTTGAAACGAATCTTCGGCACGGCCTAGAGACCACTTAAACAGGGTGTTAGAAGACTAAAATAGACCAAATAAATAAATTAACAAACGTAAATTATTATTGAGAAACATGTAAAAAGTCGTGTCAATATAAAACCAACCAGTATGTATCCTAATAAATTAATATTATTATATTATAATAATGCATACAACCGAAGTAGGTATTATTATAGTTTTCACAGAACACCAATTAGAAAAAAGGAACAACTTCATTGCAACACTCAAAACGCATTAATGTGACTTCTAGAGCTACTATTTTGGATTTTGGAATTGTCCGTATAAATCTAATAATTTTCGACAGATGATTGCTCTTGAATATATGTAGTATCGATTTATAATAAATCTATTGCAATGCATATCTGGCACTTATGCTGAAACTACAGACTGAATTTAAAAAACCCTAGACATATCACTCTACACATTACCTAAAGTCAATTTGTCGCACCATTCTTAGCTGTTGTTATGGTTTATAATTCAAAGTGTTATTTTTTGGTATTTGCATGATATCAGTACTTCCTAGTAAAGATATAATGTAATTATATGTACAGAATGTCCCAAAATATCCGCATTCCCCTTAAGGTCCTGATTCTACGTATAAATATAGTAAGAAATCTTCATATAAACTTTTTTCTGAAAATGCTTCCTAAAGAAGTTACGGCCCTCTGACGATTGCTGCTTTTTAATGATTATTTCGGAAATACTTTGAGACAACTTTATAAAACTTTGTTCAGGGTTTTGCATTATTAAGGCTTATTTTGTACACAACTAACTAAAAATAGAAGGAAAGGCTATCCTCGTTTCTCCACATAGGTGGAGAAACGAGGATAGCCTTTCCTTCTATTTTTTTTTATTAACATTTTTAGTTTTTTTAAAGTTTATTATGATTCCCTGGATAATATTACATAAAAAGGCTCTAACCATTTTACTTTCTAATCCCGAAAATACCGAAAGTCTAATCCCGTCCCGGGATTGAAAACCCTTCTCTAATCTACTGACAACGAAATATATTCTCGTAAAGACATTATTCTTGTTTTGCAACAAACAAATGATGTTTCTTATCTGGAATTTACCCACATTTATTCTAATTATACATATAACGTCGAACCAAGTTTGACACGGCAGTGTTTGCATTTAGATTCTTTCAGACAGTTTAGAGTCTTTGAACTGCTCGCCATAGTTCATGTTAGAAGTGAACATTGAAACAATAATCTGACGTAAACAAAATGTACTTCCTTACTATGTTTTTTTTTAATTGGTATACCACACGTATATATTGGGCATTTCCGAAACTGCTTATTTTATTAAAAAAATGCATTAACAAAATATTTTTTTTACAATATAAAACTTAGATTTACAGAAGCTGTGGAATTTAAGAAATTTTCGCCTTTCTCTTCATCCCTTCATATTTACTTTTGAATAACTTTATAGTTAGCAGATCTATACATACATTATACCAAAGATCTAGGCGTTCACAAGTTATCAAATAAACAGACAAACACGCTGACAGACAAAAATACTTTTACGCAGACAGAAAGTTACATATCAAATTTGCAATTTCGTCGAAATTTTATTTTTTTATTCATTGACTGATATTCCTCAACTACCAACTTATCCTGAAATAGATCATAATTATACAGCTACGATATTGCATCTAAATGTTTGAAAAATATCGAGTATAGGAACATATCAGATGACATTTTTTTGGAAACACATTTTGGGTTCAGTAATGTCGGAAATATAATAATTATTTGAAAATCTCGACGTCGACTTTTTCACAATTGCAAAAAGCGATACCTTCCTTTATATAATGGCAATTCCAAAATATAGTAGTCTAGAAGACACATATTTTGTATATACTACTTATCTATTTTTCTTACACAATATTTACGTTTTGTATATTACTATCTATTTATTTTTCTTGTAAATACATATACTACACACTACACGAAAATCTTCAAAAATTCATTCAAAGTTGAAATTCCCCTTTCTAAACTGTAGGATCTAACAGGTTAAAACGTTTTTAAAATTTGAATATTATAGGTTTTTTATTATTTACGTATAAGATTTTGTAAATTGAAATATTACACAGATGATGCTTAATACATATAATAAAATCCAACTTTTTTTAAATGAAGGTATTTTAAATATTGAACAGTTCGTAATTAAGTTATTTATTCATATATTTTATACAAATATTTATCATATCAACTTTTTTATAATAAACCTGCAATTTATGTTGTTCAACATTATCAATAAATGAAATAAACACTTTGAAATAAAGAGAGAAGATTTGGTAATTCGCTGACAAATTTAATAAAAAATAGACAAGGAGTCACAATTCCACAATCAATCATGATATCATAATTTATATTATAAGATATCTCTCGTACTACGCAATTTATCTCAATTTATGTCAATAATAAACATATTATATATAGTAAGTTCCTATTCCTAAACTTACAAATGTATAGGTATAATAACCAACCACTGGAAAATAATAACTAACTTAAACACCATGGTTAGTTTTGAGTATTGCCAAAATAACAAGAGAAATACTGATTAGGAACTCACATATAATAAATTATTTCAAATCAAATTAAATCCGCATTTCATTGCAATTACGAACACGATATCCAAGGGATAATTTTTTCTTAATCGATATATTATATTGCCAAAGAAATTGTAGGTCAACAAATTGAACAATACAAAGAATACAAATATGAATTTTGTTTAATAAATTAATCGCGTTGCAAAACCATGAAAACTTGTGTAAAGTTACTTAATTATTTTTCACTGGTAATTCTAATTTGAAAATGTAGTTAGTTGCTAATTTTTATTTTTAATGTTAAAAATTCTAATGAATGCAGATTATACCTTTATCCTCTTATAGACATTCTCCGCATAATTCCACCCTGATTCTACTATTGGCAAATTAGTTATTCTAATAACTGACTCCAGATCATTAATAAAGAATGGCTTCTTCTTCGATTGTGACACTATAACATAGAACATTAAAATTAGCATTAACATGTAACATCGATATACGAAGAAGTGCATGTTTAATTAGTTGTTGTGTTAGATAGATATAATTATGATCTTCAAAGTATGCAAGTTTTTTTTTGATAAATCATTTTAAAGTACCACAATAATCTCGAAATACAGTATTGAGTAGAAGCACACCTATAGTCATAAATTCATCAAAATTTTAAAAAACGTGTAGTGCACATTCTTGAAACGAGATAAACTAAAGGGTAATTTAGTTATGGGCACTTTTAGCTCAATTTGAAAAAATCTGTAATTTAACAGACAACAATAATAAACAACCACAATAAAATAATTTCGATTTTACAGATAGCCTGAAAGAACTAGTCTAATGTGTATTACACCGAGTTCTGAGAGCGCGTCAAAACAAACATATTCATGTGTTGAATCTGTAGACCGTTCTCATGGAGAGTACATGCATTTATTTTGACGCGCTTTCAGGGCTTTGTGAACATACTATAGTCCTGAATTTTGAAAGCTCCACAAGTCACCTATCCAAGCGCAACTCTAGATTTTATAATTTGCGCTGTTTGTAAACTTCCCCTCATTAGAGTTTTATTCTTGGTAGCAATGCTATTAGGAACATTTAATCATGAATGCCATTAACCAGTTATTGTTTCTTTATTTGGAAAATACGTACGGTTTAAAAATTTCCTCCGTTTACAATTTTGAGATACGGTTAAAAAAAATTTGATAAAATAGTATGTCTGTTCCTCAATTTATACAAAATAGTTATATTTAATTCGGTTAGTACCTAACGTAAGAAAAAAATTAGGAAATATGGCAATACCATATCGGCATTTTTTGTTCTGAAATTAAAAAAACTATTTGTACATTTGGACTAAAATAAATATATTATGTATTAGTATTGAAGAATAATAAACCATAATTGTCAATAAAATTAAATGTTATTAGCGAAACGATATTTACTCTTAAATTGTTCTGTGTTTTATTATTACAGCAAATAAAAACATCCAACTTTGAAAATGGTATAAAAAGAGTAAATGATATTGATAAGAATAATATATTTATAATGGAATATATATATATTGTTTATGATTGTTTATGATAAATATTGTTTGTGAGAACAATATACGAGTACTTGTTTGTTTACAATTTTATTTGTGGGAGAAAAGTTTGTTGTTTCTACATATAAAACTAATCTAGATGCAGAAATAAAAATAGGTTTAAAAAAATCAAGTGAGCTATAACATTTCTCAAACAAGTGCAGTCGCACCTTAAATCGTCTCTAGAATCCAAAAATGTAAAAATGCATTTTCCCCTGTATATTATGTCTTCCAAATCTCAATTTTATGTCTAGAAAGTTACGAATTGTCTAATAATTTCGTTGACACCCGGTATATAATGTGTCCACAAATGGGGTTCAAAAGAGGAAAAACTTTTTTACTTGTAGCTTTATCAAAAAAAGTCATACTGTATAAAAACGCCTGCATGCCCTCAAACTCTCATATTACATACATGCTATTACTAGGTACAATTATTATTGTTTTTCAAAATTTTAAATAAATTAAAAATTGACCCTTATCTTAATTTACTCTTACCTACTTACTTTATTATAATATACAGGGTGATTTCCGAGTGACTGGCCATACGCTAGTGGGAAGTAGAGAACCCCCGAGGCGGTCTCAGAACGATTAGAATCAGATGCATAACAAATTTATAATTGAAAGAAAACCAAAACTCTCCTTCTCACAAAAAATTCAAATATTTATTTTTATTTTTACAGTGACCGGTTTCGCGGACAAAATTTGCTCCACATCTTCGGGCCACAGATTATTTATCTGTGGCCTGAAGAAATTTTGTCCGCGAAACCGGTCGCTGTAAAAATAAAAATAATTTTTTTGTGAGGAAAAGACTTTTGGTTTTCTTTTAACATGAACTACTCACATGGTATTGACCTTTCTTCGTTACAAAATTTATAATTAGTTACGTCAAAAATTATCAAAATCGTTTTACCATTTCTGGTACTGAAATTAATTAAATTTTTTTTTTTTGTGGCCTCGGAGTTTATCCATTAGCCAGTCACCATGGTTTAATATCGGTACTTTCCTTATTTTACTCAATCTGAAACTAAACCTATATCTAAACCTAACAACACAATTATTGAAGAAAAAAAAGAAGTGAGACAAAGGACAGAATACAGGGACACCCTCTTCTCGCCCAGGGGCCTGTCAAAGCAACACAAGGAGGGCCGCGGTAAGTAGATAAAAACAAAACAAAGGAAAAGACATGTATGGAAACGAAGCTAACTAACAAATACTATCTAACTATTTCAACTGGTATATTATTATAAAAGCATCTTAATTCTGTTTAGAAAATTCATTAGTACTTTGTAAACCTCGATATTTTTGAGAGACATAAGATGAATGATATCAGTGGGGAGAGGGATTTTGATTTCAACAAGATCCTTGATTAGTTCTTCAGTATATACTGGATGGTTCTGGCAATTGAAAAAAATATGATTAAGATCGGACAAAATACCACATGTGTTGCAGAGGTCTGTGTCACTTATCCCTATTCTACACAGGTGTTTAGGGTAGCAAGCATGGCCAAACCTTAATCTACATATTGTAGTAATAAATTTCCTAGGAACATTAATCCCTTTGAACTATGGGGTTTTGGGGATACATTCTTCTACTTGGGAGTATCGATTCGATGGGTTGTCTATTCTATACTGGTTGAACATTGTTGACCAATTTTTAGTGTTTTTAATTTTAATTGAGTTGGAGCAATCTGACAGACATAACTTAAAGCTTACATTTATTTCCGACACCACACTTTCCTTTGCAAGGTTATCCACATATTCATTATGCGGAATTTCCATGTGAGACTTAACCCAAACAAATTTAACAATTTGTTTATCCTTATGTAATTTGCAAAGAAGAAGCTTTATTCGAAGGATATAAGCATTGGAGTGGTAAGGACTGAGTGTACTATTTTTTATATCTGATAATACGCTCAACGAGTCCGAGAAAATGGGCTCATTTCATGATATTTGCTTTTTAATTTATTTTAGCATTTTCCGTAAGTATTTCATCCTCTAAGTATATAGTGAAAAAATTAGATCGCTAGCGTTAATATTAACCCTAATATTTGATTTCAAATTCGCAACATATTTGAAACGGCTATGACGTCACACCACCCGACTCCACTGGTTCTATGAGTTATGCGGATATATGGTATTTAGATTTTGCTGTACCAAGGACGAAGCACCTAAAAGATGAACGAAATTACCACTTCCGCTGTGTGTAGTAACTGCCGCCGGTATGAAACTATAGGAAACAAGCGAGCGGCCGACCGCTGCGAGTGGTGTGACGTCACAGCGCTCTATTTTCATATTTATTTTGAGGGAGAAGCAGTTGAAAAAAAAATTTTATATTTTGCACATTTACTAGTTACAAGGAGTACTTTCGGAATATGAATTAAAAAAAATTTCCGAAATGAGCCCATTACTGCATAGTTTATTTTATTGAATTTAATGTGTTCTAAAGCTTTAAGCACTGCTAAGGCTTCCCTAACAAATACAGATGTATTATTTGCTAGCCTAATTTTAAGTTGGAAGTTTTTGGAAGGTATATATATATACAGCACAACCCACGTTTTCGAATAGTTTTGACGCGTCAGTGTAAATGTGGAGATAATTTTAATATATAGATTCTATATTTTTGAAAATAGCGGCGTTAAGATTTGGAAGTTCTGAATAAAGCGGAATTGTGACTAGTGGTTCATAAAAAAGGTCAAAAAAGTCCAAGTCCCAATGAGGGATATAAGGGATTTTTATCAATTTATCCATATATTGATTGACTGACTTCCCGGAATCCGGAACATAGTGGAGGGGAGTTTTTCTGTCTGCGATAATCTAAAGGGGGTTCAAAGGTTTCTACATGCAGGGAAAGTAGAGGTGTAGATCTCATTGCTCCTATACAGATACGTAGAGTTTTATTTTGTACAGTATCTACTCTTTTTAAAATGGAATTGCTGGCTGATTCATATAAAATGGATCCATAATCAATTATAGACCGAATGTAGGATTGATAAAAAACCAAGACGGTTTTTGGATCAGCCCCCCCACCAAATTTTAGCGATCATCTTTAAGAAATTTATACCTCCCTCACATTTAGATATTATTTTGTCCACAAAAGTTCCCCAATTAAGTTTCTTATCCAGGATGATTCCTAGATAAGTAATATGGTTTTTATATGGATATTGGATATGTATGATTACCTAATTTTATCTGGGATACATTAGGAGTATTATGTCTGATAAAAATTGTGACTACGGATTTTTCTACTGAAATTTGAAAACCATGATCAAAGAACCATATTTGTAGCTGTCTGGCGGCAGAGCTTAATTTGGCAATACAATAATCGTATTTTTTTTGTGAGAGGTAAAAACAGAAATCATCAGCATATTGAATTATGTTACAAGAATTTTGAATATAAGAGTGAATACTTGATGTATAAATATTGAACAGCATAGGGCTAAGTACTGAACCCTGGGGGAGTCCAGTTGAATTGATTCGGTGACCAATTTTTTTATTATCCGAGCCTCTTAGGTAGATGTATCTATTACGATATAAGTTAATTATGATGTTGGCGAAGAACTCTGGATTATCAAATTGTATAATTTCAGTAGAAAGAATATCTAAATCTATACTGTCATATGCACCTTTTAGATCTAAGAAAAGTGCACCCAAATAGTAATTATCTGAGTAGTTGTTTTGGATGTCTGTTACCAAGTAAGAGACAGCGTAACGGGTACCCAAGCCTTTTCTAAAACCAAATTGAAAGAGAGGTAACGGGGAATTACTGGAAAACCACCATTCCAGTCTATTTTTTATCAACAATTCCAAAGTTTTAAATACACATGACATCAGAGAAATTGGTCGATAAATCGCAGATTTGGATTTTTTCCAGGCTTAAGAATAGGAACTATAACTACCGATTGAAGGGCGTCAATGTCTGCACCATTTAACCAAATTTCATTAAAAATATCCAGCAGATAATTTTTTGCATTTAGAGGCATATGGGCAAGCATAGGGTATCTAATCTCATCAAACCCTGGTGATGTATTAGAGGATGACTTTATGGCTAAATTGAATTCATTGATGGTGAAAGGTTGGGCGAAGAAATTGCCGTCATGAGGACTAG
This sequence comes from Rhagium mordax, assembly GCA_963680705.1. NCBI lineage: Eukaryota > Metazoa > Arthropoda > Insecta > Coleoptera > Cerambycidae > Rhagium > Rhagium mordax. The sequence goes on along the minus strand of OY796659.1, from coordinate 42,128,088 downwards.
GTACTGACAGTTTTGGGGCATTATAAGCAGTGGGTGGAGCAAATTGATTGAAGAATTCCTCACTACATAGGTTTGATATAGTACCATTTGAATTATTAGCCGGAACCCTTTTTATTTTTTTAACTTGAGACCATAATGCTTTAGGTGGGGTGGAGTGATTAAGGTTCTCACAGTAAGTTTTCCAATTTGCCCTAGCTTTCGACTTAAAAATTCAGTAAACAAGTAAAGCTTCAATAATTTTTCACATTACTCTTACTAACCATAAAATATAAGTAACAATAAATTGCGGTGTTTTCATTACAGTTGTATATAAAACATCATCACTTAATACGTTTGTGAAAATGTAGGTACCACTATTTAAATTTAATAAAATACATTAAAATAATTTCGATGTTATTCTTGTTGATTTTAAGATCCACGTATCAATCATTTTTTTAAAATGTATAAGGACAAGCAAAACTTAATTATCTGAGCTTGGGATCTTAAGGAATCCCATAAATATCTGAATTGTATCTAAACCAGAGGTTATATTTTATTTAAAGTGCGCTCCCAAGCATTAAAAGTCTTATTTTTTAATGTAACTTTACGTATCAGTGGGTCATATTTGTTTAAATTTTTTTTATGTTTTTTTAAATTATTTTGACTCATGAAACAATATCTTATAAATAATTGTGTTAATATTTACAGAATCTTGAAGCAGGATTTTATATTAATTACTATTGTTACTGTAAGTAGAACTAATTTTATAAACAAATATTCGTCACTTTGTAAAGCGGAATCGACATAAAGCTTGAAGCATCACATCAACCTCTTTATATCTTTTGCGAGACCTTGCTCCATATGTATTTTGCACACAGGAAATACACAGTAATACACAATCAATACACCCAGTGTCCGAGTGCACAAGGAGTAGCAAGTGACCTTCAATTGACAAGGTCTTCCTGTAGATAAACATTTTTTTCGTTAAAAGAAAGTTGAAAGTAATTTAGCGACATACATTATCGTAACCCTAAGTATTGCAATTACAACATTGTAGTCGATTATATAGTAATATTTAATATTAAGATAACTGATGTCACTTCCGATCGATATAAGAGTATCACATATAATACAATATAATAATTTATCATTTATCGGAACCGAAAAATCTGCAGTCCTTATGACTAACAAAACAAACAATAGGTTTAATTCTTAGCTTGCAACTATGCAGTTAAGAAAATTTAGGGTCGACTTCCAAAGTGTTAAAGTCAGACTTATCATCATCATTTTTCTGTTACTACTACCTTCCTTTTCTACGAATCATATTATTGCCAGTAACGCTGAGAATGAATAATCATCTAATAAGATTTAAATATTTCAGTTATTTGGAATCAACTTAATAATTTCAGGAATAGCCAATGGGGAACACTTGTGTATGTTTCAAGGGAAAAATATGACCTCAAAACAAAGCACATATCAATATCATAAATTGAAAAGTGTCAAAAATTATTTTGTGTTATGTATAGTTCACTAAATATTCCTATTTGTTTAACCATCGTCACAGTTAGTCTGTAATGTTAGCCTACCGAATCAAACATATGTATGACAGTAATTTTTATTAGGTTAACATGATGATCAGTACACCAATAGTTTATTCAATATTCAGAACTACATATGTCATATGATCTCAAAACTGACATACGTCAGTTGATTAATATTTCTTCTTAGGTTTATTAAATGTATACTATATTTTTTTAGATAAACTGGAAATAGTTATTAACATATCTAGGAATGTTATGACTATCATAACTGCCGCAGATGTCGGTTTGAAATCCGAGCTCGTAGAGCGAGGATTTTAAGACATCTAAGGCTGTTATGATTCATAACATCCGTGATATGTTCAATAGTTTATCGGTTTCAGAAAATAAAGACATTATTAATAGATATTACCTTTTGATATTCTCTTATTAATAACGTTTTCATTTCATTAGTTGGTCAAGACTGTATGGGTTGATTTGTCGCCATGGTTACAGTTATATTTTGTTTGTTTTTATTTGTTACCTCTTTTCATATTATATAAATGTTTACATTTTTAGTGTCACAACGGCTACATAAAAATGGACCTTAGATTGCCTGAAAATACATTTCAGTTGGATTTCAGTACTTAATTATTATTGTTTGGAGTTTTCTGTCTGTTTGTATTAATAAATAGCCCTATATTATAGTTTCATTATTTCATCTGTTGACAGTTATTGACAGATCTGTATTTGTAATATTATTACCGTACAAGTTTTAAATATAACTGTACAACTTTAGTTATGACTTGTTTACCAGCCTACTTTTGCATATGTAAACAAAGGATTAATATCCTGAAACCGATAAATAGTTATTCCATTACTCAAAATCTTGAGATCGGACTTTTAACGATATTCTAAACTAAAATTTTGGAAAATTAGTGAGTTTAACATTACTTAATCTATCTGAAGCATTTATTGTACATCAACACAAAGACTAGAATTTACCAAAGCAACTATGATCTAGTTGATTTAACAAGAGTGCATAATTTTCTTTTGCGGGCAAACCTTGGACAGAACAGTAATCACGTAAGAGAGAAAATCACACGTCATTTCAAAACATTTCAACCAAAGTATATTATTACCAGAATAATAATAAATACATACATTTATCAGGCAACTGTATACACGTTAATTGAAAAGCCATAATAAAAATTCTTATAACATTACACATCGTCGTTATTAGAATTGAAACGTATTATTCACTTTACCTACCATCGCTCAAAACGAAATGATACAGAAAATTCATTACGTTCCGCTGCTATTGATGACAGTGTGTAACTTTAATTACGATATCTTAATTGATTTGTATGCAATTGATCATCTAATATATGATTTTATTTTTCTTTTCTTAGTATAAACTTCGGTTGAAGTGATCAAAGAAAGATCATATGTAACCAACCCGTTAAATGTGAATTCCTCTCTTGGGTTAGTAAACCATACACTTCGCTCCCTAGATAAACAAATTCAGTTCCACTAACAATATGAAGACATTAAAGACCTCTTTTGTCAAAGACGACGCGATATCTGGTTATAAAACATATCGACGTCTGGGGAAAATTTACTATATAAAATTTCCTGTAGGTACAGGGTAAGTCACGTAAAAGGTCCACCCCATTTATTTGGGTAATTTTGAATATATTTTTGGTTTTCGGGACTCTGTCCTATATGAATTTTAACGCAGATTACGATTCTGATAAAAGATTTTTAATTCAACCAAACATATACAGGGATTTTAAAAATACGTGTTTTTTTTAAATGGCACACTCTATATATTTCTACACATTTCTATGCAGCTATTCGAGGGGATTTCAAAAATATATAATACCTGTATGTTTGTATCATAAATAAAAAATGTGTAGAAATATATAGGGCGTGCCATTTAAGATAAACACGTATTTTTAAACACCTTGTATATGTTTGGTTGAATAAAAAATGTTTGATCAGAATCGTAATCTACGTTAAAAATCATGTAGAATAGAGTCCCGAAAACCAAAAATATATTCAAAATTACCCAAATAAATGGGGTGGACCTTTTACGTGACTTACCCTGTACCTATGTTATTTAATAGATGTTTGGAACCTAAAACTTTTTCTCTATTAAAATATCTCCCCATTTTCATGCATTTGGTCTACAGTTAATTCGAGTATTTGATTAGAAAATAGACCAGTCAACAATTCCGTTGCTGAATAACTTATTTAATCCAACAGACAATTTAATTCCAATTGTGCTTGCATTTGTAAAATCGGATATGTTTATTGCTTTGGTGCGGATTTTTTGACAATTTCATAGGCTACGGACCAGTTCAACTCAAAATTGCTATAAATGCAAAGGGTAATAATTATGGGATGCTTAAATAGTAATATTCTCCAGTTTTACTTGAAATATTAAGAAATTTGTAATCATATTCAAAACAGAGCTGTTGCAACATTCGTTCTTCCAACATCATGTCTAACAGTTGCACTTCTTTAAGGAATGAATAAAATGTGGAATTTATACATAGGAAATTATTAAATTTGTTTGTTTATGTATGACTTAAGCTATTTTAAGGTCAGTGGATAATTATGTTTTCAAAAATATAAATTAAGAAGAAAAATATCCTACTCTCATTTTCAGTCTGGACAGAACAAGTAACGTATCTCTTTACTATTACAGACGGTGGTGGTGGTGATGACGATGGAGCATAGACAGATCTGTTTAAATGTTTCCAAGTACGCCGGCGGCGGCTACGTTGGCGATGAGCCATATTTTCTGCAAGGAAAGGACGATGATTTAATTTTATTGCTTAACAATTATTGTTTAGAGTACCTTAATTTAACATTTATTCATTGGATGATATCTTACTTAAATCAGAAAATATTAGTTAAAAAACACTCATCGTGTGTTTTAACTGACACCATGGTATTATTATGGTGTTTTTGTTTGTAGTCATGAAAGTGAATATTTCTGGGAAATTATGTTATCTGAAAGTTTCCTAAACTGTATATCACTAAATGATAAATTCTATGGTGTACCTAATTACAATTCGCGTGAAAGCAAAGCCTTATATGTAACCAATATAAAAACTAAAAATCATCAGTCTCATACAAACATTAGACCTGACAGATATTAGAGATACGTAACATTAGGCAGCTTTTATAGATTTGTACAGTATTGTTGCAACGTTTATATTACTTAATTTAACATGTCTCTTTTCTAGTTCTTGAAACCTTCTCATATATTCTACACATAATATACATAGATTTAAAATAAAATGTTATTAGTCATCCAATGAATTAGGGAATATTTAAATACAGGACCCAACGAATGCATGGTATAATGTTCTTATATTTTAAGATAGGTATTAAAATGGAAAAATGTTTTTTGTTATTTTTTTACATACTCTGATGAACCTTAAATTGTTTTAATCTACTATACTCTCATTGCTGTAACAATTAATTGCGTTTATTTTGAAAGGCACAATTTCCATTGGTTGCATAATAAAAAATTCGAGCAAAACTATTTCACAATTTTATCTCAGAAAGCTGCCCAATCCAAAATTACTTGTACAAGGACAATCGACGATAATAAGCCAACGAATACAATAAACTGAAAATAAGATTTAAATAAAATAGCAATAGTGACCAGAAATTTAAGTACCTACGATACACTAATTTCATCTAGTCTTCAAAATATCCACTATAATTTTTGAATACATAGTTCTAGTCTCTTCATAAAATATTACCTTATATCTTACATGTTCTATTACCTTCATCGCATCAATAGTTCAAGCTCCCATTTGGTCATTCCTTGTCGTTTACATAATTCCATAAAAAAGTCACTGAGAGGCAAAACAGATGCCTCTGTTTCTTCTAATATTTTGCAAAAGTAATGTTATGCAGTGCAGGCACAGCCAAATATATATCAACTGGTAAAATTGTGTGTATAGCAAAGGATCCAATTATGAGATTACCGATAATACTCCCCAAAATTCACTTTTTGAAATTGTTGATATCTAACATTCGTATCGAATTATACAGTGGAGATTATGCTGAACCCAATAACGAAAATTATACCAATTAACAGTTCCATCCAACAAGGTAGTTTCGTTAGAAAACGAAGTTTTGTTTGCAAAATGTGGATTTTATTAACAATTTACTCTTCATAATTTTCTAACATTATAACGAAATCGCCTTCGATAAGTAAGTATAAGTAAATGTATCTTATAGGAATTGATTTTTTCTTTTTGACAATTTTGCGAATAAATCTTTGCGCGAAATATTTTGCGTCCTTTCCAATCATTGTTGGATAATCTAGGATTCTCCTTAACTGCCAATTATACATTCAGTGCAGCTTCGTTGTCGTTAATAGTTTTTGTCAGCCTGATTTTTCGTGTTCCTCACGCGTTTCTTTTCTTTGTATTTTGATTGGGCACACAAGATTAAGTAATCGGAGGGGTAACCGTCCATAAGCAACATGTACGTTCCTTGACCAGTGAACGATTTTCGATATCGCTAAATTCAATTGTTGTCATATCTATCATAAAATCACATCAAAATTTAAACGGTATTAGATTTTAAAAAGCCCAAATACACGAAAAAATTATGTCTCTTTTATTTGTTCAATTTTGATTCTAAAGCTCTCGGGGAGGTAATGATTCTATTTTGACGGAAAGAGGAACAAGATAGTCGAAACATCAAGTATTCAAAATAATCATTGGGGAAGAGAACATAATTGCTTATTTTTATAAAAAGCTAAACCATTAATCTACATAGCTATATTTAACCGAATTTAAGCAGCTATCGCTTTGTTCAGAAAGTTTGAGGTTGCTCGAAATATTTTTTTACGAGTTACTTCCCAAGAAAATGTATATGCATAAATATGGGCTGATTGCCGAAACACAATTAAAAAACAATTTGCCATTGTAAAGACAAAGCTAATTGCCCAACAAAACTTTTGACACATTACTACATTAAACAAATATCTAAAAAGTTTTAAGGATTATCCCATACATATACCAGATCCTGTATAATCCAACACATATTGGTTCCACTCTCAATATGCTTTTGATATCGGTGAACTAATAAAATACTTCAGAAAAATATTTATTTGTAAAAATATAAAATAAATCACTGCACGAAATCAAGATTAACTTAATTAATAAATATAATTATATAGATAACAAGCCAATATTAACAGATATTGTTATATTAATAGTTCGAGTGCTACGAACGTAGTCAATACCAGAAATTATAAACCTAGTATATTTATTTTTTATTTCACATTTGTTTATAAACCGACCGGTTTAACATTTCTCCTTCTTATGAAAATATATTAAATTAGAAGTTTATTAAGAAAATAAAAGTCATCTTAAAAAAAAATCGTGAGAAATATTTAATTTAAAATATTTACCGACTATATTATGTTTTTAAAAAGAAACAACATTTCTTTAATCATAAGCCAAATCTACGTAATAATAAATATATTATATTGGGATCAGTTTCTGTCATAGAGATTTATATTCTATCTCTATGGTTTCCGTACATTACTACATTACTTGACATTTGTTTCTATCATCGAAATATGATCTTATTTTATCGGTATATATTCCGTGTGTGTAAACTGTTTGCGATAAATGTAGTGCTATTAAAAAATAAATGCAACATACACTGACAAATGAGAGATTTACACTTTTTTTCTCATTTTGTTGAACTTTTAGTTTCTAAACGAATGAACTCTGGTAGGATACGATAATTGATGGCGCAAAGCAGAAATTAATACTTTTTTCAAGAAATTGCCATTTCAATTGATCGGGTTGTTCTAATCTGATGATATGTATGAGAGAAGAGACGTCAAATATGTAGAGGTGTAAGATGCGTAATTTTTGTATGTTACATTACGTCATTGAACATACTTTTAAAAACATTATACTCTTAGCACACACAACATTTTCCTCCATCCATCTGTAGAAACTACTTCAGTTATGGTTTAACATCAAAGGTTACAATTTACTTCAAGACCATATTTTTACTAAAATATTTTCTTTCAACCATCCATTTGGTTCTTGATTTTGTTTTGAATTTATAAATCCCAATAAATCTAACGTATTCAAATACATAGTTACTCTTCTAAGATCCGATAAAAAGAAACATTGACAACTTTATAGTAAAAAATAATCTTCAATAATAAATAAACAGGCCCAAAATTACTTATATTTCGCTGGCATATGATATACTCTAACAGAAAAATAGCTGTTGGTGATCCTGAGAAACTTTTGGTTGAAAATGCTATTTTTGCTCGAGATGTAATTTTAGTAGTTGGGAGCGGTCAGAGTCTAGACGGCAGGTCACGGATAGATTTGCTTTACCTACTTACTGTCTCTTCAACTATTTACATTAGCTTATTCTGCAAACTGTCACCTCCTTCTAGAGAAGGTTAGGACATCTTTTCACTCGAGGTACCTCCCATGTTCCTTTGAAAATTTCAGAGTCAAAAATTTCATATACCAGCCTCTCGAATGCGTCATACTGACTCAAGAAATGAAAAGACGTTTCTTTAAATCTTCAGCACCTTAAGTAATTAGTGTCTTCTTCTACACCTATCAATGCTACTTAGTTCCTCTTAGGCTTGAAGTGTGTGTCTTGTCAAAACTTCAATTAGATAGTTCAAATTTTCTCTACTCTGACCATACAACCGGGCGTTTATTCCACGTCATAAAGTTCATTGTGCTTTAGGATCTCGTAAGTTCAATCAATGAGGATTAAAAGAAACTTGTAAGAGTTCCTCTGATGTTAGATAGTAACCTTATCAACCTAGTTTTACTAAACATTATTATAGGCATAAAATTAACGTGTTACGATTTGATTAAAATTTTAGTGATTTCTAATGTCGTTACCAATTCGGTTTATGCATTAATGCACTTACAAAACACAAGTTCTCTCCAAACTTGATACCAAGTGTGTCTGAAAAGTTGTTATCCATTTAATAAATTCACAGCAGAGTGGCGCAGTGGAAGCGTGCTGGGCCCATAACCCAGAGGTCCGTGGATCGAAACCACGCTCTGCTAAGGGTAGTTTTTTATTTTATTGCTGGAACAGTATTGTCCAAGCAGTTGTTGTTCTAACTTTTACTTGTAATAATAATGCAAAAAACATGGACTGACATTTTGTATTTAAAACAATTTGGTGATGGTTTAAACTCCATTATAAAGTAATCGTAAGAAATGTTTCATATCCAAATAACTGTTATAACATTACAAATCCTGTGTAACTAACGGTTCTAGCTCTACAACATTTTGTAATGTTTTATTGTTGTGACAAAGAATATATCTTTATTACTTCTCAGTTGTCTTTTTAATCTTGAAAACATAAGACTCTTTTTAGATACTTTAATGATAAAACACGCTAATTGCAGAGATATCATGGTTTGTTAACGTATTTCATTTCGGTAATAATGGTTTAATGAGCAACGCACATTGCTACATTAATCGATGAAGAAGTTTGTTTTCGAAGGTGAAATGAAACAGAAGGAAATGAAAATTTATCGTCTTGAAATATTTCAACTCATATTTTGCCTTGTAGAATTGTTGGTTTCCATTGAGACAACAAATAATCCTCAGTAAATTATAAGCTCTGGCAGTAATCATCTAGAATAAAAATTAAGGTTCTAGTGACGTGGTCGAAAAATGCGATGTATTATGATAAAGAGCAAATTAGAGATTAGGTTAATATGAAAATAATCTAACAATTATTGAGAGTGATAAAATTTGAAAATTCGTTTGTCCTCTAAATACACGACATATTCCTTATTGGAGCAATGCTTTTAGATTCTTCTTCTAGTTGAAATTCTATAACTTCCTCCAAAAAAAAATTTTCTCGGCCGCTATTTTGGAGAATGGCAACTAAAATTCTTTTTTTTTTTTAAACTTTTTTTTTGAATACTTTTACAAAAAAAATTCAAGTACAAATTGTTAATCATCTAATTATCTACAATTGTTGCCATCGCCATTTTACTTCGACAACCTTGAAGAAACAATAATTATTATGGAGTCGAACTTCTGTTCCGTACCGAGCTATGATATGTCGTCATCGTGATTATATTGATAACAAATTATGCAAAACTTATAAGAAAAGAAGTCGTAGAATTTTTATTGTAATAATAAGTTATTTTGCCAGAAAACAAATTAAAATAATTTAGATTCACGGTATTTTATATCATTAATATTGTTAGTTCTCTACTCTGATTATTCATATCTATGTTGTTATTTTATCCATTTCCTTATATATATTTTTTTTCTTCATGACTTACCACATAATACGTATCTACCGGTGGACAATAAGGTATTATTGTAATTATAATTAAGGTTAAACACATAAAAGAATCCGGTCTCTTTGCGTTGGTTAAACGTAGGGTAGTTATTATAGCAAATGATTTCTTGTTTAGTCTCATCAATGTGACAAAATGGCCATTAAAAGTCTCTATAGTGTTCACAAGACAGTCCTTGACACGTGAGATAGATACATGTTTCGAACTTGTGAAGCCTTAAAAGCACTCGTAAATTGTTCTTTTTTAAATTGTTCATAAAGTATATATTATTACTAATAGAAAAATGTTGGATTAATATTACAATTATTTAAATAATACGAAATGAATTTGGATCATATCAGCTTGAGTTTCTATTAGCTATAGTACCCGAATATCTAGATCGTACATTTATATATTAATAATTTGCATCATTCTCGATAATGCTTTATATACAGATTAATAAAAAATAAGGTCAATTGATTTCTGATAAATGTAAACAAGTATTTTGTTATTGAAAAACGAGGTAAATTATTTTCAAAATAATACCTTGAAAATCAAACACGTGCATTTTTTTTATTGCGGGCAATTTAATTTCGAACCCCGTAGCATTATCTTCGAATAGCGTTGAAGAGAATTGACGAAATAGTTCGATTGCTAACAAAACAATTATATTTCAGTTATTGACCTGCGGTATCTTTCTTTAAATTGTACTTACCCATACGCCATATTTATATTCAACAGGTAGAGGCGCGGTCGGTTCGAAAACATATCAAGTCAAACGTCACTATACAAGATAATTTTGATAGATTCCGATTGATTTCCGAAAATTTCAAGCTTTGAAAAGAGTATTTACCTAGGACCTAGACAAGTCACAGCAAAATTGTAATTATATAATTATATACATAAATTATCACATGTATTATGTACTACTTTATAACAAACACAATATTTTTTAAAACCTATAGTATTAAATATTACTTACCAATATATTTACGAAATTAAACTAACTCAGCACCTCACCACCGTCTTCTTTACACTAGTTACTATGAATGTTTAATTTTATTAAGAAATTATATATAATATATCTAATCGAATATAATTTATTGTTAATATTTATAATAAACGATTCATAACTTTAATTAGAATCTTACATCATGTTTTTTATCATTTCTGTCATATAGAAAATGTACATTAAAGAAAAATATAAATATAGCAGTGACAAGTATATCATTCTTCTAGATATTCCAGTAGGCATTTATTTGTGAGGATTAACTCTGGAAATTTTGCTAGTTGACATGGAGGTGTCAAACTAAAAACAAAGCTAATCAGCTCGTATAGTAATGGAATTTTGTTGATTGAGTCAAAGCCGAACAGAATCAAGTTGAGATAAGATGAACGGATAAACTTCCGAAATACGTACAAACTTCCTATACATCCTTAATGTATATTGGTTACATATTCTACAAATGTCCATTCAGCAATTTTTCCAAGCCAGGTGCTTATTCAAGCCCTGATGATTTATCTCGGTAGTGGAGTTCACTTTAGGAGTACAAATGGATCTATGTTAAATAAACAATAAAAAAGATACAATAAAACGCTGCGAGTAATAGACTTCATTTCATTGTCAAAAAATTATTAGAGCATGTGCAGATTTCTGTTCTGTGATTCATCAGCCACTTTTTTCAATTAACGTTTGAAAACTATTTTCAGCGTTAACTGATTTGAACTTTGAACTATGAAACACATTAACTACTTCTGGTGGTTCCCAGAATTAGCCATTATAAAGAAAATTAATCTTGCGTACATGACATATGGCAAGCAATTTGATTTTTAAGGTACTTCATTGAAATTCATTATAACAAAATTAAATATATTAAAAATAAAAGTAAAAACAATATCCAAGTTAAACAGCATCCTGGACTTTTTAGATATCGTAATTTTAAATGAATTCTATAACGTAGACGAATCGATCCGTCTATACATATAGGAACAGAAATGCTGTTAGTTCAGTTGAATTTCATTCGTTGACATTGGTTGAGTTCAAATTTGATGATTTTCGATGTGCGCCAATTAAACATCGCAATAATCTGAAGATAAGTATAATGACGCCCAACATTTATGGAGTTTCACAGCAAACAGATGTCTTACTACATTCTGATCAGTAACACCAGTATAAGCTCATAGTGGGATTGGTAACAATTTCTGTGGAGCAGTCTTCATGAGAATAACGATAGAAAATACTGATATTAGCAACATTATGGTAACGTTTTAAAGATAAAAGTGAGCTTGTGAGAGAAGTCTTATCCGGTAGATTAACTATCTACCATTAATATCAATGTATTCGTTTACAATAAATTCGAATACATATGATATAGATTATGGAAGTTACATTTAATACATAATTTATGACTTATAAGAAATGAAAACAAGATTTTTAGGAACGATATTAATATAACGAAAATAACATTTTAAAACTTTGTTTACGTTCCATATTTAATAAAAATAAATGATTAATTTTAAAATTAGCATTGTTATTATCATTATGGAGCACCTAATTAAGTCGTACTTTGAAACAACACCAGATTATATATTTTTTCCATCATCAGGTTTACAACAATAATTATTACTGCAAGTTCATCTTTACGTTTAATACGATGAATTATTTTACTTTCGAACTAGAATGGTTTTCATTGTATAGGCTTCATACCGTTAACTACACTGATTATCGGGACGAACTTCTGGAGTAAGTGAAACTCGTACTGGACTTAATTATATAGTATAATTATAATTAATATAATTATATTTAATTTCTTGTTCTTCTTCTAGATGATGTTCGTCTTAACAGGTATCGAGAACTCGATACAAAGCACCTTAATTATGTCAGGTTTATTGATTTGATCCGCCTGACGGTAGAGAAGGTGCAGTTTCAATAAATAAAATATTTTTGGACTCAATGTCTTCGGGGCCAAAAGGCAGCACTGGAGTTTGGTCTATCTTTACGAATGTCATAGATAGTACCTCAATGCTCTTTTTGACATGCAGAAAATATACTAATGAATAGGGGATTTCTCGACTTACTGCTGGGAAGGCAATTAATAAATAATGGGTTGACCAGATCAAAAAAACTTAAAAAAATATGTATTCGGTAGTATGTTTGTTATAAACTTGAATATCTATATCTTTCATAATTCCTAAAATGTTGATAAGCCTTTGTATACAGTCACTTGGTGGCAAAAAGTATCCAAACTTTGAAATGATTCTATAGCTGCTTGTAAATTATCTTTTTTTGTGGATTCTTAAACTTTATGGTACCAACTTCAAATATTAAAAAAGAATAGATGTGCTTTAACCTAAAAGGATGAAAACCACTCCTGAATTTCAAAATTTAATACCGACTCAAGTATTAAAAATTTTTGAAAAAATATCATGTGCATGTTTTTGAGGTCGCTGATTACGCATCTAAATTCGCGATTGCACACCTAGCATGGACGATATAATAAGGATACAATGGAAAAATTTGCTATATTTTGTTTGTTTTAAGCAAGAAGAACTTCTATTTTGCAAGTTCGTATATTTTAGGACAAAAAATTTATATCCTAATAAGAGAAATGATGGCATTTACCCCTGCGGGTGAAAACCACCCCAAATGTCAAGAATTCAGTAACTAACGAAGTACTGAGAATAATTTAATTAAACTTATGTTATTTATGTTCTTGGGGTCGCTGATCACGAATGTGAAGTCGGAAATTGAAAATTTTATGTTGCTCCCTCAATATGGCCGATATGAAAGGAGCAAAATTGATGAATTAATTAGTTTTTGTTTATTTTGAGAAATTAGGACTTTCGTAACAGATTGTTGCATTTTGAGACATAAAACTCATCCCCTAATAACAAAAATAATTGCTCTTACCCATAAGAGTGTGAACACCACCCCTAAAGTTAAAAAATCAATATTTAAAGAAGTACTGAAAATAAATTACCGCAAAACGAGCAATATCGCAATATGCTAAAACGAGGCGCGCTTCTTATTTCGGTCATATCTCCTTTGTAGCTAATGCTAAAAAAAACCTTTTGAAGGTCTTTTAATCCACTTTAAAGTAGGGTAGGTCAAAACAATACAAAGGTTGTCAGTTTTTCTATTCATCTTTAATGCGTCAATTAAAAAAAAAAACGTGAAGAGTTCACTTCAAACACATTTAAGGTGGATTCTCACTTACGCTACAATCAGCTCGGGTACGCGCCGCGACACGGCGCTGCAAATTGCCGCTAGGTAATGATCGCATTGACCGCATTGTTTTAAATGAGTACCTACGTTCTCACTTGCGCTGCACTACAGTTTGCAACGCGTCGCTTCGTCGCGCGGCAACTTTGGAATTGTTCCGTGAGCATTTTTTATGTTATGTCGCGCGGCGTCGTTCAGTACAATCCTGATTGTATACGGTTCACATGCTGTTTTGTTAAAAATTTCTGCTTTGGCCGATGAATAGGCAGGCATTATTCATCCTTGTGGCTGAATCAGTAGAAGTTTACGATCTAACGAACAAAAACTACAATAATCAGCAAAGAGAAGAGAATATTTGCCACATAACTAACACGAATATGTATGTCATCATCAGTACTCGATAAAAAACTAGGCATTTTTAAGAAAAAAATCCAATTTAATTCATATATCAACTGTGGACTCTTTGATAACAGCACGTAGTGTCGCGTTGCTGTCGGTCGCTGAGTGTAGCGTAAGTGAGAATCAACCTTTTAATCTCCTAACTTATTATCTTTATTAAAAACATAACAAAGTAACATTTTGAATAGTTTATTGCCATCATTTTTCGTCTCTGGTAACATTCAGCTAAGATTTCTTCTCTGCTAACTTATTTAACCTCAAAGCCAAAAAATTCAGTATTTCAAAATTTTCATTATTTCAAAAAAGTGTCAAATCTTTTAGATAATATATCCATCACGGTAAAAAATTTGAGCATAGGTATACATAATAGTAATGACTAACAAAAAACATAATTTGGAATTTTTTTTTTCAATTTGGAATTTACTGAAATAAAAATACGGGCACTTTTTGTAAAAAAATTAAAGTTCTGCCTTTATTTTCCTTGCATCATTTTTGACTTAGCAGATATCATAGTCTGCCAAAAGACAATTTTAAGCTACTGTAATAAGCTTCAATTTGATTCAAGGTACATGTCAAAAGGTTTTTTTATACCAGAGTTATTGACTGTTTGAAGCGCGTGACCTTTTCAGGGTTACTTTCAAATGCACCTAATATGAACTGTATCTCGGCAACGATAAGCCTAATAGATATTTAAGATACAAGTGTAAAAAGTCATTGTTTATTGCACGAATGGTTACGTTAAAAACATAAGCAAAGCGAATGTCTTTATAATAAAAATTTTTATTGCACAGTTTCTTATAAAAGGCTACTTTCTACACTGGAAATGATGTAAAAAATAGTTACTTTTTGTACGATCGTAGATATACAAATTCTTATTTCATGAATTATTTTTGTTATTTCATTAGCTAACTTTTTTGTTATGACAAACTTTTTCGAAAATGTCATCCTTTTTGAGTATCTAATTTGCTTAAATCCTTTGAAAAATCAGTGTTTTTTGCTTAAAAATCAATGTTTTCAACCCCTGCAACTCGGCGGGTATTAAAGAAACAATAAAGTTATAGTGGTTCTTTTTGGGGTAGAATTCGACGATCTACACGTTCCAATAGTCACTTTTTTTCGAAAATTCTGAGTAGGGATGAAACTCACCCCCAACGAAAAGGCACCCTTATATATTCCTTTTTAACATTTGATAAGTGACCCATTTTGAATCAAACTATCCAAAAATATTTGAATTTAAAACAGCTGTAGAATTAATTCGAAGTGAAATCACCTGTACTACATAATATTTGATAACACATGTTTAAATAATATTTGTTATTTCCAAGGTGTGCTAATTTTTAAATAAGTTTTATAAGGGAGTGTTAAATATTTTTTATCAAAGATTTTTTTACTTATTATCTAGCTCCGGTGTTTTTTCAATAAGGGTCATATTACAATCAAATAACGAAATTTAAAATTTCCTGTGAGTTGTATCATCACAGAACAAAATATTTTCGCATGTTGATGTATTTTACTCGAAAATCATTCGAGTTAAATTCAAAAACACATCAAAATATAGAGAATGTTCTGTTTACAAATATGCAACTTTTTTTTCACCACTCTTATGGAATTAAAGTAAGCAAAGACCTTAATCAAATCACTCTACTTTATTTGCTTGATACGCATAACTAGTATGTTATAAAACATTGAATAGCATCCAAAGCAAAAATATTGATATCCCAAGAAGATGTAAGTACATTATTCTTTCACTCTTATTGGAAATCATTAGGAGGATAGTACGAATTAACGATTCATGTAAAAATATAAATTGACTGAGAACGTAAAAAAATTATTTAATTTAATATTACTTTGACATTGATTAGTAACCGTAATGAATAAATTTTGCGGTAAGTTAAATATTTTTAATTTAAATATTTTTACTTCGGACACGATGAATTCTGTTATGTGATTCAATATTTTATAATAAGTAATAATGAAAAGATGTTGTTTTAAACAACAATATTTGTATGTTCAGAAGTATAACTTCAATAAAAATATATCAAATTGGACAATTTTGTTATATTATGCTTGTATAAAAATAAATAGAGTTGTAAACCCTAATGAAATTTACAAGATATGTCATTAATAGGATGTTTCTGAATTTTTTTTCCTCGTCTCAAGATATCGCCGGTTAAAACCGTATAATCCATAGACAATAATAACTGTACAGGAATACAATGCCAAATTTAATTATTAATTCATTTTTAGAAGATTGAACCCTAATAAATTGTCACGTTGTCATGTATCGTGTTCTAATTTAAAATGGTACAAGAACTAACCAATCGTTATTATTTGTTAATTTATATAAGTATTATTTATCTTTGAATTAATTATCACGCGATAAATACGTGCAATTAAAATATTTGTTACATAGTTCAAAGCTAAAAGAAAAAATAAAACATGTCCAAATTATTTTAATGTATAAGTATCCAAAGTACATCTAAACTTTGATAAGAAGTAACAGGATATTTCGTAGTAATATATTATGGAAAACTTGAATCATCAACAATTGAACTATTGATCTATGCATCAGACATGTCTACAAAAATGTCAAAATATTATGTTATGTATTGTATAATAATTGGTAATTAGATAATTATTGTAAACTATTTAAAGTCCGTATAAACAAATACATTTAATGGAAAAAGGGAATTTCCTTTTTAGAATGAACAGAATTATAAAATTTTATTTATAGAAGAAAAACTATTTCGTAAATTACCATAAATTTGGTATTAACTCATATCTTATCCATTTGAAAATATGAAGGAATAAATAGTTGTGAAATGAATAAATATAAGTGAGTCATTAAAGATATTCTAAAGAAATTTGGTAAACCTTAACCCTTTTCCAAAAATGAACGACAAATATGGTGCTGATGAGGGTACCGATGGTGACGAAAATCCGGTTGTTTCAGATGTTTTTATACGGGCAATAGAAGCGCATTCAATAAAAATTATAATGTTTTGTTTTAATATATCTTTCTTTAAGTCAGCTGTTTCGGCTCTAATTTTTATATCCATTTTGAATTCTCCTGTTACCTAACACAAAAGAATAGTTCTATAACTTAAAAGATGGTATAGAAAATATAGTAATTAAATAAAACATGTATTTATTTTCTTCTTCTAAGATCATAAAAATAATATCTTTTGTAATAATTCAATTTACTTTTATTAAACGTTATAATGTAAGTATCAAAAAGTAACACAACTCCTTTAACTGCTTCAACAATCTCATGACAGTCTTCTTCATCTTATAATTTATTTTGATTCCTTATTCGATATCTACCGACAATTTTATCAACTAATTTTACATTTGAATAACTTTTACTATTGTACAGATCATTACACACACAAAAATACAAAAATTTATCAGTATTAATCTGAAAAAAAGTTTTCTTATTCACATTGAGTATTATGGCAGGGTTTAGATTTTTGTATTCAGCCCTAATTACATCTTGAAAATATTCCGCGAACATTTCTTTATTCATCTTGTTATTTATTTAGATAAAAATATTTTTAATTTTAATTTTGTCAGCTTGTAACGAAGTGATTTTTATCTGTCAAGGATTGCCTGTTTTATTTTAATATTGCCGTCACTTGGGTACACCCTGTAACTCTGTTATCATGTTATAGTTAAGGTATCAATGAATTGTAAAATCAGCTGGTAAATTAATTGATTAATTTCCGATAGTATCTTGCATAGCTTAAATCCGTGGATTGTTCAAAAATAATGTTCAAGCCGGAAGTAAAAATCATTAGTTACGAAAACTTGATAAAATATTAATCCGTGTCCGATTTAAGCCGGTTCTTTTTGCGATATAGTTTAAAAATTATCAGCAATGCATTTCCGTTTTCTGTTAGCACGCCCACCGCCTACGTCAGCGAAAGAGATAATAAGTTCACCGGCAACGGTAAAATCCAAATGAATCGAATTAGCGATACCTTAGAATAAGACACCAAAATCCGACCAGAAACCTTTGTCAATTTTTTCCGTAAACCGTCTTGGTCAATAGTAATTGACCGTAATCCAGCCGCTCCGTATGTTGAATAATCACCGAGATTCACCGTTGATTTCATTGTGTAAATACCGACGTATTGTAAATCTACTTAATTAAATCAGAGTTCGGTTTAAAGTTTCCGTTTAGTTGTAGTTTAGTTGTAAGTTCGGTAGAATTTTGTTCAACTTGGTTACCAATGTTGAGAGAAGAACTCAATAAAATTAATATTATTTAGTATATTTTTCAAGATTTCTATGGTAAGTATCTATGGAAATGATATAAACAATTTTTATTTTATGCCGTGTTATTCTACACGTTACATAAAAATCTAAAGCTTAAACTTTGAAAAAGGAAACGGATATAGTTTCCGGAACGTCAGCGCAGTATTTTTGTATTAATTTAATTCCTATTAGTTGTCAAAAAACACCCTCTAACTGATCCTCTGACATTACGTCAAAGGCGTAGAGGTTATTTCCCAGTTTTAAACTGGTTAATTTGAATATTTTTTAGATAAATCGAATTTTTTGGATAGGAATCTCGAGGAATGTGGTAATAAATCCCAAAAAAGAAAAGGAAAGAAATAACCAGTGTATGGTTTAAATCTTTATTTTCCGGTAAGGAAGTAAATTCCTGGTTAAACTCTGTATTTGAGCCCGTAGAAACCCGTGTGTATTAAGTAGTTTTCATATCCGAAATAAAAGAAAAAGAATCTCTGGGCCTTATTCATCGCACTCCGTTAGTTTGGGTGTCTCACTTGCTATTCGTCATCGCCAGCCGTTCAATTCCACAGCGTGCATATATTTCGATTCTCTCGCACTGCGAGCCCCGCGTTGTCCGAAATTTAATTGTTACCAGCTGAAAAAAAATCGTCACATTTGTACCTAGCCGACTGCGTAGTCAACCGAGGCTTTGCTTTACTTTATTTTATTTTATTTTATTGTTTTGTAATAAAACTTCTTATTAATTGTCCGCATTTAATGAACAAATAAGTTAGTATACCTATCAAAATTTTCGAGTTATAATTTCTGTTATAATTTCCACCGTTTCATTTCTAATTAACCCGGTTGAGAAATTGTTCAAGTCTTACTGACAAAATAATCACCTCAAGACCTTCTGGCACATACCGTGTCTCCAGCAGTTAGCTATTGAGGGTTTTCCTGGGAAACGCCAGGAAACAAAAGTGTTGTTCTTTACACTTAAAAAGGAAAGAACTGGCGGCCGAGTTTTCCGTCTAGAGAAAAAGGTTACGTAAGTATCTATACGTCGAAAGTAAGCGTCATTCAAGCTGCAGCTCATAGTTATAAAAATACCCAATTATTTAGTGTTCAGGATTTAACTGATAACAAATATTTCTCTCGATTAATTAATTAGATATTTTTATATTTACTGTTAAATATTGAGTTGGTCTTGGGAAATTAATTAAAAGTCTTATTTCTCCCAATAATTTCTTATTTTTTAATATTCGTCTTTGCATTCGCCTTATTTATTTTTGTAATTTTCAATTTTTCAGTGAACTTATTATACTTAAAGATATTTGATGGATTAAGCAACTATATGATATTATACATATACAACCATTTTAGACAATTCTTCTACGGAACTATTTAAACATAAAAACCATAGTGGTTTCATTCGTGTGCATGGTGATTATTTAATACATAAAACGCATTTCTAATAAAAAATTCACGGTCCTTCGCAAAGATGCAACCGGAGGAGACATTGGAAATGACGAAGTAGAACGCAAATCTTGTGATATTTCGGATGTGATAAAAATGAAAATTTGTAGTAAGTAGTAAATAGTTATTTCATTAACACAAAACATTTTCAAAAAGTAAAATCCTATTATCAGTAGTTTTATTTAGAAATTAAAATAAAAAGTTATTTTATTAACAAAAACATTCTCATAATGAAAACTAAAATGGTATTATACAAATTCTTTTCACTAACAAACATTTTTAATGTTAAAACTAAAATAATTTAAAATAATTTCGTGAAGATGTAAAGTGATTCCTAACAATTAGAAACACCGATATCGATTATTCGCAAACTATTAAACGCAGCTAGTGTCCAAATTGAACAAGAACATAGTGAATTCGTTGAAATTTGACATATAGGTACGTTTAAAAATATATACCTATGTTTCAAGAAACTTAAGAGTCCCGAACCGTAAGGGGTGTGTCGGAGTTGCCTACTTGAAAAATCTTGGGATGAACTATGTTTTCACTTGCATAATAAAAAGTGGCAATTGAACCATGAGAATTTTTCAAAAAATAAGAATATTTTCATTTATAGAGAAATATTAATGTTACAAGTGAGGATTATCGAGTTGTTTAAAATTTTATATATATTGAATGAAACACACTTTGGATCTAAAGAAGATTGGAATCCATAGCATCTAAATCTTCTGCGTCGTTTAGATCCTCGATAATTTTATCCATGTATGAATTTAGACATCGCACTCCCTGACAATCTCCGTAAATTTGTGAGCACCTTCAACCTGCTTTTCTGTTGCGGTTGCAGGAGATAAGCTGCAATATTGGTTCTGCTGTTGGCACAAAAAGTGTTGTCACAGTTTGTAAGGAGCCGTTAATTTTCTTCTATCCCCACTGTTGTGGAATTTTTTCATTGCCAAGCCATTTCTGAATTTTGCAGAATACTCGTAATGAATATTAAGCGACTGCCTCTGAAGTTGGTGGTAATAATTCCAACTATGATTTTTGTTTGTGCAGCGATTTTTTTAATTGATTAAATCTGTATGAGTTGAGTGAGACATTTGTGATTTTCCTTGCACCGTATACAAGTAGGAGAAGAGTTTCACCAGCCTATTTTACTTGTGAGGGGGTTGAATTCTTGCCATTGAAAGTTCTTACTACATTAACTAACTGCATTTCTTTCTGAAGAAGTTTGATGACTTTTAATTTTTCTTTCTGAAATATTCTAGACGTGGTATCATACACTGAAGGCATGAGTCAGTAAAATTGTATTTTTCTACTACCGTCTATATAAATGAACTTTGTAATCCTAGCAACACGCGTGATAACGAAAGTAAACATTCGAGTTTTCGAGTTACCTGGTCGCTAAGGCGTTGCTATCTACGAAAGTAAAACTTATGCGGCCAGGACAGAAAAGTAGAAAAACAAATTTTAAACGAAATTAATTCGTTCTATTTCAACAAATTAATACAACTAAACAACTTTGTATTAATAAAGAAAGTTCTTTCTAGGAAGTACGCCAACATTTTTGTCGGCACGTAGTAGGTACCTACCTACTCCATTTTAAAAACGCTTCATAAGTTTGCATATACCTTGCTTTGGATTTCTTGGGGTAAAACAAGGCACAAGCAATATTGCCATTTATATCGCCACAAAACATATGTATTTCCTCCTCCTCCGAAACTATAAAATTCATTAAAAACGTCAATTAATGTCATGAAATAATTAGTATTAAATTAGTAAATTCCATAATTTTTTTCGGTATAGTAGAAAAAATATAATACATTTCACGATGCGAAAACCCTTTTAAGTATTCGGTGTTTTTTGAAAGGTTTCGGCTTCGCCTCCACCATTCAAAAATCACCTCACACTTTAAAGTAACCTTTCGCATCTAGTAATGTAAATAACTATTTTTACACGTTCTTGTCATTTCTCGATTTCTGACGAAGAAAGAATTTTCCATTTAATTTTTCCTGTTCCTGGCCTTATGAAAAGTATATCTTTTTCTTCTGGAGTTAAAGCGATTAATAGAACAAGGAGATCAACGTCCTCATCAACTAAGTACAAATTTCAATTGCTATTTTAACAATAGGTGAATCCACATTATCTACAGCTTGTTTTACAAACAATCCTTTGTTTTAAAGAATTTTTGGCAACATTGAAATTAATCGGATTTCGTTTATATCATTTGACAAAAACTTTTCTTGAGGGAGGGCTACGATTACTGAATTTTGCCTAAATTGCCTAAATTTGGTTTTCACGTAGTTAACATACGTCGTACAAATGTGGATGCAATAAAAATCTACCTTCCAATTACACGAATAATAAGTATAGAGTTACAAAGATTTCGCAATTTTTTTATTTGATTAATTTCGGTACATTTTGCCTGTACTGTAACCGTGTGACATATCATTGGATCATTGAGAGAGGAGTTGAACATATATTTTATTTTCCTTCAAATCACCGTTATCTTTGTAAATTGCGAAAAACGACAAAATTTTAAGTTACATATATGTAGTTTTTGGCTATACATATTTCGACGAGACAAAAGGAAATAAGCTGTTCGACGTGCTTCTCGATGTTAAGTTGTCTAGGAGATTGTTGGGCGTGAATTTTCTAACGCAGCGATAAATTCCCATGTAATAATTTTTTGTTTACTTTTGCTTAATCTACCTTATGTTAAAGTAATGGCACTCAAACCTCTAACACTCCGTAATACGTACAAATCAGGTATCGGCAACCTGCCAGAGCAACCCCGATCCTAAATCCACCCCTATGATTTGTCAAATTGCAAGTCATTGACAAAATTGAAAAATTTGCAAAAACCCGAAAACTTCAAATACTATTTTCAAACGAATTTCCGAGAGACTGTTTTGGTAAGAAATCCAAGGTAGAGTGTCGAATTTAGAACTACATCGTGAATTGCACGGTCACGCTCTGATTTTAGGCTCAATAGGAGTGAACGAAAATGTGTAATTTTGACGTCTATCGTTCTGAAACCACTGAAACCTCACGCGTTCCGTCATTCTGCCATGAAACTAATTTTCGACTACTATAGGAAACTAAAAACATTTATTTAATCCTGCTCTTGAAACATGCAGTTTCTTACTTGGATACAATACTCGATACAATTAAATGTCAAAGTGAAGGAAAGACACTATCGAGAAACAGAATTGTTTCGGGGTCCTGAAGTCGTCCCCGAGTCCGAAACTGTACTCGGTTCCGTCCTAGGACCGATATTAAGAAATTTCGCTGGATCGACTATAAGGTGTAATCTATCGGACGCACTATGGATTTTTTGGCGAATTTTGCGAAAACGCGAAAATTTTAAACCTTATTTCCAAACGAAAACAGGCCGCCGGGCCGCCATTCTGGCAATAAATCCAAGCTCGAAAGTCCAACTTCAAAGTACATCGTGAATTGTGCGGTCCAGCTGCGATTTTGAGGTCAGCAGATCCTAACTAAAAAGTGACATTTGTGACGTTAACGAAAAATTTTAAAGTTTTGGCAAGCCCTGCACGCGCCTGAAATTTGGAGGGTTCTGCGCGCGCATTCGGCATTTTTAATTTCGCAAAATTTACAAAACTCTTCGACATGGGATATTGAAACGCTAATAACTTTTTAAATATTCAAAGAATCGCAACGAAATATAGCCGTTGGGATTTTCTCGACAAGAAGACGCCTATAAAAAAATAATAACATAACTGCCGGTACCACGTGATTTAGACAACCAATCAAAAATTGGTCACTCTGTTGTCGCCACTGTTTCTATAAAGTCATGCTTCATAATATGCAACATGAAACTGATTTTCAACCCCCTATACGAAAACAAAAACATTTCCAATGTTAATACATTATAATTAAGAGAGATAATTCAGATTTGTTTTTTATTCTTATATCTATTTATAATAACTAGTTATTCGTACTCAATCCTCAATCCTTAATTTAAGCTTATCGAAAATGATTTGTTGTACTCAATCGGAGCATTCATCAAATCATTATGTTTATCAACTTCAGCTAGTGTCATATCTGTTGTCCTTGCCCACTGATGTACTTACATTTATTTGACAAATTGCGACAAAATATTACAACATTTAAAATGTTGTCGAATCTCAAATTTAATTTTCTTTTTTTCTATCATCTATCTTATCTAACAATGGCAAATATACTATAAGTTGTTCAATATACTTTAAATTTTTCTCTTCATATTCTATATCTAATATTAGCATTTTTCTAAGGTAACTAATTCACAGCAGTTCAGGGGCACACATTAGCACAACTGAACGTTAGAATATATTTTAAGTATATCTAAAAGTTCTAAAATTTTCAAATTGAATTTAGAAACACGCAAAGAAACTATATCGATTTTAAAGATGTCTAGATTGTGCAATCAATTTGTAAAAATAAAAGTAATATATTTTATTAATGTGTTTTCTTCTTATTCTTATGAGCAAATATTATAACACCCATTTGTTGCATAGCCCTAAATATTGTAGATAATTCTGTAGTTATTGACAAAAAAATACAACACTAAAATCTCGGCCCCTTGACGGTTTCGCCTCTTTATATTATTTACTCAATGGTGTGGGAAAATTCTATATTTAGATTTGTGAATCTGTTTGTAAAGTTATCAGTTCTCGATGGTATTAATTTTGCTAAATTTTTGACATCGTCAGCGAAAAGCAGTTTCTCATACTTAGTCAAAATTGTCATAAAAGTCATTTACATATCCAGTTTATAATATGACAAGTTGAACTTTGTATTGATCAGAAGCTATAGTGACAGCTTCTACTTATCATTGTTTGCAATATTTTCGAAGGGATATTAATAAATCATGATACAAAAAACATAAGATGGAAGAAAATTAAAATCGGATTTATCGAAAGAATTGCATAAAAAACTAAGGAATTGCATTGATAATAAGTTTACTCTAGAAGATATTAAGAATACGGAAGAGTTCCTAGTTATTCAAATTATGGATTAAGGTACTGGCGGCAAATATGACCCACCTTAATTTAAACTGTTTTTTACTTTTAACCTTTATTTTTTTATGAAACAAATTTTACATCATACCAATAGGTAACTAAGCAGTAATCATATTTAACTATTTTTACGGGTCAAAAACGATTCCTGTTGGAAGTATATTCAAAAATGTCCAGCTCTGCAATTAGGCCATATTATCCACCTATTCGGATTATAAGGCCCGCACAACCAGAAAACCCTAAAAAATAAATGGTGGTAACTTTTGTATATTGTTTTATTCTACATGTTAATAAGAAGCATCCTAGTTACAAAAATAAATAAATTAGAACAAAGGTCTTTCCTATTTAATAACTAAGATTCAGGTAGAAAACTTTAACTCGGCCGAAAAATTACAACAGCATGTCAACACACCGGCAGTCGGAAACGCAATAGCTTTTGGGTGTAACCTCGTAGCATCTCGTAGTCAGCCAGCGCTGGGAAAAAAATCGTTGGTAAAGGGGGGGCATAAGGAACTATTCGATGTTGACAGATTGTTGCCAAACACTGTAGTTTGCGCAGTGGTGACTTGGGGCCATATTACCCCGCTGGGCCATATTTGCCGTCAGTACCTTATTATTTGTGCAGAAGACTAATGTATTCTGAAGAAAACAAAACCAACATTTAATTTTACGAGAATGGTAATCATTTTGATGTAAATAATAGCGTGTCTAGTTTCTACACCACTTACTATTGTAGAAAGTGTGATAGTATCATATTTAAATAAGAAACACAATTGTTTGTATTATGTGTACACTGTACATATACGTTACAACGAAAGTGTCTTGAGCTTCGAAGCTTACAAATTTATAATATGTAACAAAATTTGTCTCATATGAAATGCCACAAAGGTCAGGTTCAATTGAATTGAGTTTTCCCCCAATGTTTCTGAGGATGCATATTCAATGGAAAAAAGTACAGCCGAATATATTTGTAAAGAATCCTGTATTTGTAATGGATAGATAATATGACAAATGATGCACTTACTCACAAAAGTTCGTAATGAAACTCAATGAATGTATTTGAAACTAATTATATGATTATTTGATATTTGTATGGTACTAGACATTATTTTAAAACTAATGAAGAATTTTTCATGTAGCTTAATTTTAAAAATCATGCAGATTATAGGTACAGTTATTGCGCTTAATAATAGATATAGAGAATGGATATGCATTTTAAATTATTGCATTGAGATTCTTAAGTCTTACATAGTTTATAATACAGAATATACAGGGTGTTTCAGTTAAAAGTCGAAAAATAATAATGATATTTTATTTTTGTAAATGGAGGATGATAGATGCCAAAGGAGGCTTTAAATAACTGTAGTTAAAAATTTTTCTCTACGGTTCACAGAGATGGCGCTGCGATGCAAAATTATTTTTCGATGGCTGGAACCTTGAAACATGATTCATGTGATTAAGGGATAATTTATGAATAATTTTGATGGTATAGAAAATTTCGAAAAAACCAGCCCTTGTGGAGTTATTCAATTTTTTTTTTTAATTTTTTCCGTACGTACGTAAATCTTGATAAACTTCTGCAACTTTTTTATTAACAGTTCTAGACTGTCGGTTACTTGAAACTTCTTTCACTTAAGGAAAGTGCTCTGATGCACTAATACAAATAAGACCCTGCTAAATTTTAAATACAATAATCTTTCAAAGTTATTTATTTTTTGTTATCTCTTCTAATAAAAATGTGCCTAAAACCTGAAATAGGTAAGATAATAAAGGAAATAAATACTCACTAATTTTATGATGAGCTAAATTAAACTTAATAATTTGATAACAAGTATAAACAATTGGTGTATCGAACCATTTGTAATGTATAACTTCTAACTAAACAGCTTAAAACTTTGATTGAAATGCACTACAAGCTTTTGTTAAATAACTGTCAAAATTAAAATTTAATTTCAAGGCCAACTAATATCTCAAAAGTTTAATTTAGCTCATCATAAAATTAGTAGGAATTTATTATCTTATCTAAAAAAATTCAATAACTCCAAAAGGGCTGTTTTTTTCGAAATTTTCTATACCTTCAAAATTATTCATAAATTATCCCTTAATCACATGAATCATGTTTCAAGGTTCCAGCCATCGAAAAATAATTTTGCATCGCAGCGCCATCTCTGTGAACCGTAGAGGAAAAATTTTAACTACAGTTATTTAAAGCCTCCTTTGGTATCTATCATCCTCCATTTACAAAAATAAAATATCATTATTATTTTTCGAGATAATGGCCCGGGGACTTTTAACTGAAACACCCTGTATATCCAAAATAAAAATGCTCAAAGTTGATTCAAAAATTATAATTATTGGCGCAGCCATTACTGTATTGCTTCTGCTATCTCTAATTTTCTAATTTTTTGGTTTTACAGCTGAAGAATGGATATTTCCCATATTTTTTCATTCAAAAGAAAACCGGTACCATATTGGTTCAATTACAGTAATGCAAATTACATGTTTGAGACTTAAAAGAAGTTAGCGCAAACAATTTCGGTATATTACAACAGCAGGAGTGTGCATAGGGTGTCTCAAATTGGTGAGGATTTAGGGGTTACACCCATTTCCAGAGTAACTGGAAAAAAATTGACGACACATTCCCGAGGTCAATTTTCGAGACAAATTGAACGGTTAAAGGCTCATTTCGATATCTTTTCTTTCCTAACTTTAAAAACTTTCTTAGAGCACTTTTTGACGCAGATCGAGAATCTGAAAACTAAAATTATCTGACTCTTAGAAATTCTCCGATACGTAATTTTTTTATGCCATAACCAACTATGGTTTTCATTTTAAAAAAATGAAGTGTGAATGACAAAAATACAAATTTTGGCTTATATCTCGAAAGCAGCAAGAAATATCGAAATGAGCCTTTGACCGTTCGATTTGTCTGGAAAATTGACCTCGGAAATGTGTCGTCAGTTTTTTTCAGCTACTCTGGAAATGGGTGTAACTCCTCCCCACCAATTTAAGACACCCTGTACAGATTTAAGTATCTACAAAAAGATATAATACTGTTATCAGACTTTTAGAAAAGGAAAAGGCTCAATAGGTACTTTTAAAAACATACAACAAGCATTAAAGTGGGTAGTAAGGTTTACTATTTGTATTACCCACAAATATGATAAGACCATATTTTTTTTCAATCACAATGCCAAGTAGGTACCAATAAAATCATAATTTAGCCAATTTTGTTGCGACTAAAGGTGATACATCTTTAATTTAAATAAGTAATTGCAGAAAAAATTAAAACACAAAATTATACAATTATACGACCTCGAAATATGTAATTCTGAACAAAAAGAATAAAACTCACCGAAATGGATAAGCTCCTCTACGTCCTTTGAGTACATCTGCAAATTTATACAAAATGTTTCAAAGCCCTTACAGCTGAATTTTATATCACTTTGGAAAATTATGTTTTCCAATTAATTTTCTCTATTTGCAAAAATTTAACACACAAAATTCTTGACATTTTAGCATTCATATGTTGTAATTGTTTCACTAACCCTACATATTTATTACCTCAGTTTATTTAAATATTATTTAAGGAAAAGACTGAAAAGAGTGACAAGAGTGACAAAACTTTAATATACCTAACTAATTAATTATTTACATAATCTCAATTTTATCTCATTTTGACGCTTTAAAAAAATTAACCTAAAACGTAAATTCGCCGTTAATAAATCACAATTTAGGAAAACTTTGAAAATTGTTCAGTTAATTTGAATTACTTGTTTATAATTAATTATTTATAAGTTTATAATATTATCATTTGAAGGTTTGCGCGTTTATATACTTTTATACATTTATAATTTAACACATTTTCAACAATATGTAAAAATTGCTCCAAATAACCATATTTACGACGATTTAATAATTTTGTGTGGTTAGACGTACTTTATCTAAAATATTTTAATCGCCGTTATATAAATTCTTAAAATGTATTAAATCTATACCCATTTATTGGCGTTTATATATTTAGTCTAATCGTAACATTAAAATAATCCGTATAGATATAGAAATAATTCAAGGATGGTTTGTTTTCATAAAGTAGGACGCAAACCCCGAAAGTACATATTTCAAAAATTATTCCAGTTAGGGCAGTGTTTTTATTTTAGTTCCAAAGAGACTTTCATTTTAGGTCTAAAACACTTGCAATGTCTTGAAAAATAACTATTTAGAAATGTATATCAAAATAGCAAAGTCATAAAATGTATTCTACTTCATTCATATCTGGAACGCTTTTTCACAGAACATAAGTAATTTCGTAAGACCTGACGAGTTAGTTTATTTTACCAAATATCGTAATTTTAATTACTTTTTTCAACTACAGTGTGTAAAGTTAACACACGCTGTGTAGTGCGTAAGTTAAACTTTGCGCATTAGTGCGTAAAGTAAAAAAGTAAAAAAACTGCATATTCCAGTGCCTATAATAATCATATCTTATTTTAAAAAGGTTAAACATGGTTAGTTAATTTTATGTAGACCATTTATTTATTATCACGTTATATTATTATAAAATATACTCATTTCTCAGTATTCTTTAACAATAATGCTTGAATTTCTTTGAAGTTTCATTTATATTCTTAAGACTTTGGTTAGTTTCACTCATTTAAAATTAAGTAGGCCATAGCGATATTGTGATTTTTAAATGACCTATTTGTTTTGACGTAACAGGTTTAACCTTTTGAAATTCGTTTCAAATTACTATTTTAGTAACTATTTTGATGGCAGAAAAAATATTGTAAGCAATTCGTGTGAAAGTGAGCATTTTTCACTAATGGAATTGTCAAAATTCCCAATCGTGAAAAAAGCTCACTTTACGAACGCATAAATAACTTTTAGATTTGTAGGAAATTCTATATATTTTTATTTGTTTAACAAGTGAGATCGGGATCATTGGACATAAACAATTTGAAAAACATTGGTTTTCTAACCGTATTCCTTATAATCTAAGAGGAATTTACATCCTACTGGTTTGTCATTGAAAACTTATTTGATGCCATAATAAAGAGTTCAAGAAAGGACAAATATATTTATGAGTAATTATTATACAGATCTTTGTACTGAATGATTACAGTAATTATTCGGATTATTAATCTTTTGGATATAAATAATAAATTAGTGTTATCTATATATTTATCTGTTATCTATTCCCTATTTTCCACGAAAGTAACAAGTCATTTTGTGTCACATTTTTTCTAAGAAAATATTTCAAGAGACAATGATGTCACATTTCTTTTGTGATCGTACTTGTGCTTTATTTAACAATTAAATTAAACGTTTTATAAAAGTAAGTAACTAAACCAATGCTACTTTATTAAAAAATGCCCTAACTGAGATAGCGGCTAGTTATATATAGGTATAAACAAATTTCGTTCTTTCTTTCGTCTAAATATAGACTTGCGGCTTATTTGAAGTTGTTGTAAAGGAGTATATTCTGTAAGTTGTAGGAGCAAAAACTTCAATTTATAAATATAACATTTTATTACATCTTCACCATAAGTATCTATATATTATATCGTTACATTATATCAGGTTAAGTCGAAAATGGAGCAACAAATGCTGCATTGTCGATTCACCATATTCTGGACATTTTTATGTGCTTTATGGTCTTATTATAAATTTGTGTTAATTGTATTTCCGTCTTAAGATTTACACTCCTCAATCTTGAAAATAAAGCTCAAATGGAGCATTGGCAGCAGTGGTGTGCAAGGGTAGTTTCCCACCTGTTGCACTGTATACGATGAAGGGGTGAAGTATGATACTGTTATGGAGGTCAGATATTTCATAAAAAATCATCTGATTTATATTCTTGCAAAAGTATGAAAAACTTTTAAATTAAATATCATAAAAAACAAAAAAAAAACACAAAACTTGAAACTCTAATAAAAAAATAAAATACTTTGAGTACCTAATACATTTAATTAAGGAATATTAAAAATAGTAGAGGATAAAACGGAAAGTTTTCTCAATATTTTCGGCCCAAATATTAAACACTAAAAGAAAATTTGCACCAAAATATTCAATATTTATAAAGAAACGAAAACATTACACAAAAATACACTAAATACTGTAATTCTGTACATATTTTATTATGTCAAGTTGAAAATAAATATAAGGTAGTTAAATAGTCCATGTCCAGAGGGGCTGAGAAGGTTCTCCTATGACCTCTATTTTTTTAGGGCCGCTATTGGTCATTGGTATCAGCCATTACTAGCAATAACATACAAGTCTTGATATGATTCCGTGTTTCTTTAAGCAAGCCAATTACACATTTATTATACGCATCTCATAAATTAAATATTATAATAATTAATTTGACCGTCTGAAACTGTATAAAAAATTGTATTAATCAAAATTAATGGCACTCGCTGATAAGAAAGTGAGAAATTTACAGACAAGTAATCATCGGCTGAGTTTGACAAAAGTAGACAGATAAAGATTTTACTAAGAAAGAATTTTAACACGAAATATTAAAGTCCAAATATAAGCCGGTATATGAAGATTTTTCTTTTTCTTTTTTTTGATGATATTAGGATACAATCTTTTAGTCTACCGCTACGTTAAATAAATTAAAAAACGATGTAGGTTAGAACTGTTGCCACTAAATATATTGCTCACTTGTTTGGATTCTTCCAACGGACGAGTTTATTTGCTACCCAAGCAGGACAAATATGCTATTTAGCTGAATTAACCAAAATGCAGTCACAAACACGTTTTAATGGCTTTCGTTTAGTTGCATTTTGGTCATATTATTTTAGTCGTGATTTAACATAAAATTTAAACACTAAAACGTTATGATGACCTTTTTTAGCTATATATTGGTCATTTCTAGTAGCGACAATATGGCCATGCAGGTTTGGTTATAAAGTCGGTTTCATGACGTCATGTATGAGCAAGTAATTATATGGCAACAACGTAAAGTTCTAATACTGCCATTCTAGCTATAAAAATAGCCAAAATATGACTATTTAAGTTAGGCTCTATTTTAGCGATTTTTTTAGCTGTTAATTCCGCAATATGACCGAAATAATAAAGGAAGGAAAGTTATTATGAAATGTCCATTTTTAAAGTAATATTGTAGACATAAAAGCCTCTCTTGAGTCTCTTGTGACTAAACAGCGAGGAGCAAGGTAGATACATAACCTCTGAAAATCCATGTTATTGACAAGAAAATGTAAGCAGCTCAACTTATTATAGAAAACGGCTGTGTCGCCTAAATGTAACTAGGTACCTACTTGTTAAATATTGTAATTAATAAATACTAAAACAAAATTTTATTTTCGCTGTGAAAGGTTCCTTGGACTATTTCGAGTTTGTACTACACAATACATTAGGGAGTTATCACAATTTTAAATAAGCTATAGGATACGATACGTTAACTTTATTTAACATAACGTGATAATTCACGATATTTTTCGAAACTCATAACGTTGCACGTAAAACAGTCACCGTTGCAGTCCCAAATAACGTAGCACTCTATCCTAAATGATCCTGAATAACGTTTTTCTACTACCGTCTATATAAGTGAACTTTGTAAATCTAGCAACACGCGTGATAACGAAAGTAAACATTCGAGGTACCTGGTTGCTAAGGTGTTGCTAGATGCGAAAGTAAGACTTTCGCGGCCAGGACAGAAAAGTAAAACAAAAAAACAAATTTTAAACGAAATTAAATTTTTTTATTTGAACGAATTAACCAACTAAACAATTTACATTAATTAAACACTTTATTTATTTTTATTAATTAACTAAACAATGTATATTATTAAAGGTATTATTTTAGAACAATTATTTATTAATATTAAAATTAATTGTGCAATTCAGACAATTCGAAATTGAAATAGATGGAATGTTACTTGAATTAACTGTCGTACTTTGGATTGGATCACTACCAGTTTCAACAACGTTAACATTAAGATTTTCTACTGCTACTTTATTAGAGGAGATATGCGTGACAACAGAATTAGTATGGATGTCGTGCAGAATTTTTTTAGAAATTTCGACTTTACTACTGTGCGAATCAGCAACATATCCTTCCGCAACAGTTGAGGACTTCCAGCCTCCAAAATGTCGGTGCCTGAAGCATTTGCAAGAAACGTAGCTGACGTTCTTCTAAAAGAATGTCCGGTGTATTTATTTACGTCCACAAGTTTCGCAATTTCTCTTAGAACATTTTTTGAAATAGTGTGCTTTCCCACTACTTGATTCACACATCTACCATGTTCGTAACGATAAAATAGGCGTTCATCTTGAGCATTTTTCGGTCTAAGTATTATGTAATCCTGTAATAATCTTACATAAGGAACCTTACCTGCATCATCGTCAGATATCACAAAACTTCTTTTGACGTTGTTTTTGGTTTGTAACACTCTTACTATCGCTAAATCATCTTTAAATTCCACATCCGTTTTTTTCATTTTATGCATCTCGTCTGTGCGGCATGCTCCAGCTACTCCCATTACTGCTATAACTTTCATTGCCAAGTACCTTTGATTTGGAGCTTCAAGTAAAAACTTTGTAATTTGTTCCTTGGTAAAAATGTTCGATTTCTTAGCCTCATATCCGTCATTCTTTCTTTTAATAAATGCTGTTAGTCTTTTAAATTGTGCAATATCTTTATTTTTGTGAACTGAAATTGCCATTTTTAGCATTGAATACACTGACCATAGTGTTGTCGGCGATAAAACTTAGGAATTTCTAGGAAGTATGCTAACATTACATTTTCGTCAATTTCCGTAATATTTTTGGAGACGCACCATTTTAAAAATATTTCATACGTTTGCAAATATCTTTCTTTGGATTTTTTAGGGTACAGCGAGGCACAAGCAATATTGGCTGCTTCTTGTATACCAAACATATTAGTTTTTCTAATTTTGACATATAAAATTACACTTTTCAAAACTGACGTAAGTGTCAAAACGTTCTACTTTTCGTCACCAGTTAGGAAAAGTAAAACTTTTCCTAACTGGTTAGGAAAAGTTCGTTACGTCACCAGTTATGAAAAATAAAGAACCTTCAAGAAGAAATAGAAACAATGTATATTCAAAACATGATGCAAGTTTATAGGAATTATTATTTTTTAATTATAAAATATTAACTATAATTTGTAAAATTTGTCAAATTAACTCCTGAAGAAGTTTTATTTGTTGAATTTGCCATAATATTATGTGCTGCATTATGCACTAAATTAATAACGTTTGTCATTTGTCACTTTTGACATTAACACTAAATGCGTAATGACAGAAACAAAGGTAACTATGATTACATGAATATTTAATTTTTTATGACTTTTAAACATTTTATTTAAAGAATTTTAGTTTTAGATGTTTAAAATTAGAAAAAATCTTATATGTAACACGTTACGAAAAACCATTTTGTGTAACTCGTGTCATTTTGCGGGAACTCGCTTTGCTCGTCCCGCAAACATCCACTCGTTACACAAAATAAAGTCTTTCGTAACTGGTTACATAAATAGCTATTATTTTAGTTTCAAATCACAAATAATTAAAATTAAAAACATAACCCTTATTGACTGATAAGCAATTGTTTCGTTGCCATGAATACAACTTTCACAGACAGAGCCTCCCAAACTATAAAATTTATTAAAAACGTCAAATAATTTCATGAAATAATTAATGTTAAATTATTAAATACCATAATATTTTTCGGTAGTAGAAAAAATATAATACATTACACGATGCGAAAGCTCTTTCAGGTGCTCGGTGTTTTTTGAAAGATCTCGGCTTCGCCTCGACCTTTCAAAAATCACCTCGCACCTAAAAGTAAACTTTCGCATCTAGTAATGTAAATATCCCGTCCGGAAAGTACAACACTACTGTATTCATATGCGGCCGGAAAATGAGACATTACGGTATCAGAACCGGTAAAGTACCGGAAACCACCGGAAACTTATTACGAACCAATCGCAAACTGTTATTATACCTTTTGACAGTTGTTTGACATATAAAAATCAACCGTAAATTAAAAAATAGTGTCAAATGTCAAATGACATAAGAAAATAACCAAGTGTCAAATTATACAAATATACTAATATACAAGAAATTACGGGATGAAATAAAATATCATTCGACACACGTCCGTAAGATGTTGTTCCAGCCTCGTTAAGATATTCTTGACTCGGCTCCTGACGTCGCCTCGTCCATAATATCTACTCGACTGTAACAAGTCACCTTCCGGACTTGAAGGACGAAAATTACTATAACGGTCTTCCTGACAAATATGCACATGTTTAGATGTCATAACGTACTGGAAAATACGGTATTCCTGCGATAACTCTCTGCTTTCTTCTGGGTGGCCCTCATTTGATTTTAACATTTTTGACATTTGTAAGGTTATGTATAGCCATTTTTTGGCGAGGAAACTTACTGAATATTTAATCCATTTTCTGGTCAGCTTTCTGGTTGTACTTTGGTCAACATTACCATCTAAATTTGCCATTCGACTAAAATAGCTTGTTAGTTACTTTTTAGTCATATTCTGGCTTATTTTTAGCATTATTAGCTGCTTTCGTTCGTGTATGAAAAGTAAATCACTGTTCACGTGAACATAATCTATGTTTTCTTAATCATGGATTACGACAGTGTCAACAATCGAACGCGTCCCTACATAAAAGTTACGTTCACGATCCGACGATCCAAATACAAAACAAAAACATAACCACAATCATCATGGTGCATGATACAAGACACAGAAAATCTGTATTTTATGGCATTCTGTTAAGAACACATTAAATTTAGTACCATTAGTAGGATGTACAAGCTCTACTTCATGTCTGGAATCATTCATTTTTACTTTACCGGCTTTGACTGACAAATGACAAATAATTTCGAGGTTATAAGTAGATGAAAAAATGATTACTTAAAAATGAACACGAAAAATCCATGATTCGAAGGGGCAAGGGGATTGCTGAACATGATTCTAAAAACAAGAGAGGGAGAAAACAAATCAGAACAAACGAACATGTAAATATGAATCATGATTACTTTGTTCACGTATGATTAGCACGAACGAAAGCAGCTAATATCGAAAATATATGCCAGATTAAGACAACTTGCCGCCATGTTATCTATCAAACAAGAACAAGCCGAATGGCGGCCATTACGTTGAATTTTTAATGTTTGATTAAATGTGCGTCTAAAATAACGTTTTAATTCACTAAATTGATATTTTAATTAGTTTTGATAGCCGTACAATCGATATCGAGTGCGCTCCTTTAAATTATAAAAAGTATATAGTATAGATCGAATTAATTCAATCAAACTTAAAATAGTGGTATTAAAGAGGCCCCTTCCGTTTTTGTGAATATTTCATGTAAGTTTACAGAAATAATGCCTGCGTTAGTAAAATTTGACCCGCTGTCAATGACCAAAGGAATACCGAATACCTATTACAAGTATGGCGGATGTAGAGATTGTGTGTACTGTGAATAAATAATATTCGAGACGATTTTATAGCTAAATAATTTCCACAAAAAGCCAAACTCCTAGGGTTATACTTCAGTCATGAAAACCATTTCATAACTAGCAATAAAACAGCCACAAAAATCAAAATGAAAGCCAATATATGCTCATGACCATTTGACTCCAGTTACGTTTTGATGACCAGAATATTATTCCCCATTTTGACCACCATTACGCATTGAAAACGTAATAATGAGGTTTTCATAATAGCCAATTTTACCAACTAGCCAATTCTTTTAGCAATTGTAACATCACGATGACCAAAGTATAACTATTTGTGATGCTTGGGTAGTTATTACATATTCGGAAAAAGTCACAGTAGATCATCAGTGCCCTTTCATCAGTTTCATCTTCCTGCCGTAGAATACTAGCAAATCTTTTAATTCGATAAATTACCAAGTAAACGTTAAATGTTAAATGTTAAACAACAGAGTCGTTTTACGTATTTCAATAGGATACCGATATATTATGGACATTTTTAAATGTGAATACAAATTACAACAATATCATATGTAAACATGTTCTACAAACAAGTGCGTGAGAATGCACTTAGCATTCAATTTAACGATAATGGTTATTTTCAATATGATATGTTTCTATATATTATATTATCATTATCGGGATGTTTTGTTATAATAGTTGTCATTGCCTGAGAGCGCAATATAATATATATTTTATATTTAAAATATGCTGACAATTTTTAAGAGGTTAAATTATAAATAAAGTACTTTCAATTTGATTGCCAAGACCTATCAGTATTCTCATTTTACAAAAAGATTACTTTCATAAAAGGTCTTCAAGCCAAACGTCATGCTGTTTCCATTTACAATATTGACGCTCGTATTCAAGTTAACAAATTAAAATCTATGTTTATTTTTACTACACCTTTGCATAAAATTTATTATTAGTAACTACTTTGTTTTTGTTTTATATTAGGTAAGGACTTTACCACACATATTAAAAGCAACATTAAGGAGGTCCATAATAGCCAATGATATTAGAAGAACGACAATTTTTCCAGCCAGAGAAAGTTTTGTAATAAAAAGTATTTGTAATATTATATATTTGGATAACCAAATACATTTTATTTACAAAAATGCAATATGATAAAATCATAAGGAAATATGTATAATAAATTAATTTTTTTTAAGACAATAAACATTTCCCTTCTATTTTCTTAGTTTCTTCATTTGTTTTTAATCGTATCTAATAAAATATGGTTATGCGTGAACCGCATTTGCAAAAATTTTTTTTATTGAAATCTTTTTTACAGATCCCGATCACACAATCTTACATTCAACGTTCCTTCCTCCCACTCTATATTAAAAGGTTTCAACAAATTTCCGCCGCCGTCCTTGTCGCTCTCATATTTATGCATAATTTTGAACTTTTTTATAATGTTTTTTATGAATCCACCAAATTTCGACAATATATCCTGAGCGTCGCGCGTCGTCAAGTTATCATGACCGATATTTTTTTTAAAAATGTTTTTGGATTAGGGATATTATAAAATTTATAAATCTATATGTGTGTTCTATATAAGTGTTCCGTAGATAGCAGCATATTCAAATGAATAATAGGTATATTAGGTTTATAAAAATACGTATGTATCACCACTTCTTATGCAAGGTGTTTGAATTCAAAAATATAAAACATTATTCTATATAAAAAAATATTAAAAATATTTTCATTAACATAAGTCCGAAAATCCGAATATATAACCCTTCAAAGTTGTACGAAAAGAATTTTTTTTTTTTTTTTTTTTGTATACCCTCAACCGATTTGGTCCACATGACCCAACCTCATAGATATTAGGAAAACCGTCGAATATTTGCTCTCTATTTTCTACGCCACTGCATGATAACATTTTTGTATTAAAGTTCAATTTAAAAGGAAACGATAATCATGCAATTTGATTTGTAATATTCAAGGTTCAATAATTCATTGCAATTGGTTATAAAAATAAATGAATTAAATAAAATAAATAATTATTATGCCATGAAGTACAGAAACAATAGTTTTTGACCCGTGTAATACTTATTTCAACTCAACATATTAATTTATTCCTTTTTAATGATATCTAGAATATTTTCTAATGCCCAATGGTCTACGCCACTGGTCACTTTGTGCAAAACTGATTATTATCATTTTGTAGTTGCTTAACTCAAAAATGTCTGTCAAAATCGTTAACGTTTATAAGCAATTAAAAAAATATTTTCCATTTTCATGTATTTCTGGGAGTAATGGGATTTTATTTTCATATTTTTGTGTTCAAAATCACCACTTAACCACAGATCTAAAATTTGTAACACCATTGTACATCAATATTTTTTTTACTAATACAACCTTTATACGTATGTATTAGTTCGAATTTTTTGTACCGGCAAAAATATTATGTCTGTAACTAAAAGGCAAGCACGGATAATAATTAGTTACACAAATTTCAATCAGTATCATGCTTCACCAGATACTTAGAGCAATCGAAAACAACGATACATTAATTATTAAAATATAAAAATTCAACTTACTTTTGAAGGTGTGGAAGCTTGTTCAATCCAACACTACTAAGTTGTTGTTTGATCTGTAAGACGATCGTGACTGAACTGCAGGACCTATGACTTTAGATTGCGATGCCCTATTCAACCTTAGATAAGAACGTTAAATATTCTAAAATACCAGTATATTTTTATTTTAGGTAAAAATGTCTTCTTTCATTCAGTTATTTATATTTTTACGAAATTATCTCCATGCAAACCTATAACAATATGTAATGCCGTGATACGTTAGTGTAGAATTATGTATAATAGGGAATTTTAAAGGGTCCGCAACGCATGCATACGAGCTATAGAGAAGCGCTATCAGAATAATTTGGAAACAATGCACCAAAGTAATAAATTGCACACGCAAATTATAAAGTTTGTGGAAGAGCCGAAGTGTCTATTGGTCGTTAACCAACAATAGGTTTTACTTATAAATGCAAGGTAGCACCAGTTATCAATAAATAATAAGATGGTATTATTTCAATAAAAAAATTAATTACATCCAAGTGGTTGGGAGTCAATAATAATATAGGTATGAAAGGAGTCTAGAAAGAGGCTTAAAAAATGTACTAATATAGTTAATATTCCATTTACAAAAAAGACACTTGACACTTGATCCTGGTAATATTGTCTTGGTTCGCTCTGTAATATTCGAAAATAATTTCCAGTTATAGACTTTGTATCCAGTTGACTTGTATTTTTTTTAAATATATAGCTATCATAGAACTCGAACTATAGAATTCCGACGCACAATTGCCCCACCCTGTATAGCAAAACAAAAGCAATGAAAACTTGTAATTGTTGACAGTACAGGAAAAGAGTAGAGAAGAAACAGTATTTGTATTAGACAAAATCCAGTGTACTACTGATTTAGTAAACTTTATGAATTTGGAAAAATGCACGGAATGTTCCACTTAAAATAAAAAATTTGCACTATACCTGAAAGTTGATTATTTTTTTTCCAGTATATCCGACTTTACAACAAAATAAAAATACGATGGAAAATAAACTGGCAGTCTATCAAAATTAATCTGCAAAAATCATATCTTAATACTTTTTTCGTTTCCGAATTATTCAAGAACAAAAGAGATTCAAAGTTCAAGGAATACCGACCAACAAATCGTTCCCGACTTTTTAGGATTGTTTATTAAGAAAGTTTTAAGAAACTGTTTCCTATTGCTTAAAATTTTTTCATTTAAAAATTGTTTTGACTCTGTCATGAAGAATCCCAGCCAAACTTTTTATATCTGTTGCTACAAGTCAGTTTTCTATAAATATTGATTTCGTGTGTGTTATCTACTTTTATCAATGAAAAAAAGTACTCCATTAGTATATTTTAATTGTAAATATAAACGATGGTTCCTTTTCATTATATGATTTGCAATTGGGCCTTATTGTAAATAATTGGCTTATGTATAAATTAAGTTATTAATATTTATTTTTCTCAAAATCTTCCAAGAAAATGATGCTTAAAATCGAGGATACGGAAAATCCCATAGCCATACCGAAATGTTTTTGATAATAGTCATTTATTCTAATATTTAAAGCATTATAGTTTCTAAATTTAATTTATTTTTATTTACCAACTTTCTTTCATTCTGCAAAAATTTATTTTTAATTCATAATTTTAATTAATAATAATAATTCATATTAAAAAGAGCCATGTAGAGGGGACTAGCCGACCATACCCTTATGTCTTTTGGTGTGCTGAATTAGAATCTGATATCAGATTTGCTCCGTCGATTCATAGTTTCTTCCCAACTTGAAGAAATAGCTAAGAATCCGTCCAATTTTCTTTAGGTATTCTTGCCCTACTTATTGAGGGAATAAGACCGACTTTACTCTATCACGCCACAGTTTTTTCTAAACTCAAAACCAAACAATTGCAAACCATGAGTGACAAGAATATATTTAACATTATTCCAAATGCAAGTTCTATTTCTTTAGAGATGGTGCATAATTTTTCAATTTTGATATCACATTTGCTCCGTCGATTCATAGTTTTCTCCTAACTTCAAAAAATAGTTAAAAATTCGTCAATATTTTTTTAGGCATTGGTGGCCTACTTATTGAGGGAATAAGACCGATTTTATTTCTCTTCCTTTTCTTTTTTTGGGATTTATTACCACATTTCTTGAGATTCCTATCCAAAAAAAGTTGATTTATCTAAAAAATATTCAAATTAACCAGTTTAAAACTGGGAAATAACCTCTACGCCTTTGACGTAAGTAATGATTTTACTACGTCACAAAATTTGTTCCAAACTCAAAAGCAAACGATTGCACACTATGAGTGACAGGAATATGTTTAACATGTTTTCAAATGCAAGTTTGATTCCTTCTTTAGAGATGGTGCATAATTTTTCGATTTTGTAGAAATAAACGATATTTTCTTGTGCGCCTGTGTTATTTTTTACCCAAGTTTTATCTACCAGAACATTTGTAAAAAGATTCACCACATCAAACCTACCGTTGACATCATATAATTATTATTATTAGTAATGTAATTATTAATTAGTTACTGGGAGTTCCTCTACCAAATGTCTCTTAATATAATCTTCACAAAAAAGTGTACATAATGATTTTACCAGTAGATTTTTAAAATCGTTAACATCGACAGTAGAACAAAAATGTTTACAGGATTGTGTTAGTCACTAAATTCAAGGCGAATGTTATCCTGTTCATTCTGTTCACCTGTCCATCCATCCGTTGGACAGCATGTAAGTGTTAGAAGAATGACCCTATTACTTGTGGAAAAAATCAAAGACAAAACGGTCTTAAAGAGGCTTGTAACCATTGACGCGGTGATACTAACATTGAAATTGCAATAGTAGATACCAAATTTTAATAATCCGGTACGAAAACGGACTGACATCCTCATCGCAGTGCACCCTGACTAGAGCGCGGCAATCCTCTCTGACAAATGTCCGACGTGCTAAACACTCTGGAATCTCAACGTTCTGGTTCCGCTTATTATCAAAAGAAGGACGCCTTGTAATAAAGACCAATCGGATGAGTCCGTCGCCTTGAAGGAGGAGAGAAGCGGACCAAATACATAAATATCCGGTCCGAGCCCCAAATGCTACACCCAGACTATTCTGTCAAGATTGTCATCCTGATAAACGGTATACTAGGACGTATGAAGCCTACGCTGCTCTCGACACTGAAGACTATTCGAACACCCAAAAAATCGGCAGAATGGTTGGTGAGTCAAAGCGGTCATCTACTAAGTAGAGCACACGGTACTCGAATCCAATCACTGACACTGCGTAATATAGGGAATGGGAAATCAGTGTCAGTGCCATGGATATATAAATAAAGAGGATAAAGCATTGCTATACAATATTTCTATACAACTATGAGGGCAACTTAACTGGTGATAGACTGTGAAGGAGTAGGCTGAATGGGGATTAATTCTGTTAATGCGCCTCCATCGGCATAGGCGTAGGCAAAAAGTGTCTGTGGTTTTAGTACTTTTAAAATAACAATACAATTATTATTAACTTAGTCCCGATCTTTACATCTTCCCATTAACTTTACCTGGCAGTTAAAGTTGTTGATTTTCTTTGTTGTAACAGTTGTATCCAAGAACTGCCGGATAAAGTTAATTGGAG
Organism: Rhagium mordax; assembly: GCA_963680705.1. Lineage (NCBI taxonomy): Eukaryota > Metazoa > Arthropoda > Insecta > Coleoptera > Cerambycidae > Rhagium > Rhagium mordax. The sequence goes on along the minus strand of OY796659.1, from coordinate 42,085,220 downwards.
GTGAAAAGACCGGCCCTTAATCTATAAAATAAGTTTTAATAACCTTGTTTAGATGCAGATTCTTGTTTTAAAATATTGTTTCGTAATAGTGTTAAACAAAATTAATTATTGCATTGTAGAGTACATTATAAACATACAATTTTAATAGTAAATTGGGAATAAATAAATTTGATGAAATTCTAGAAATCTCTAATGAAATTTTTGAAGTTAATCGATACATGATTTCTTATTTCAAAGTATGTATGGGGTGACAAGTGCGATATTTTTAAGTGTTATTGATTTTTGAACAAAACAATCTTGGTTAACTTCTCACCCTAGTCGTACTTATAGTGAGAAGGTTTAGAACATTCTGTAACTAAGTGATTTTTCAGTTAGACATTTTCCGTTATTTAAAATCATTTTGTCACTTGGATACACCCTGTAACCTCTGATAGTATGTAAGTTTGAATTATTTAAGTTTAATTTGAGTTGTACGAGCCATGGGTAAACAAGAATTAAATTAAATAATGTTTAAATTGCCGATGCATTAAATAGTAAAAATCATTCGTTACTAAAGTTTGTTAGTAACCTTAATCCGGCTCTATTTAATCCGTTTCTTTTTGAAACCAGGTTTAAAAATCGCGACTAGTTTATTTCCGTTGAGCAATGATTTTGATAACTATCCGAAGTTATATAATCCGCGTGAACTGGGCAGCAACCCTACCCAATTCAAAGTACTTGTTAGATTCCACCGTTCTCCTCCCACACGCTACATATCTACGTAGGGCGAAATTAAATTATAAATTTGTCGCGGGCGCACCGGACCAGGAGATTTTTCATCTAATAGTCTGAATAAGCAGATCAAGTCCGTCAAGCACCGCACCGCAATTTTTTCTCCGTTATTAAAAACTAATGGTAAGCACACGTGAGTACACCGCATCGTACACCGGTACCAGTACAGATACGTAGCATTGTTCATTTTGTTACCGTAGAATTAAATAGTAAATTTAATAATTGTAATAAAATTTATCCGTGTTTTAAATAATAGACCTGTTAAATCAAACATAGAGTTGAGTCAACCGGTAGTCGTGTAATCCTAATTAAGGAGATACCTGTGAGATATCAAATTAATGAAGATAGGTGTTATCTCATTGGTCGTTATATAATAGGAGAATTGACATTCCATTGCGTGAAAACGATTGGAGTCTCAACGATCCAGCCGAGAGTACATATTAGGAGAATTGACATTTCATTGCGTGAAAACGATTGGACTCTCAACGATCCAGCCGACATTATACAACAGGAGAGCTGACCTTTCATTGCGTGAAAACGATTAGAGCGTCACCGATCCGTCCGAGGGTAGAAATAAATTAAATACGTATTTTTCATAATATCACTCTAGTTTGAAGCCCGTAAGAGTCTATCATTATTAATTAATAAAATCTCGCTAGTATATTTGACTGCCCGTCGAAGGGAAATAAAATACCTGAAACCCGCTATCCGCGTTTTACCGTCACGACGCTGTAAATACGAGATTTCCGTCGCAAATATATTCTTGTTTACCGTATATGCTCCCTTCTATTATAATACTCCGTTGTAAAATATTTCTAGCTTAAGAATTTCACGGTTATTTTGTACACAATATTGGTAATTGAACAAATGTTGTATATAGGTCTCTGAACACTCCGTGTTGTTATTTCAAGTAGGAAATATTTAATTAAACAGGTATTATCAATTGCTCGAGTCTAGTAAGATAAGCAATTCATTTCATATCACTCCGTTCTTCACTGAAGTTACCTAGGGTTTTCTTGGAAACCGCCGAGAAATAAAGTGTTGTTTCTTGCACTATAAACAAGGAAACTGGCGCCCGAGATTCCGTTTAAAAATAAATTAATTGCACAAGCTAGAAATACTGTTTGTGGAAGTAAGTTGCAAACAGTACGGTTTACGTAATTAAGCGTCGTCACATCATGATGAATTCTTATTTTGAAATATATTTACGTTACAAACTGAATCCCATGCTTTTCTATAATGTCATTATCATACAAATGATCGTAAAAATAATCAAATAAATTGATGTAGGTATTTTCAGTTCAGATAGTTTCAGTTATTATTACTAACGAAAAGTATTTTACTTTATTCGTGGCAAAGGCCCCTACTCTCATTGAATTATAACTATAAATCCAAATTGGTAGCCAAATTTGTTATTTGTCTTTTCTATACCAGACACAGAACTCTACCAATTTGGATTTATAGGTATAATTCAATGGGAGTAGGGGCCTTTGCCCGTCCAGTAGTTGTTTCCTATAATCCTATTTATTAAGCATGTTTTAGTCCATCAGGGCTAGAGGTCGCCGCTCTTTGTGCTTGCTTGGCAAGCCGCTATCGGTCACAGAGACACCGTCGATGTCTTGACTGGTAGTAGCAACTGACCACCAGAGGGATGTACTTATCCCTCACAGTTACTATGTGCTGGGTCTGCCATAGGCCAGTTTGGTTTGCCTTTGTTATTTGCCTTTTCAGCTACCTGTGGCACACTGATGAGAACATAAAGAGTTCGAAACCGGTCTGTGTCTGGTATAGAAAAGACAAATAACAAATTTGGCTACCAATTTGGATTTATAGTTATAATTCAATGAGAGTAGGGGCCTTTGCCCGTCCAGTAGTTGTTTCCTATAATCCTATTTATTAAATAGGTTAGTTGGTTGAATATGGTTGGATGGCTTTGGCGGTATACCAATCAGTCAGACTTTTTTGTGTATATAATATATTCTATTAATTATTTTTTATTTAGTTATTTATTTTATTTAGTTATTTATTTTATTTATTTATGTAACATTTAGTACAAAGGACACTGAAAGGAAAAAGTTTGTCGAGGAGGCTCTCACGACAGGTTTAAACGTACAGGAGAGGCCTACGGAAAGGGTAAACAGTAGAGACGAGAGATGTTAGTTACTAAGTTTTAAAATCAATTTCTCTTAAATACCTATAGAGAGCGGGTAATATATTAAAATTATTGCTTCCTAATATAACTGATATATTTACAGGGAACTGAATTGAAAAATAAAAAATAAAATTTTTTACGACTTTAATAAAATCTACGATGAGTCACTCTGTATTTAAGTACCTTTACTATCAATCTCAGGCGAATACGTAGATTATTCTAGGATTCAACTAGCATTTAATCGACGCATCCGCTAAATAAAATTATTTATTACGTAGAATTATCGAAAATTTAAATATATTTTAAATATGTTTATCAATCTTTTAAAAAATAAGATAGACAAAAACTGTTTTAATCATGATAAATAGGTAGTGATACCTATTGTTCGCAATTTTTGTTATCAATATCACAAAATTTCGATATCCTATATCTTATCTCGAGTACTTGAAATTAATATGAGAATAATATTAGCAGAGTTAGTTTTTTATAGTATTTCTAACAGAAGTGAAGTGACGGTATATTTTAGTGTTGCGTGCTTTAATTTTATATTTACACATATCTATATGAATATTATCACCCAGTAAGTTGAATTAATAATATATACATATGTATACATTACACAGATACATTTTAAATTATTTTTTTACGTAGAAATAAACTCATATTCAATATTAATGAGCTACCAGAAATTTACAATAAGTTCTACGTTAATTATGTCTGAACTATCCGATGTGTATAATTTTCTTTCTACGTAGTTGGTTTACTGCTCAGAAACATTACTGTGCCACTGAGTGTAACAATGATGTTGGATTTTGTTCCATAATTTCACAAAACCCGGTGGAGCACACCAGCAACAAAAACCGACTACATGTAAGAAAATGATCAACTTTATTAGAAGAAGGACGAATTATGCGTTATGTGCCCATTCTAGATAGATAGATTCTAATGATTTAAGATGGTAAGATCATTAAGGGATTCATAAAAACTTGGTTATACTATGGGAAATGTGAAGGGGGTGCAAAGAAGATCACAAGTTTAAAGGGAAAATGGTTCCTTTTCCAAGAGGTTTTGAGGCACGGAATATGCACAAGTTCGGTGCTTAGTAATGAACTCACAGCAGGATTTTCACTTTATCAGTCTAACAGGAAAGACTAAAAGAGCCAGAGCCAGTATGTCACAAAACCGAATTTACCAAAAGTAGATAATATTTAAGTAACGGACTGGCCATTCCGAAGTTCAAGCTTGAATCCGATAAAACATTTTTGGAATACTTTTAAAAAATGGATGAGACATCATTTACCTGCTTTCAGGAATCCTCAAGAATTAGAACGCTGCGTTCTTTAGGAATGGGACAACATTTCCAAAGGAACCATCTAGAATGTGATACAAAATTTACAAAGACAATAAGTGCAGGTATAATAGCGAGAGGTGGTGCCACACGAAATAATGGTCATAGTTTCTAATATGTACACTGAGAGTTTAATTTGTCTTAATGTTTTAACAAACTCTCATTTCTGTAATTTTGTTTATATCTCCCTACGCCACCATAAACCAACATTTAATAATAATCGCAAAAATACAAAATTATAGGCGGTTATTGTATTGATGCGTTAGAGCTAAACCGTTTATTTCAGTATGCAACTGAAGCTAATAAAGATGTGTTGTGTTTGAATACTGCGTCTCGTCTAATAACAAAGTGAACCAAAAAAGACAATGATAATAAAACATGTCAGACTAAAGTTATTGAGTCTGAATTGTTGTGATATTGTTTTTGGTGCATTCCAGAGGACGTTACGAGTTTACGGTACAAACACCAAACATGATTCAGGTGTTCTGGAAAAACTGAATTCTGGCTACATAGTAACATTCCCGAGGAGTCAACCTACAATGCAAAAATAGATCATCAAAATCAGACCAACAGTTTAAAAGAAAATTAACTTCAAATTTATGGTAAATTTCTGGTGGTACTCTGGATTATAATAAATTTCTGGTAATTCTAAACAGGAGTTTATATTTTCTCATTAAGTAAACTGTAATTATTAGAAATCCTCGTTTAACTGTAGGTACTTAGATATTTAATCATTGAAATTATTCAGATTACTTACTAGATTTCGATTGCAGTTAAAATGGGTAATATGTTTTCAATATCGAACGGGCGCTGGTAGTGTTATCATGGTATGCATAGTATAAGGAGAATGGTATGTCAGGTTGCCGTCCAATTTGTGTATCTACTGCGCATTACATCACTCAGTTTAAAAAACATCGAAAGTCAGTTGTAATTTCGCACATTTAATTTTTATTTTAATATTTTTAATAGTGTTAACGAATAGCAACATGCCTGCTTGTGCTGTGGCTGGGTGTAACAATTATTACACGAAGACAAAAAGGTATAATACTGACATCAAGTATTTTACATTTCTCAGCGTTGAAAAGTTCGCGGAAGTATATGGATCAACGATAAAATTAATTTGAAAAATAGCAGGTTAATTTTTGATTTCGCGTTTATCCTTTTCATTGCCTATTGTCTGTTTATAGCACGTATTTCTTCTGTACATTTCAACCCAACAGAATCAACAGATTTTGAAGTTTTTTTAATACAGCAGATGTTGTTGTATTCCCCTCAGAAACAGTAGAAATTTAAGATCTGATGCAGTTCCAACTGTTAATATGTCTGGTGCTGTTTCTTGACGGTCGTAAAAGGAAAATAAATTGTGATGGGTCGCTTAGGTTAGAAAAAAATATTAAAAATAAACTACTAATTTTAGGTTAGAATTCCAACTAACAAAAGCATTTTACTTTATTAGATTAAGCCAATTAAGACTTTATTAATAATGCACTGAACAAGATTTTAGTTGATAGTACAGAAATCAAGTAGAAATTTTAATAAAACTGATATAATATTAGAAAATTTTAGAAAATACATATTTTTAAGGTTAATTGTGATGTCACCCCTGCCACTTTTTAAACTGAGTGACGCCACCGTGCCTGCGCGCAGGCATACCATTCTCCTTATACCATGATGATATGTCACATGGCAATAATTCAAACATTTTATTATAGGTTAATTTATTGGAAACCACTATTTACAATATTATTATTATTTAAAGAACTTAGGTAGGAGTAATTAATTTTCGTAATAATTTTCAAAAATGTATAATATGAAAAGACTAGATTTGAAAGTAAAATAAATGATTAATGGTAATATGACCGTTTAATTTCGAAAAATGAAACTCATCATTATATTTTATTAGGTTTTAAGAAAAGTATCAGCCTTTCATATTCTTTTCGTAATTACTTGAGGAAAATTGTGCAATAAATGAGAAGATGAAGAAAAAGATTTTCCAAAATTCAAAAGTTATCTCCACAATTTTAATACCAAAAATACTTACAACAGAAGTAAACACATCAACATTATCGTATATCGTTAAAGGACAGTTTTTACTATAACTTATTATGGATTCTCCATATGTTATTACTACATTATAAAGCAGCTTAGTTTCCATTTTTAAATAACCTTGCTTTTGTCCGTAGTATTAAAAATTATACTCTCAGTTTGGAAAGTTGTGATTATGTTTAAATTAATTATATCTTTCAATTTCATGATCTGTTTTATGCATGCACTTTGCAGAAATAGACCTCCTCTGGAATTACAAAATGATAGATAAATGATCAACGGGAGATTCGATAACACAATTTATAAGCTATGTAGGAATATTAATGTCATTATGTTGCGTCAAGTTTACTACTGAGTCGCAAGAAATTTCATTCGATTCCTCTTAGTATCCTAAAATATTCCAATTGTTTATTAATGGGTCCAAATTCCAGTTAAATTGCATTTAAATATACAGTGTGTCTCACTTTTCACCACTACACCCCAATATCTAGGCCATTTGTTGATCGATTTAGATCAAATTTGGTATACTTCTTTTCTTTCAGATTGTGTTTAAAAACTTATTAATAAAAATTTTTTTCAAACTTAAATACGCCTACTATGATCAAAAGAAATTGGCAAAAATTAGGAATTTATATTGGCGATTGAGACAGGGTTTTTGTTTTAACATATTCTTGTTCAGCATGACCTAAAACGCCTGTATACCAAATTTCGTTAAAAAATAATCATTCTTTCACAAAAAAAAAAAAAAAATCCAAGATTTCAATAATAATCACATTACTATTCCAGTTATTTATTGTCGGATATTTACATAACTTGGTAGTCGGGTGATATAATGACGCTAATTAAGCATTAGGACACTTTTTTAGAAAATATCAAATAACTCAACTTTCATTATTTTTTATTATTGAAATCTTGGATTTTTATTACTTTAAAAAAAAAAAGGAATAAATATTTTTTAACGAAATTTGGTATACAGGCGTTTTAGGTCATGCTGAACAAGAACCTGTTAAAACAAAAGGCCTATCTCAATCGCTAATATAAATTCCTAATTTTTGCCAATTTCTCTTGATCATAGTAGGTGTATTTAAGTTTGAAAAAATTTTTTATTAATAACTTTTTAATCAAATCTGAAAGAAAAGAAGTATACCAAATTTGATCTAAATCGATAAACAAATGGCCTAGATATTGGGGTGTAGTGGTGAAAAGTGAGACTGTATATAGTGTAGGCAAGTTGGCAGTTAAGGTTGAAATAATTATATACAAGTATTTTTCAACGAAAATTTACGAGGAAAAATGTCTTAAACCGCATAGTAAAAGTCCCATCAAATATATCTATGGCAAGTTGCCAAAATCGGCCGCCATTTTGTTTTTTCATTTTATTGTAAATATCTCAAATACTGTGGGGTTTATGAAAAAAGGTCAAGAAATCTTTTTTACGTAAAATAAGAAAATACATTAGATATACTAAATTTAAAATATTTATTTAAATAATTGACAAAAAAATTGGTTTTTTTTAGTTTTTAACGTTACAAATAATAATTATGTTCAATTTTCGTCTTCATTTGCATTTCATGCATTTTCAAGCACCATGCAGGGTTTGCAATAAGCAAATGCTAAGCATTGATCCCATTTGGAGGAACGTCTTAGTCCAAGTTTTTTGCAGGAACATGATTTGCCACATGAACCTTCCTTGCAGTTACAGGACACCATTTTTAGTATATCAGAGGGAGCAATTTCTTTTGTTATGGATATTTGAACAAGGTGTCATTCTTTATCTAATTGTCATCCGTACAGTGTACAGTAAAGGGACTAATCATAATTAGGTACCTGATAATAAACTATTAAAACATGTTATACAGCAGGGTTTTCAGTTGGGGGAAGTGATGCCAAATTGAACTTTGCAGATAAACCTAGACGAGATGTCACTCGATTGACTAAAGTGTACCTTCTTTATTATTCTTGGGTCGGTATAACTTGGTCGCCTACTTCTATGAACTGTTTTTCATTTGGACTTTGTTGGTAAAATATAAAGACTGTCGCATAAAGGTTTATCACTTTTGAACAACTGTAAACAGAATTCCTTGTTTTTTTTTTAAATGAATGAGGTTGTGTCGCAACCTGATATAGCATTAAGGAATAATATGCATTGTTTAATATGCTCTAATTTTTCTTTAAGTTTCAATATGTTCGTCACTCTATCAGCATCATCCTTAGCAGCTTTTCCTGGTCGAAGCAATAGCATTTTATCATAGGTACTGTGAATAATAAATCAACAAAACCGCAACATCAGTGTATTCAGATACAACTACAATAATTGCTCTACCGCAATTTGAAAGTTCTACTGCAGTATTAACGATTAAACAGTTGGCATCGCTTATAGTCTGTATTTCTTCAACACCTATTATTATTTCGTAGAAATTCCTCTTGTGGCATAGCAATTGTATTTTCTAATTTTACTGATATGTTTACCGCGTTTTTTTATTTTATCTGTTATCCTTAGTTGAAAAACAATTGGAACTGTATCCATCAAAAACCACTGCATAGTCCTGACCATAAACATGTTTAGCATAATTAATAATATTGATCACAAATTTGATGGAACGTAGCAGGCCTCTGCCATAACTTTGTGAAAAAACCGTCATCAACTAGATATTATATTGAATTTTGTAGATTCGACGAAATGGGTGTAGGTAACGCATCAAACTCTTTAAAGAGGAGAATTTTTGCTCCTTTTCTCAAAACTAGTCAAAACACTATCCTTAGTGAGAGACAACCGGATATGGAGCTAACTCAAATTTGAAACAGTCCCTTATTTATTCCGGGGTCTTGTTGGAGCAAATAATTATGTTAAATAATTGCGCGTAGGTGATACATTAACATATTATGTTTTATTATGTCTAATTTCTGTGGTGTGTTTTTATGTTTTTTTTTATCAATTTTAATATTATTGTTAATTTGAGAAAATTTTTGATTTGATGTGTTTGTTTGCACTTAACATCTGTGAATATTTCGCCGACATTCTTGTTTATTATTTTTCTTCCAATTTCATCTGCTAAATCGCAGTTAATATCGAATTTTGCGAATCGCCCAGAAAAGACAGACATGAACTCTTTGCATATAAAAGGACTGTACTCTTCTAACCAATTTAAAAATTTTCGCAAATCAGTTTTATCACGTTGTTTGCGTGAACGACTTAACTCATACTGTTCTGAGGAAATTGAGAATAAAAGGTGCGATAAGTTTTATTCATGAACATAACTGTTTGAACGCCCCGAAAATTATGTTTCATTAACAATCGTGTAAATTCACAATTTCGTCTTATATGGTTGGCAATTTATATTTGGAACAAAGCTGTTAAAAGTATGTTAATCGATGCATTTTTCCAGTCTAAGAAAAAAATATCTCTTGAAATTTAATCGAAAAACTATTAGTGTTTGAGATACATGCAATAACTTAAAAAAAAACAAAATAGCGTCCATTTTTTGCAAGTTGCCAATGTCAGAACCTTTGGGACTTTTAGTATGTCATTTGGGGCTATGTTCCCCGTACATTCCCGCTAAAAAACGTTTGTATATAATTTTTTCACAGTGAACCCCTAAATTCCGCTAATTTGGCTACACTAATAGTTGTGCTTGGAGATATTGTGGTGACGTTTGTAAAAAAAACTAATCAATGATAATTCTGTGCACAAATAAGAAAACAAACATAAAATAGATCGGATTATTCGGTGACTGAATTGTGCAGCCTATCTGGTTATAAATACTTACTTAGTTAATCACATAGGATATAAGACATTGCTCATCTAAATACCATAAGTCATATTTAACGACATGGGGATTAAACAAGCTCTAAAATCATCGATATTAAATACAGAAAAAATATTTATTAAAAATGTACTAATTAACAATCAGTACCCAGAAGTCTTTGTTGATAGAACATTGACAAATATTGAAAATAGAATTAATAATCAGCGCCAACAAGTACCCGAACGGCAATACACAACAGTAACAATGATTCCTTATGTACAGGGATTATCTGAACAGCTACGCACTATCGGTGATAAATTTAATGTTAGAACGGTATTTCAAACTACTAACACTTTAAGATCTATACTTACAAAAACAAAACCGGTTAATAGTGATCAAAATTCAAAAAACTGTATTTACAGTATTCCGTGTTGTGAATGTGACAAATATTATGTTGGTGAGTCATCCAGACCCTTCAATGTAAGATTGGGCGAACACAAAAGTTATATTAGAAAAAATGAAATTGAAAAATCAAAAATTTGTGAACACGCTTTCGAAAACGGACATCCAATAAATTGGAATGGAGCAAAAATTTTAACAAAAGAACCGGACAGTAAAAAGAGAAAAATTAAAGAATCTGCAATAATTTTGCTAAATGAAGACAAATGCGTATCAAATTATTCTGTAGATTGTTGTACAATATGGTTACCGATGCTAAAAGAAGAACTTAGCAACTTGAATATCTAATCTAATCAACTTTTCTGTGAGCGTAGTAAGTATCTATGGTTATAATATAAACATTAAAATTGTGTAATTTCACGAATTACACAAGAGAAAGACTATTTAGCATTGAGAAAGGAAACAGACTAAGTTTCCGAAACGTCTGCAAAACATAATTGTTTTTATTTTATTTTAATTATATTTTATGTCAGAAAACCAACCTTTAACTGTTCCTTTGACGTAAAGTCACAGGCGTAAAGGTTATTTTTTAAATAATCCAAATATTTTTCAGATTATCAGATTAATGTTCAGAAGTGTGGCCGTAAATCCCAAATAAGAACAGAAAGAAAATTCATTGAGTATACTATTTTTTCGCGATTTTTTCTCTCTGTAGGAATAAGTAAAAGAATGGTATCTTAAAACTTACAACTTTTACGAACGGATTTTAATATACAAAGAATTATACTAAAAACAACAAAATGTAATATTAATTTACATTTTTTAATAAGATTACTTTCAAAATATCTAATATTATGTAGATAAAAAGATAAGGTGTAGGTACATTTAAAGTATTAAAACAGCACAATATGTGATGCTTTCCTATGAAGAATGCTTATCTCATATCAATCATTTAGCCGTCATGCTCTATTTTAAGAAAATTCTCGACATGTGTTATTTACGTTATTTTCCAATTTAACGAATTTATATTTTAAAGATAGGATACTAATATTTGAGACCATCTAAAGAGTACCTACGCATTACAGAAGGAGGTACGGAAAGAATACATTCTTTTTAATTAAATAAATAAATAAATAGTGACCTTTACATTTATTACACAATATACACAATTACAATGGGCTCATTTCAGAAAAATTTTTTAATTCATATTCCGAAAGTACACCTTGTAATTAGTAAACGTGCAAAATATTAAATTTTTTTTTTCAACTGCTTCTCCCTCAAATTAAATAATGAAAATAGAGCGCTGTGACGTCACACCACTCGCAGCGGTCGGCCGCTAGCTTGTTTCCTATAGTTTCATACCGGCGGCAGTTACTACACACACGGCGGAAGTGGTAATTTCGTTCATCTTTTAAGTGCTTCGTCCTTGGTATGGCGAAATCTAAATACCATATATCCGCATAACTCATAGAACCAGTGGAGTCGGGTGGTGTGACGTCATAGCCGTTTCAAATATGTTACGAATTTGAAATCAAATATTAGGGTTAATATTAACGCTGGCGATCTAATTTTTTCACTATATACTTAGAGGATGAAATACTTACGGAAAATGCTAAAGTAAATTAAAAAGCAAATATCACGAAATGAGCCCATTACACATTTTATTTAAACAGTAATTCCCATTTTGAAAAATGTCATTTGAAAGAGCACATTTTATATACAGTACGTTAAATTATTGGCCCAGCCACGTAATTTGAACGTGACTCAACATAGTCTTACTTTCGCATTCAGTGAACGTGAGAAGTAATAGGGAAACTAGAAATGCGATTCTGCCAAACCGAACCGGGGACGTAAAGCGATTACTGGATTTTCAGATTGTAAGAAATTGAAAATATTGCAAAAACTCGAAAACTTCAAACACAATTTCCGAAACGAAAAAACGTCATTGGAAACAAAGTAATTAATCTCAACTTCGACAAATGTTATGAATACCAACGTACGAGATGGAAAAGTAACACAAATACTAAATAAATATTTTTCATGCAGCAGTCACGAAGACTCAAAGATTGTTTTTCATGCTTGTAACATTGATTATGATGTCAGCATTACAATAAAATGCTCAGATACTGATATTCTAATCATCATGTTGGGAAACTTGGACAACCTTCGGAGCTAGTAAAAAATTTGGATACAAGCTGATGGTGTGGGGAATCGTCAGAGATTCATTGACGCCAGCGAATTGCATCAATCACTGGGGAATTTACTGTGCAAAGCGCATTCAGGATTCCACGCTCTGGAGGGCTGTGATTATAATCCAGCATTTTATCGAAAAGGAAAACAGCGACCATTCCAATTATTAACGAATCTGGAGACGAACTCTGGGCAATGACAACTGCGATGGTGTTTCCAATTTTAGAAAAATGTATGTCAAATTTACAATTTAAAATCCGTTTTAGGAGCAAATGAAGGCCGATTACTGTTTTCTACGAACTATAAAATTAGAGACATAAACGAACCTTTCCAAAAAAATCCCTCCGATGCTTCGATGCGACCAGTTTACGACCCTGTCAAGATAAATTAGGGAAACATCTGTTGAGAGCAAAATACAGTTGTGGTCTCATGCACATCAAAAACTCTAACAATTTCTAATCCCGTTGACTTCGGATGGGTATACCTACAATAAAATTCTTTATTTAAGTAACAATTCGGTATTTATTTTACAAATAAAAGCGCTAAGACATTTCTAAAAAAATTTGCTCTGCCCCCCTGGAAATTTTGGAGGCGACGCCCTTGAGAACCAATATGAATTTAAATTGTATGAAGGTGACTAAGTACCGGCATCTGTAAGAGACATTATCGAGGATGAAAATTCTGAAGGTACATTTTATGCAAAGTTGTCATGGTTGCTATTGAATACTTAGAAGGTTTTTTTTATTTACAGTTGAAAATCTTTAACAAATTGAAATAGAGTATTACAGTGATGATGATAGAGAGGATAATGCTGCTGATGAAGAAAATTTCCATTTATAAAAGTAAAAAAGTCATTTTTATAGTTTACAGTACCCTTGCTTTAGCCTTTCGGGACAACTAAATCTCACTTGGCTAATTAAACTCATCCATGCAAATTATACCAATTCATTGACAGCCACGTACCATGAACATTCTTAGTCTATCGATGATTTTTCCCTCACTCGCAAGTCTGCTATGTATCACACCATAAGGTGAACTACTCAGCAATAAGTAGGTAAAATTTCAAAACTGTCGAAATAACAGGCAGAGCAAGGCTTGTCTATAATATATCCTCTACTTTCACGTCTGCAATACTGTATATCATGTAGGGTAGGTAGGTGTAGGTATCAAGGAAAAAAAAATCGAGAATTTACCGAAATTTTCACCTGAAACAGGTAAGAAAACTTTAGTCAATTTGCTGAAAGTTTTTTATTTAAAATAAATGTTAATTTAATGAAAGTAACATTAATTTTTAAAGTACATTCTGAATTTTATATATTGTGTTTTGCGTTTTACAAAATACGCGCGGCAATATCGTTGATTTCACAATTCTATAAATGATCTTTTTATTATTTATTAGCAATCAGAATTACAACAATATTCTATTCCATGATCTAATGTGCCGGCTTAAGAACCGGGTACCTAGTTCTTCATTGACGTGGCGAGGTCTTCGATAATAAAGCTATGAAATGAAATTTCGAGAAATAGTTATTATATACGTTTGTACTACCACTACTACTTCTTCGTTCACTCCTCCTGAGCCGAAAACCGGAGCAGAACCCTGCAATTCACATTGTAATTCCAAGTTGGACCGGACCCTCTACCTTGAATTTCTCACAAGAACGCCCCCCCGGCGGAGTTTTTTCCTTTGGAAATAGTGTTTGAAGTTTTCGTGTTTTTGCAATTTTTTCATCTGAAAATACAATAATCGCTTTACGCCCCCGGTTCGGTTTGGCAGAATCGCATTTCTAATTTCCCTACTTCTTCTCACGTTCGTTGAATGAGAAAGTAAGACTATATTGAGTCACGTTAAAATTACGTAGACAGCTCTCCGTTTACATGTTGCGTGATAAAATTATCGAAAAAAATATAACAATAATAAAACAAAGACAGAAGAATTAATAAAAATAGTAAATGTAATGTTCAATTTGCGTGCTATTTGCTTCTTGACAATGTCCAAGCCGTCAACATTGTTTGGTCTATGAAAATAAAATTTGAATATACCTAAGGTAACACTATAAAAATAATCCAATGGGGTTAGGTCCGTAAATCTACCTGGCTATTCTACTGATCTGCGTCTACCAATCCATGTGTGAGAAAATTTCATTTAAATAATTACTCATTATTACCGATTAATCCGGTGCGCCATCCTGTTGAAACCATAATATGGAATTTTCCTGTAAATTAGGGTTTTTGTCTTTTGAATATAATGCGAAGTCCTGGAATTGTTTTGTTGGAGCAGCTCCAAATATTTACATTTTAAACAATGTTTTAATAAAAATAACAACATACAAAATAAGTAAAAATTATGTTTTCAAAAATTCCACCCTTATTTTGTAAACAAAAGTTTAAATTTTTTATGTAATTTTGCCTACAAAAAATTAGTCTAAAAAAATAATTTGATTTAATCCCAAGCTTTTAAGAACATTATTTATTTGACTAATTTTACTTACTTACAACTACGTTATTTGAAGGCGAAATATATAACAATTGTATATATTTATAAAGAGGATGAAAAGGGCTATCCAAATATCTAAAAATATAAAGGGTATGCCATTAAAAAAAATGTGACTATGTGGAGCTCCTTGTATATTCATTAAGATAGATGCAGACTCATAACATATACAAAAACTTGGTAAAATATGCTACAGATTTATTTTGTTTTCTAGCTATATTTTTAAGCGAAGTAAAAGGGTTTAAAAAGTAGAATTTTCAAATGATCACCCTGTACATACATTTAATATTGAGATTTACAGAATTAAATTGCATCTGATAAATCAGCTACATAAAAAACGAATAATATAGAACCCAAATTTAATATTGAGATTTACCATTGATTAAGGAATGATTAAGATACGCGACTCCAATGGTAAAGTTCGAGGCTAATTTTGGGGGCGAGAGTTTTAGTAAGTTGTGGACATTCCTGCGATTCACGTAGTATGCTTTTGATGAAGCTATGTCGCGTCTGGTTTT
The DNA here is from genome assembly GCA_963680705.1 of Rhagium mordax. Lineage (NCBI taxonomy): Eukaryota > Metazoa > Arthropoda > Insecta > Coleoptera > Cerambycidae > Rhagium > Rhagium mordax. The sequence goes on along the minus strand of OY796659.1, from coordinate 42,069,556 downwards.
ATATAATTTATAATCTAGTGGTAATAAAAATTGAATATTCAGATTGATTTTAGTTTAAAGTGAAAATAATATAATTTCACCCATTCAATTTTTCTTCTACATTGTCAGCTTCTCGCATTCTAAAATAGGCCACCATATACTCCATGTGATCTATGAAGAATCCGTCAACCTCTAACATACGGTAACCGGCAGCCAGCTACGGACATAGCGCCGGTTTTTTTTTTTTTCACCTAGGGCTCGTTTGTTTAAACACTGAAGGCACTGCAACCTCCTGGGCTTATTGTGCTATCCCTTTGTTAATCTACTCCACCCACTTCAGTAACTCTGTACCACTAATCAAGTGATACAGATCCGTAACTGAACGAGTTTGGATAGTATCCGGTTCTGTTTGAATCTGCCTGTAAATATTATATCTCCTGCGAGCTAGTGCCTCGCACTTGAAAATGATATGGTCCACTGTTTCAGGCTCCTTTCTGCATAGTCTACAGTTTAGGTCGCCATCATATTTCCCCATTGTATGTAAGTGCTTCTTAACAGAGAAATGCCCTGTTAGAAGTCCTGTAATTATTCTTAACTGAATCCTGTTCTTTGTGAGCTGTTCCTCGGTTCTTTTTGGACATGAGCTTTTAATTAGTGTTTTCCCATGTCGATTTCCTGGGATATTCCTCCAGTGATTGTAATGTTTGTCCTTGACCCAATCACTAATAGGTCCTAGCGCCGGGTTTACATGAGGAATAAATGGGCAACCGATCTTATTGACACCAGAGCTCGCGTCCCCACCATTTAAATTGCTGCGCACTAAATCTGTCGCACCCGTGAATATGACATGTCTAGTTAGCCATAAGTTCGTACGTGTCCGTACTTGGCTGCCGGTTACTGTATATTACTTTTAAGGAAGTTGGTCTTGTTGTCACTATGCGTATTAAACCCAATTAAGCTAGTCTCTTATATTTCATAAATATATTGAAACACACGAAATTCTATGCAGTTCCTGTTTTTGCATAAAAAATATAACAAACTTGTTTTAGAAATAAACTTGCAATTTATAACACAAAATTCAATAAAAAAAATTATATGTTAAAATATCATTAATTTTACTTTTACTTTTTTTCCAGATATGGGAAACCCCTTCAAGTTCTCACTAGTATGTTTAATACTACTCACAACAAAAGGTAAGTGTTTTTCATATAAATTTGAGAAATTTCATTCATTATTTAAGACACGCCTACAAAATTGGGAGTCAGTTTTATGTTTAGCCGCCATCTTGAATAACGTGCTTCCCGTCCATTTTTCGATCTGGCAACAGTGGCGGCTGGTCAGGGTGGGCAGGTTGGGCAGGGCCCACCCAGAAAAAATTTAAGAACTGTTTCGCACTCTATCGAAATAATTTTTTTTTGTTTTCTTTTTGTGATTTAAATTGGTGTACATTTGCTTTCTATTTATATATAGAACAATGAAATGTTGAAAAATATTAAAAATGGAGTTTAGAAACTATTCGAGATAATGCCTAATATCCCCCGGTTTCCAAATTTAAAATCCCGCTTAATATTATACGTTCTATCCGCTATTATATGCATTGGGCTGGCCCATGCTTCTTCATAAACGTCCGTAATAGCTAGGCAGTACGCTCACTTCATTTATGTTAGATTTGCCATCTAAGTACCCAAGCGTATGTCGCGTGCCTATTCTGCCTCAGCTCGAATCGCCGGGCCGGCCCGTAATGACGCGATCAAACGGAAGCAAGTTTTCGTTCAAGAAACTAAAAATCTAGCCAACACGCGTAATCACTAATGCAAAATGCGAAATTATGGATAATATACTTACTAACTTTAAATATGGAAATGTTAAATCTGTGTAAAACGATAAATAACATAGCATTTATTATTAATTCTTAGCCAATAGGTATTGTTATAATTTAAAACAGCGCGAGGGACGCACCAGCTTTTAGAATGTACGGGCCGGCCCTCGGGACTCTCCGGAAATTCTCGGCTTCTCTTATCGGTACAGAGAAAGGGGTTCTACCTTTATGTTCTGTGGGGGTTCTAGTTTAATTCCCTTACAATCGCATGGTGCAATTTTCATGGTTTTCGACATTAAAATTAATTAGTGTAGTATGTAGATCGTTTTTTTGTACGTATGTTTTAAGAAACTAGGTATTACGACCACTACCCACTTATATAAAACTTTTTTTTGTTATCAAAAATCGTACCTATAGATAGTTCTAGTTCTATTTGAATGAAATTACCAAAGGACTGAAAGTGAATTTTTATTATACTGTTCAAATTTAAAAAATAACTAGGTAGGTAGGTATACAAATATGTAAATAAAATGAATAACGTAAAAGAATTTTTTCAAAGGATTTAAAAAATTTTAATAAAACATCAGTTGCGTCAAACGAAAGTGGAAAAAACAAAGCAATCTTGAAAATATTTAAATATCAAGTTTGGTACATAAATTTTGGTACTTTTGTAAAACACAATGACCTTGAAAATCCTGAAAAAATTTCGCCTGCAGCTCTTGCCCCGTGTACACAGCGTTTTGCCCTACCAGTCTTAACCACCAGCCGCCACTGTCTGGCAACAGACATTTTTGGATCGAGGTCAAAAACTCCTAAAAGCACCACTTGCCAAATTGTTATATAAAATGCTTCTCGCAAGCTTACAAACACTTTTACTCAAAAATGTTCCTAGTCTATAATATACTAAACGTGATTGAACAAAATTTAATTAAACATTGAAACCCCAAGTTCTTAAACACCAAATCCTTAAGCCCTAAAACTTTAAACTCCGAACCCATATTAGCGCAATCAACAGAGCATATAAGAAATGGCTCCAGCTTGCAAAAGATATAGGAAAGTTTATATTTGGTACGACAGTTTAATTAGGTAAGTTATTTAAAATTCCTAGTTTTCGACCCTGAGGGGGTGCCGCTCGCACCGCCATATTGATTTTGAGGGGTGGAAAATCGCTTTTTCGCGATTATCTCGGTACCAGTGCGAGATACATCGATTGTGGTCATAATAAAAAATATATAACGTGCGATTTTCTACATTTTTTGTTGGACATTTTTTTCTCTAAATTCATAGTTTTAGAGCTACAGCGTGTAGAAAGTAAGCGTTTCCGTCAATTTCTCGGAAAATTTTATTTTTCAACAAAATTTTCCGCTGTTTATTAATTTTTTTACCCTTATTTGTTACTTAATTCCACACCACCATAGAGATAGAGTTAGAGCGCGTTTTTTTACTTGGTATCCCTAGTAGGCATAATCCACTACGCATCATGTCGTTGAAGTTGATTAATACTGACTTTTTCGAACTCCTTGTATTCATTGATGGACCCGGTTATTCTGGATTAATTAATGTTGAAGAATTTAGTTTGTCAAAGATTATGGACTCGTCCTGAGAATGTTCCTCTTGTTCTTCAGGGTCATCACCATTATCATCTGGCATTTGTAAAGTGAGAAATTGATTGATTTCAGGTGGTTTCTCATCGAAATCGGGGATTATATCCGGATGTTACATGAAATTCCTGTGCAAGTGGCATATATAATCGAACATTTCAAGCCTGCCTTTCTACAACTGCATGTTGTTCCACATCCCTTTTTACATTTACATGAAACGCATTTTAATAAAACTTCAGGTGCAGGATCTGTCATCATATGTATTGGAGTAGGACCAAATTTACTACTCTTCCATTCCCAATCAGCTGCATTTTTCGATTTGTTGTACCATAATTCAACTTGATGGTAGGTTAGTAAAGAATGGTATCGTGCAACATCGCTTGTAGGAGGCAAAGAGGCCAATGTAAATTTATTTTTTGTATTTAATAAAATGTTGATAGCGCAGATCATTTAGGGTAACGTCATCATTATTTATTCTGTAAAGTTCAACAAAAAATTATCCCCCGCACAAATGATATCTTCACTGTTAGCATTCTCATTTTTGAATATTTGAATTGAATAAATCACTGAGTGACCAGATGTCTTATCTCTATGATAAAGATAAAGTTAAATTTTTCAACCTGCTTCAGAAGAATAAATCACTTTCACTCAGTGATTTATTCAATTCAAATATTCAAAGATGAGAATGCTAAGAGTGAAGATATAATTTGAGTGGGAGAAAAATTGTTGGTTAAACTTTATAGACATTACCTTAAATGATCTGCGCTAGCAACATTTTATTAAATCTAGTACAAAAAATAAATTTATTTTGGCCTCTTTGTCTCCTACAAGCGATGCTGCACGATATCATTCTTTACGGACCTACTATCAACTTCATTTATTGTACAACAAATCGAAAAATGCAGCTGATTGGGAATGGAAAAGTAGTAAATTTGGTCCTACTTCTACTACTACTGCAAGTCAAGCATTTCTTTATTTTTAATACATTTTCAATTTGATTTACAATATTTTTTTAAATTCTTTTTTGAGGGTTATCCATATCAATATGTTTGAGTCACCACCAGTAATCAGCCAGTCTCGACGTATTTAAAAGGCAATTTTAATAGATCATCAAAAATGGCAACACATAAAAATACATAGGAAACCACTACTATATCTCAAATGAGATCCATACAGGTCTGCATATTAAATGTGCTTTCAATTAATTATCTACGAGTACTATCTTCTAAACATTACGGTTAGCCAAAGTAATAAATTTTAATCACATTTTTAGTAGAAATAGTTCAATAATAACTAATCTAGTAGCCATGATTTTGATTAAACAACTGAAAATATTTGAAAGTGATCTTGTTAACGATTAATTATTATTAGCCATCGTGACAAAAAATTTGAATAGTCACACTTATTTAAGTTATAAATATTTAATTTAAATAAAATAATAAAATTCACGTTTTTCAAATATGAAATTTTAGTTTATGATTTATGTTCTGGCAATTGAAATTTATTATATTCGGAACAAAGATAGCTCTATAAAAAAAACTGAGCAGTTAATGGAACAAATTTACAAAAAAATGTGAAGAGAGAAAATAAAAAGAAAAATAAGGTTGTATATGTATAATGGAATCAGCAAATGCGCTTATCTTTAAATTATCGAATTCTACTAAAAATAAGCTTTATTTCTACCCACAATCAACTACACTTAAAAGCAAAACAATCGACTCACATTTCCGTCTCCTGTTTTAGTCTAAAGAAAATGAAAATGTTAGACGTGCAAGGAGTATCTTATTATTATTTTTTCTTTCTTTAAAAAACTGTTGCTATTGCATTAATCGGATGACGCATTCAAAAACAAATATGCAGCACGAGCGGAAGTTTTACGAATTTTGCTAATTAGAACACGAACACGCGACGACTGTGATTGGCCTACAGTACGCTTGCAAATCATTAAATTCAATTCAATTCAATTCAATTCAATTAATTTATTGGTGTTAACATACAAAGTACTTACACAAGTCAAGTAAAACAATTCATTTAAAATCAGTAAAATCACAAGAAGTAAAATACATATATGTAAAAAAATAAATGACAAACATGTTTGTGTTGACAAGACACACAATGTATATCACAATGTCTATAAAAAATAAAAACAAAAGAAAAAAACAAATACTAACAATAACACTAGGTACAATTTAATATTGAAGTATCACATTCCAAAAATTCCCTGTAGTCGTAGAATGCCTTTCCTATGAGAAAATTTTCTATTGCTTTCCTAAAAGTTTTTAAACTATTGATATTTTTTTATGCGTGATGGTAATTTATTAAACATTTTAATTGCTAGGTAATTAGGTCCATTCTGAGACTTCCTTAATCTATAAAATGGAGTAATAACACTATTTTTTGTTCTGGTATTATGATCGTGTTGAATCACATAGGTAGGGTAGTTACTTAAATTTGATTTGATATATGTTAAGCATTCCAAAACATATAGTGAGAGTAATGTTAATATGCCAAGTTCGACAAAAGCTTTCTTGCAATCATCAGTATATCCTAAACCTGCTATAATTCTGATTAATTTTCTCTGTATCGCAAAAACTTTGTCTGCAGCATCTCCCCATACTATTATAGCATAACTCATAATTGAATGACACAATGCAAAGTAAGCAGACCTCAATGTGTTTGCGGACACAGTGCCCGATAAGTTACGAATAACGAAAGTTTTACTACTCAATTTCCGACATACTTTATCGATATGTACATTCCATCTCAAGTGAGGATCCAGATGAACACCTAAAAATTTCACAGTAGATATTACATTGCTAGAAGTCTCGAAATTACGCAATGTGAACATCATACCCTGTGTTTTGCTTTATTACAGATAAGGTTATTTGACTCAATCCATTGTTCTGTATTTGACTGAATTTCTTTTTTCTGCAGTTCGATATCATATAAATTATCAGATCCGATGGATATTGCATACAAAATGTATGTGAGACATTTTTTTACTATGGGCATATCGTTAATGTAAATCAGGAAAAGTAGGGGTCCTAATATGGAGCCCTGAGGCACACATGTCTTTAATATTTCTTTACTTAACATTATGTTGCTTACTTTTACAATTTGACAACGATTATTTAAGTATGATTCCAATATTTTGATACTATTTCCACTAATTTTATATTTATGTAACTTGTTGATTAAGATGTCATGTGAAACACAATCAAAGGCTTTACTAAGGTCTAGAAATATTGCATCGTTGTATTCAAGATTTTCATATGTGTCGAGGACATTATTGACAAAACCTAATATGGCACTATTAGTGCTGCGACCCTTTCGGAAGCCATGCTGACATTCACAAAGAAGGTTGTTTGATTCAAAATATTTACTCAATCTGTTGTACGGGCACTTTTCAACTATTTTCGATAAAACCGGAAGGATTGATATTGGTCGGTAATTTGCAGGGTCATTTGCATCCCCACTCTTGAAGATGGGTGTAATTACTGCTTCTTTTAATATGTCTGGGAATATGCCCTTCAAGAGACATTCGTTAATTAAATTTGTTAAGGGATATATTATGAGGTTTTTTATAGTTTTTAAAACTTTCACACTGAGACCATACACATCTCTACTAGATTTGCTTTTGAGATTTGTAATTATGTCCCGTATTTCGATATAGGTAACCTTTGTAAATTCAAAATCTGTACTTGGCAAGTTATTTTAGTCGAAATTAATGTACGGATCGAAATTGGCACTCGGTAAGCAATCAGTTCGCACGCGCCCATCTACAATTTTTTGAGCTGCATTGACAAAGTGTTCATTTAGTTCGTGTGGGTTAATTTCAATATTGTTTTTATTTAGTGTTCTGTTTCTCTGATTATTTATGATATCCCACATACATTTATTTGGGTTACTTGCATTTTTTATCAATCTGTCATTTAGTTCTTTTTTTGCTCTCTTTATTTCAAGTTTATAGCGAATACGAAAGACGTTTTTTTGCGCCTTATTTTCAGGACATGGATTTTGTTTATACATTAGATCGAGAAAGTTTAATTTTTCACGCATATCTCTTAGTTGGTCGTTAAACCAGGATGGTCCATTTGTATTATGCCTATTTACGTATTTTTTCTCGGGAAATGCGGTGTTGTGGCATTCCAATATTTTGTCTAAAAATATCTGAAATTTTAAATTAATATCCAGTCCTTTATTATTTACAAATGACCAGTCAATGTTTTCTATTAGATTATGAAATGTAATTTTGCCTAATTCGGTAATTGGTCTATATATTTTTTGTTCAGTCTCATGCACGCGATTTTTTTTTGTTACGTGCGGTAAGTTAATAATAACTCCATTGTGGTCTGAGAAATTGCAATCTACAACAGAAGTTTTTATATCCGTATCAAAATTAATGAACACATTATCAATGCAGTTGTTTTTTCTTGTTTTATCTTTTACCTTTTTTCGAAAACCAAATGTACTCAACAAGTTACACAACTGAGCACAGCACCCTGATTCCTCCTCGGAGTCTATCTCAAACAATACATTGAAATCACCAACAATTATTGTTTTTTTTTTTTATATTAATGTTTAATATGAGTAGCTCAAATTTTTCAAGAAATATTTTAAAATCGCTACTTGGATTCCTATATATATTGATCAAGTATGTATCTACAGCTTTTATCAGAACACCACTAACCTCCATTATTGTTTCAATAGACATATTATTTATAGCAGGTAAAGGAGTACAATACCAACCTTCTTTTACTAAAATAGCAGTACCACCACCTTTGTGAGCCTGTCTACTAAAATAGGAAGCAACATTGTATCTTCCCAAGGAGAGGCATTCCACCTCTAACGGACTAAGCCATGTTTCACTAAAACATAAAATATGAAAATTTCAACTGAGGATTTCATTCTTTTTTCGTTTCATAATCATCTTTTCCGTTTCAACTGTGTTATACATATTCTTAAGGCCCATCACTTTGTCAGAACAGGTCCGATTCCAATCAAAGTGGTATCATTTGAAACAACGGTTTTTAAGCTTTCAAACAGTATCATTGAAGTGGGAATGCTATCGGAGTATACACATTCTCTCAAAACTCAAACCCCTGATTTATTCTTGTAGTGGCAGGACTCTAGAGATCTTAAAGACCGATCACGGTTCAACCTGTGGAGTAGGAAAATTGAGGCTCCGGACTCGAACTGATACTTTTCCGGAAGGATGTCTACTTTCTTTCTCTTTAAAATGGCTCCAAAATAGGAGCCGAAACGTCGAAAACTTAGCATACCCTAGCACTGAACTAAATAAAAAAGTTCTAATAACTCTTTGTATGACCATCATTGTAGATGTGATAACTTTGATAATGACTGTGCCAGACTATGCTTGCTTAAGGACAACCCCTGTTTATTTTTTACATACGGATATGTTAGTCATAAAATTTGTTGTGTTATGTGTAAGATCTCTGTGCTAGAGAAATTGATGAGAAAAGATAACCTTAAGAACTCCTTATTTTTTAAATAATTCGACTAAGTCTGTAAATAAATATTGCACATCGTCAAGCGCAGGAATTAAACCATTTATAATACCATATTGGGTTAGGTTCAAACCATAACGGTTTAATTATCTGTGTATGCAAAATATTATTTATTCACGAAACCAGTAACCACTACTGGTAATACCACATTAATTAAAAAATAAGAAATTATTGAAAGAATTGAAACTTTGATTTCGGTCCTAATTGTTTAAGTTAGTTAAGTTAATGTTGTCATACACCAGATTTTTCTTTTATTTAGGTACAATAAAAAGTATTTCGGATGAAACTACAATACCCTCGTAATTTAGTAGTTACAGGTTTCTTTATCATTTCTATTTTAGTTCAATTTCTTAAACTCCGATATGATTCTAAACGTTTTCACGTTTTGTAGTAAGCTGCCAAAGGATAGAAGAAGCAAACGACGATGTAACTATCTCAATCAATGAAGACACACGAATAATTATGTCGATGGATGAAAACAATCATGACTTTGATGATGGGTCCTTACCACACACCCTGCTGTTTATTATTGCTGATGGTAAGTATTTGAGGTAATGAACCCTGTGATGCAAGGTTTTACGTTTTTCATAATGTTCATATTACGAATGATGTAAAACTTTCCATTATGATGATTCTTGGGTATGTCACCTTCCTATCTGAATATATTATATTAACTTTGGTCAGCTTTGAAAATTTCAAAAAAAATGTTGTGGTAATATAGAGCCACTTAATGAAAAGCATCCCCGAAACCATGAAGGATAGTTACAAAACTAAGCTCATGATGCTAAATGACTCAGGTAACCCATTACTAAAACAACTCGTTTCCGACCGGTAATAATCCTCAGCCTTTAAAAAGCTGCATGTGCATTGTGCACACGGGAATGAGATATCCTGCTACGGTTTGCACCATTAAGTTCGTCGATAAACCTTACATCGTAATCTTAGGCCATCAGACCAGGGTGACATTATGTATCTCAGCACTTGCTCAGGCAAACATCGACATTTACATATGTGCTTATTCCAATAAAATACATTCACTTGGTACCTAAAAGTACCCAAACTTCGAACTAATTCTATAGCTGCTTGTAAATTTTTTTTTACGGATTCTTAAACTTTAGGGTATCATCTTCAAATATTGTGCCTTTACCCCCAATACAAATTTCATGTCAGAATTTTAGAATTCGCGATTGCACCCCTAATATGGCCGATACAATAGGGGTACAATGAAAAAGCATATTTTGTTTGTATTGTGCAAGTACAAATTTTTCTTTGTAAATTCTTATATTTTAGGACATAAAACTTATATCTAAGAAAAATTATTGCTCTTACCCCCAAAAGAGTAAAAACCAAAAATCAATCAATAATTAACGAAGTACTGAGAATAAATTATTGAAACTTATATTATTTATGTTTTTGAGTCACTGATTACGAATGGGAAGTCAGAAATTAAAAATTTTATATTGCACCCTCAATATAGCCGATATAAAAAGGGTAAAATGGATGAAACCATAATTTTTTTGTTTATTTTAAGAAATTAAGACTTTCTTAGTAGATTGTTACATTTGAGACATAAAACTCATCCCCTAATAAGAAAAATAATTGATCTCACACATAAATGGATGAATACCAACCCAAAGTTAAAGAATCAATAATTAACGAAGTTCTGGGACTAAATTACCGCTATACGAGCAATATCGTAATTTGCTAAAATGAAGCCCGCTTCTTATTTCGGTCATACCTCCTTTGCAATTAACGCTAAAAATCATCTAACAAATAGCATTTTGAAGGCCTTTTAATCCATTTTCAAATCAGGTAGGTCAAAACAGTACAAAGGTTGTTAGTTTTTCAAATTCATCTTAAATGCTTCAATTAAACAATAAACGTTAAGAATTAACTCCAAACACTTCTATCTCCTAACCTATTATCTTTATCAAAAAAATAAAAACAGTAGCATTTTCCTTAAAAATTTACAAAATACATTAAGTGTAAAATCTTTTAGATAATGTATTCATCTCGGTCAACAAAATTTGAGCGTATACATGACTAACAGAAAACATTTTGTTTTCAATTTGGAATTTACTGAAACAAAAAACGGGCACTTTTATGGTAAAATTTCAAAATCTTGCCTTTATTTTCCTTGTATCATTTTTGATTTAGCAGATATCAAAATGTTCCAAAAGACAATTTTAAGCTACTGTAATAAGCTTCAATTGAATTGAAGACACATGTCAAAAGATTTTTTAAACTAAAGTTATGACTGTTTGAAACGCGTGACCTTTTCAGGGCTTTGTTCAAATGCACCTAACATCAATTGTATCTCGGCAATGATGAGCCTAAACAAGTTTTAATTTCATGAATTATTTTGTTATTTCATTAGGTAACTTTTTTGTTGTAACAAACTTGTGATCCTCTTTGAGTAATTTGCTTAAAACCTTTAAATAATCAGTGTTTTTTGCTTAAAAATTAATGTATTCAACCCCTGTAATTCGGCGGGTATTATAGCAAAAATAACGTTATAAGCGAAAAAGCACCCTTAATCCGTTTTAATAATAATTGATTTTAAATCAAACTATCCAAAAATATTTGAATTTAAAACAGCTATAGAATTAGTTCGAGGTTAGATCACCAAGCAAATGTATGTACCGTACCTACTAATAGAAATAATATAAATAATAATAATTCCGATGAAACGTACTATGAAGTTTAACTTCGGTATATGGTATGGTATAAATTTAGACATACCTGGTTTCCTGCCAATGGTTGCTGGTTGCAAGAACCTCGTCAAGGGGCGTAAACTGCAGTTTTTTTCTTTGTAAAAACGGTACAAATAATCACAGAGTTTAAAGAAATTTTAATTGTTATTACACTGTAAATTTACTTATCGAGATTGAGATTAATATTTCGTATGTTTCCAATTAGCCATCTGTTATTTAAACCATTTTCTTAAATAATCTACTCTTCGCAGCTGGTTAAGAACTCTTCTTTGACAAAAAACAAAATAATAATATATCAATAAAATAATTGTTGTGAGAAAAAAAATCATTTAATGAGAACAACCAATTTAAATAAATCAAAGATCCGGATAACAATGATTACCTATTTAATTTAAATAATACGTGGCGCTTAAACACATTCTATGAAATTGTTGTTTTAAAACCATTTTTTTTAATTGTAACATTAGGTTATTTAATTGATTAACTACTCAGTTTAGTTTCTATGATCGTTGTTAGGAAGATTTAAAAAAATAATAATAAAAGTTTTTAAAAATATATCTTTAGACGCCCTCGTTTTGATATTCTCAATTTTTTTGTAGCAATACTCATATGGTAACAAACAAACAGAGGCCTCTAGAGATAATTTAAAAGAGTATCATTATTGAGAATATTCATTGTGGAGACAGAGTTTAACAGGAAGAAACTACTCTCTCATTAACTCGACAAAGAATATTTGTATTCAACGATATGTGAAACGAATGTAAAAATAAACATTTCTCCGACACATTTTTGTCTTGCAAATTTCTTAGTTTATGATGACTAAATGAGTATTGTAAGAAATTTTAGTTGGCATGTAGTTGTAACTCCTGCTAAATATGTAGTTTGGAAACATTTTTATAGATTGAAATTTGAGGCTGAAACTTCTCTATTTTATGACTGACAAAAATGAGAAATTTACTAAGTAAACATCCTAATTATTTTAAGAGATAGTCCCTATAAAGCTTTCCACTACTAACTATTAAACAAATTTAAAAATCTTTCATAAGCAACAATATTTCTAATGATGTCAATTATTATTTTCAGCTTCTGCCCCACCTACCGTTACGTTTGTAGCAATGTCATTCCTCTACTCCATAGAACTGGTTGACACAAATTATTATTTCTACGCTAATCAATCTTTCGATTATGAACAAAATCAAAGAAATTACCAATTTAACCTAAGATTCCCTTTAATTTCTCCACTCGTCACATTTACAATAAATAATATTGATGATGAGCCACCTTCTCTTACATCACCACAATGCCAATTTGACGTAAGTGTCTTAATTTATATTATAATACACCAAAAAAATTACTTTTCTAATGTTTCTAAAGTTAGTAATCGATACGTTGCACTAGAATAACCATAGAAAAGTAATTGGTAATTCATTAAGAGCCCTCTCCAAAATATGTATATATTTATACTATTTTAAGTAATTTATGGAAGCTATTTTGGCTACAAGTCTCAAATATCTAATATTGATCTTGCCAGTAAAAACTAGAAACAAGTGCTGTGATTTTTTTTAATAAAATTTTTTGATATATCACTATTTGACATCCTAGAACTAAATTTTTTGCAAACACAATTTTTACAAAGTTTAAATACGAATTTTGTATATAGTATTCATTATGTATTTTATAAAATATTATTAATACAAAAACGAAAATCATTTCACTACACACTAACACTACAATAGCTCGGACATTGACAATTAATTATCAATTACTTTTGAATTGTTTTGAATTGTTTGTGTAAATGACAGTAACTGGTGCTGCTAAAAGCAGCTCAATGTATTCAAAGATTGCTTGGCACATTTTTCACTAATAAATACTTTTACTCTTTTTAGGAAAATACCATATACACTGTAGAAACTAGCAATTGCAGTTGTATTCTAGAGGATCCAGATGGTTGGTTGAGTAAAACGACATTCGAAATTGTCGACAGTAGAGGCGTAAGTATTTAACAACAGCCACAAACATTTGCTTTTTTATTTACTACAAAATAATCAAATTAAATAATAAATAAAAACTTGATTAAGCAAAACTGCGTGGAAATTTAGGCTGTCTATACTTCAGTGATGCCTGAGTAAGCTTGAACTGTGAGTTTTGCAAGACGAACTGAACTGCAGGATCTAAAAGAAAGTGATGTTAAAAATTCAATTTAATATAGATAAAAATATATATGTATATGTTACCGGCAGAACCCGATATTAGGATAAATTAGAATTACCTAGGCCAAACTAGTAAAAATTTAACGAATATGATCCTTCTTTGCGCCCGCCCGCCGCGCGGGCGGGCGGGTGCAGTATATTTTTATGTCAAAGAAGGATCATATTCGTTAAATTCGTTACTAGTTTGGCCTAGGTAATTCTAGTTTATCCTAATATCGGGTTCTACCGGTAACATATACACACAAATTTCGTAGCTATTGATCTCTTTAGGGCTTCCAACTTAGGTTTATAAAATGCGTTTAAATCATATTAACATAAAAATAAAAACACTTTAAAAATCGAAAGTTTGACATACTCATATTGTCTGGGGCGCCAGTTTCTTATTTTTATAGTGCAAGAAACAGCACTCTCTGACTCACCGGGATGAGAACGCTAGCGGGGTAGCTAAACAGTGGAGAAACGGTTCTTTCTGTCACGAGGGTCGAAGATGATTGTCTTGTCAATCGGACTGTATAATTTCTCAAACAGGTTAATTAGAGATAAACAGCGGAAATGATAACTCTGAAATTTTACTATAACATGCAAAAATATTTATTTATTGTAAGCGACAGCTACAACTTAATTGAGAAATGGACAATAATAAATCAACGACTTAATTTACAGTTAGAAACCAAATGTAGTAATTGTGTACAATTTTCATAAAATATAGGGCGAGCTGGCAAACAAGCGTACGAGCCAATATTACTTTATTTCGGACGGTGGTTAAATCGAAGTGTGAACGGAAACAAACGGTGGCGAATTTAGACTTTTACACTTTCAATGTGCATCGCGGATGAATCATCTGCAGTGAACGTGAAAGATGAAAACCAAAGTATTTACACCATTCAATGGTTGAATTCATTTCATTAGTTCTCAAAAAATGGCGGCAACTGAAATAGTGAGTCTCGGAATTGAGTTAATAAGTCTAGCCCTTACAGAAGAATGTTGTAAAATATTACAAAAGAAAAAACGTCGTCCTCGTCGGTGGTGGGTAAAACCTTGGATTCGACGACGAGAACAATTGGGAGCATCGATAATTTCTATATATCTCTAAAAGTGTTTCCATATGTTCATCCTTCCACGGAAAAGACATTTTCTAATTTTCTTTGTACAATTAATTTAAGCGACAAAACAGTGTATTATTTGAACACCTGTTTACTTGATCTGGATGCACACACTTTATAACTACAAGTTTAAACTTTTCACTGCCGCTTCACTACGAATGATTCATCCATTCGCTTCATCAAAAGTAGAGAGTATCTCTACTTTGTTCACTGGTCATTTTGGATGCACACTTTGGATGAAACGCAGATGAAAACAATATTTACGCATTTCACTACAGATGAATCATCCGTGATGCACATCGAAAGTGTAAAGTCTAAATTCGCCTTTAGGGCGAGCAAGTGTGACTACAACAAGACACCAAAATATCGGAGCGCGATCAATAAGCCACAGATATTCTTTTTGTTTCTATTTCGCTTATTACTTAACAAACGCGAATACCTACTGCCTCAGATACAGAGGTATGCTACCATGGAAGTTATTTCCTTCCTTACAGAAAAAACAACGATTTTCTGGGGCCACATAGGTTATCGAAATATTTTGCCTGCGTATGATAAATCCTTGTTTTGAAATACAAATCAAATTCGCTTGAGACGTTTTCTTAAAGAAAGGAGTTTACCAACAAAAATCCGTAATTATACGATAAAGCGTAATATAATAATTGAAACTAATAACTGTACTACATTATATTTTACGCCGACCGCGACTTCACAACATATCCGTTTTAAAACGATATTTCAAGTTCGGTAGTAGGTATTGTTGAAGTCACTGGACACCTTTCTTTCACGGAAAAGAATGAATCGTCCTCGCTTCTATACCACGGTTCGCGAACAATTTTTTTTCAAAAAAACTTACCATGTGCTACTCACGTGCACTGCTAACTAGAATATAGATGACGTATTTTAAATACGTATCAGCTTAATTAACATTTCCTTTTATTCATTTGTTTTTGTAAGTAAAAAGTCATGATTCAAGCTTTGATTGAACTAGGTATGATGATATCATTACCGTCCATTTTCCCGAATACAATTTCCCGAATACTTATTTCCCTAATGACTATTTTCCTGAATAACCATTTTCCCGAATACATAATTCCCGAAAACAAATTTCCCAAATAACTTTGTTCCCGAATAAGAGATTTGTAATCGTAACCAAGCAATGCAATGATTTGATGATTTGTTGTGATTTTGAGTCAAGAACCAAGCGCCCAAGAAATTGAAACCAATCTTGGAATATTTTGCGGAGGTTTACATTGTGGAAAAACCAGCCCGAGGACGCAGAAGGGCTGTTGTAGCTCCCAGATACACCGTGAGGATGTGGAACCAGCACGCGACTGCTCTTTCCGGCCAACACAAAACGAGCAACATAAGCGAAGGGTGGCACAACTGGCACAACCGATTTCGCCTGGTCGTTGGGAAACACCACTCGGACCTGTATTCGGCACTAGCGGAGTTTGGAAAAGAACAAGCCGACACAGAGATTGTGATAGCAGAAGTAGCACTTGGTCGTAAAGTAAAAGCCGCGCATAAGAAAAAATGGCTGGACCTGCAGAAGCAGATCAAGTTGACTTGCATCAAGGTGTAAAACAATTGACACCGTGACTTGCATAGACTACGAGACTTTTAAGGCGGAGGGGAGAATGATCGAATATTTCAACCGTCATGTGCACTTAATAGTGCTCAATTAATTCAGCGTTACCCCTGTAACACATCTTAAACAATAAAGAACTCAAGAAAAAATATATTCAGAAAAATTATGTATTCGGGAAAAATGTATTAAGGATTATGTATTCGGAAAAATGGTTATTCAGAAAAATAGTCTTTCGGAAAAATAATTATTCGGAAAATTGTATTCGGGAAAATGGTCCGGAATGGATTAAATATTTTCCAAGACTATATTTCGATAAGTTTACCAAATATTTAAAAAGAATTTTAAATGAATACATAACACGATAATAGGATACATGTAGGAGGATATTTCAGTATTTCTCAATACATTTGTTTGGTTCTTTCTTGCAACTCAAACTCAAGTAATTGTGCGAAAATGTTAATTTGCTCTGTTCTTCAAATAGGTATTAAAACATTTTAATTGTTTTTAAACATTTTTTTGTTTCGAACATTTTTTAGTTTCGTGAATAAAAAAGTATCTACTATTTTTAATTAAATTGGGTATGTACTTCATTTTGTTATTAATTGAGGATTAGTAGAGTTAGTTGATTTCTTTTTCTCGCTTTGAATGTTTTCAAGCACATTCAACCATTTTAATACACCTTGATAATATCGAAAAGAAATAATAAATGTTTTTTGGTATGTGCACATGTACAGGTTACCTTCAAACGCTGATTAAGTGTTCTCGAACAATTACAAAAACTTGCGCCATATAAATATTAAATATAAAATATAGATACCATTTCATTATTTTTTTACTATAATAACTGTTGATCTTGAATGAATGAAATTAGTCAATAAAACACAAGCAAATAGAACGCACCTAATTTGAAAGTAGACTTACAGATATGGTATTTGTATTTCCCACGGCGAGCCATGCAGTTCCCAAATTATTTTTCTATAACTTTAATTTTCGTTAAACATAATTTTGATAAACGTCGTGTTTCCTAATACAGCCGTTCCTCAATTTGGGCGTGCACTAAGGTTCACTTTGTATATAAATTACCATTATTTTTGTTATAGGGAGCAGTTGAGCATTTTGACTTCAAATTTCGAGACACCCCCGATGACGATGTCTACATTGCAGATGTATATGTAACCGTAAAAGAAGAATTGAATTATCAAAATGTGACTTTCTACTTATTTGATATTAGGGCACGGGTATGATACTGTAACATATTAACATATTTATATTGTACAGAAAGTTTATTTAGAAATAATTAATATTTTTTTGTTTCCATTCAATATTCTAACTATATCTTACAAGTATTGGAAACTTTTACTTATTAAAATATTTATGACGAAATATTTTATGATATAAATGTTGCGTAGTCAATTTTGATTTCGATTTACAAAATTAAGAATGCCATGCAAACAATAATCTTATTATTAAAAATTGTATAAACCTTTATGTGACACGAATTATATTCACTTTGTTTACATTTGTTAGGACGGTGCTGGTCATACTACAACACCAAATGAGTTAGTAAGAGCAATGATAGATGTAGTAGATTTGCCGGATACTCCTCCGGAATGGATCAACTATTTCACATTTAAACAATTTGAGGAGCAGACAGAACAAGTAAGTTATTTGTATTCATATAGTCTTGTACAAACGGGTTAAACTGTACCTGACTTACTGATATTTACATGTATGAACCTTTCACTTGAAATATCAACTGACTTGATGACTTCATATTTTCAACTATTCTTGACTATCTGGTCTTAATGGTCTTGTATAATTAACTTCAAATTCTTACCTTAAACATCTTTTATTGTAGTCACGTATCATTAGATTATGACAGGAAGTAACAGTAAGAGTTTCATTATTCCAGCTATTACATTAAAAAATATAGTCATTAAATACCACCTACTTCCTCTTAGTATTGATTTAAAACTGAAAAAGGTATTTAACGAACGAACTATGCATACCTATATATAATATTTTTACCAAAGGACTGAAAATACAAAACACATGACTATTATCGTTGACCATTGAGTATATTATTTTTTACTCAATGCGTTGACTGAAAGATTATAAAATTGTAATATTGTTGGCAACGAGCAATAGATGGCGCGTCCACAGCATCGGTTGACATTTGTATGTACTTACATACAACAGTAACAGTGTAGCATGAAACATTGTGGGAGTATCATCAGAGTGTGACAATAGGCTCATTTAGTAAAAATGAATTTTTCTGTTTCTTTAATTATCATAATCTGTTTCGTGTATAAACTGCCTCACAGAAATTTCAAGTCGATTGAACTAAAATTGAGGGAGATATTTGCATTTGAATAATAAAAAGCCCTGTACGGCGAGCACGCCGGAGTGACGTCAGCATATCCTTTTAAGTTTGCCCGTAAGAAATACACGATAACTATCAGAGGAGTAATAAACTTGTTGCAACTTTTTTGCATCCAGTGTAATGACGATTACTTTCGACGTATACTTACGTAACCTTTTTTTTTAGACGGAAAACTCGGGCGCCAGTTCTTTCCTTTTAAAGTGTAAAGAACAACACTTTTGTTTCCTGGCGGTTCCCAGGAAAAACCCTCGGTAGCTAACAGCTGGAGACACGGTATTTGCCAGAAGGTCTTGATATGATTATTTTGTCAGTCAGACTTGAACAATTTCTCAACCGGGCTAATTAGAAATTAACGGAGGAAATTATAACTCAGAAATTATAACTCGGAAATTTTCATATGTATACTAACGTATTTATTTATACATCGATTTACTTACAAGCGGTCATGTACAAATTTGGCAACGATTTTTATCAGCTGGTAATAATTAAATTTCGGACGGCGCGGGGCTCGCAGTGCGAGAGAATCGAAATATATGCACGCTGTGAAATTGAACGGCCGGCGAGGACGGCTAGCAAGTTAGACACCCAAACAAACGGAGTGCTATGAATAAGGCACAGAGATTATTTTTCTTTTATTTCGGATTTGAAAACTACTTAATACACGCGGGTTTCTACTGCCTCAAATACAGAGTTTAACCAGATTTAAACCATACACTGGTGCCATAAACTACCAGAACGGGTTAACGAATTACTTTGCCAGTGTATGATAAATCCACGTTTTGAAAATACACTCGCTGATGGCTGGGCCCAACTACCAGAACGGGTTATCGGAAGGCTCAACCGGTGAAGGTGAGATATAACATTAACTACAACTAAACGGAAACTTTAAACCGAACTCTGATTTAATTAAGTAGATTTACAATGCGGCGATATTTACGCAATAAAATCTACGGTGAATCTCGGTGATTATTCAAGATGCGGAGCGGCTGAATTACGGTCAATTACTGTGGTTCTTACCAAGACGGTTTATAAAAAAACGGATAAATTTCTAGTCGGATTTTTGGTGTCTGATGCGAAGGTATCGATAATTCGATTGATATGGATTTTACCGTTCCCGGTGAATTTATTATCTTTCTTGTTGACGTAGGCGGGCGGCGCCATACGATATGTGGAATTCGGAGAGGTGGCTTGAATGAAGAACTCGGTTTACTAAGTCGGCGCGTGTTATGTAACTTGCCTTATTCACCCGGGCTAACGGAAAACGGAAATGCATTGCTTATAATTTTTAAACTATATCGCAAAAAGAACCGGCTTAAAATGGACACGGATTAATATTTTATCAAGTTTTCGTAACTAATGATTTTTACTTCCGGCTTGAACATTATCTTTGAACAATTAACGGATTTTAGCTATACAGGAGACTATCGGAAATTAATCAATTAATTTACCAGCTGATCTTACAATTAATTGATACCTTAACTATAACTTAAATGATAACAGAGTTACAGGGTGTACCCAAGTGACGGAAATATTAAAATAAAACAGGCAATCCTTGACAGATAAAAATCACTTCGTTACACCAGTTTAAACTATTTACTTTTCTTGGGGACTGATAATAGTGATAATATTCTGCGTTGACTAGTCTTCGACCGCAATGTAGGTTTTATATTTGCTTGAATGAATTTATTCTTTCTCGTTCTCGTTCTCGTCTTTAGACTGTTCATTATTTTCCAAATTCTTGGAACCACATTCAGGGTTTTCTGACAACTCGTTACCTGAAAATCGTGAATTTTTCTGCACTTCCTGGAGGATTATCTAACAGTGATTGCCTTTGTCTTTTCAAAAATGCTGTTCGGCGAACAGCACTATGCGACTGTTTTCGGTCTTCCTGGCAATCGAAGATATTTGCGGAATAACACTATCTTAATTTAATTGTTATATTTTTTATTAACTTAAAACACACATAATTTTCCATGTTTTCTTCACGCTAAAAATAATTTGAAATTATTTCTTTATTATTTAAAATTAAAAAAAAAATACATTAAAATGATCCTCACACCAAATGTTGTCGTTTTACTTCCTAAAAGATTGACTAAAAAATTTAACTGGCGATGTCACAGTAGTATTTTTACATTTGGGTACTGGACAATGTCTGTTAATAAGTAAAGTAGACAAAATCTTTACTTATTAACACAAAATAGCAAACAAAATTACGAGAACAGTTATACATTATCATTGAGTAAATAATAGTAAAAAGGCGCAACTGTCAAGGTTTCGAGATTTTAGTGTTGTAATTTTTTGCCAATAACTACAGAATTATCTACAATATTTAAGGCTATACAGCCGAATTACAAATACCTTCCCGTAGAACTAAAAATTCATGACAATCCTTAAGCTGTTGGCAAAAAAATACAATACTAAAATCTCGAAACCTTGACAGTTGCCGGTTGCGCCTCTTTATATTATTTCTTTACTCAATGACATTATACACTATGTCTAATTGTAAAAAAAAAGACTTTCATATCGGCGGCGCGGCGCCGCCGGATGCAAGTGGTCGGATACACGGATGGCCTGACGTCACTGTTGTCAACGGAGTGTTATTCAACTCGCTGACTTTAATAATTTTTTAATATATGAAGACGATGCTTGATAAAAAAAAATTCGCATACTTACTAAACACAGCGTAAACTTATAAGAATATGCAATAAAAAATGCTAAATGAACCTTAACCCCACTGGCAGTCCCCGAATCGATGCTGCGAAAGCGCTATCTATTGTTCGCTGCCAATAATATTACAGTATTACGCCTCTTTAAAATTCCTTCACTCAACTCTATTATTATATAAGAATGTTAATCGGAACTAGTATTTTAGTAATTTGTCTATGATTTTTTTTTTAATTTTTTTAATGGTAAATCATACTTTTAATAAATAAATAATAAATAACACCACATATAAATACAACACCCTTTATCTCAGAAGGCTCTAGAAGAGCCTTGTGCTGGAGGGTGCTACACATCCAATATCCATATTTTACATTTATCTTGAATATTTTAACATCATTCGACTAATTAAAAAACTTTTAGACCTTTAGTGTAACTGCCATAGATGGAGACTATGGATTGGATTATGAAATTAATTATAGTGTTCTTGAGGAAGATGATGAGGACGGTAAATAATTGAGTATTTACTGTATTTTACGTTACTAATGATATGTTTTTATTACAGCTAAGTACATCACTATTGATAATAATGGAACGATTAACGTTAAGAAAATTGATAGAGACAAAAACGATATCACATTGTATAATTTCGTAATTATGGCATATGAAGTACCCAATGCACCTATTTGGAATAACACTCTTAATATTAGTTTCTACATTATCGATATTGATAATAATCCTCCTCTAATTAGATGGATTGAGGATGCGTCAAAGCATAATGTGTCTTTTGACGACACTACTGACAAATCGACAAGTTTAAGTTTCCTAGAAAATTATAATGGAAATTTGAATATCACTATATTCGTAAGGGACATTGATATTGTAAGTACGTCTTCAAAATGTAAAAATGAACTAACATGTAACCAATATTTTTCTATTAATAGGGGGAGAATGCCCAATTTTCAATTGAATTGGAGGAATTACCTGATAGTACCGAAAATTACATTGATGCATTCATGATTGTGCCTACGGCAGGTTATAGAAGTGGCGAATTTCAAATTTCTGTCAAAGATGCTACTTATTTAGATTATGAAGTACCTACATGGGTACACATTAAATTTAACGTAAGTATTATAACAGAGGCAACTATTATAAAAGTGGAAGCTATACTGTGTTAGCGTTCTCATCACGAGACCGCATCAAGGGCACGATGTGAATGTAGCCATACATTTTTTAGAACTTAGAACTACATGTGCAAGTAGATATTAATGTTTAGTCAAACAACTATTAACTTGAAATGCTCCATATCGCAGTTCTCTGTGAGTTAAGAAATAACTTATTAAAAAAATAATGAACCGAATTTCAAATTACAAATAAATATATTCGTATAGAAAAGTTTGCAAAAACCAGCCATTTAGGAGTTACATGATTGTATCATCTGTTTACTTATTTTTTATCTCTATATTGAATAAACAACAAAGTAGATTTTTTATCTATTTAGGTATTTTTAATTTCTAATGTGCCTGTCTACAGCAATGAAACTACAAGCACACATTTTTTTTTACATTTATAGGTCTTAACATCGGGCACACTAGATCCTGAAAAAACGGATCGTATGCTGGTAAATATTGAGCTAATAGACTACAACGATGAATTACCCATATTTGCGGAATCCGAGTATGAGGTGTATATTAATGAAACTGCAAAAAATGGCGAATTTATAATACAAATAATGGCGACAGATCGTGATGCGGAAGATAAAGTTTTAAAGTAAGTGTACTATTTTTAGTTTGTTTTGGTGTTATATTTTCTCAAATGATCAATGTTCACAGTAATAAAGGTCATTCATTCCCATATCGCACCTTATTGCTAGAATTAATTTTAAACAAGCTTAATTAAACTTATAAAGCTGCACATGAATGTCTAATTTACCGATGATTGTTTAAATTAAAATTCGCTTTTAGCCACACATTAGTTGGATCGACATATACAAATCGAGTATTACGTATTGAACAGGACACTGGCGAGATATTTGTAAATGACGATAATGCCTTTGATTATGATACAGTCAATCCAATATTTGTTCAAGTACTAGCTACGGACAAAGTATACCATACTACTACTGTGCCTTTGACCATATATTTAATGGATGTGAACAATAAGGCTCCAACCATTTCTGTTGTAAGTTTTGCTTTCATTTGTTACACAATAGTTATTTTTCTACTACCACTACCCAAAACACATTTTTTGCAGTGTTTACTGTACGCAAACTGGATAATTTCTCACAGCAATTAAAAAGTGACATAAGCGTGCCGCAAAGGGACATAACTGCGCCACAATAGTGCATTAAATAACAAGCTTAGAAAAGCAAAGTTTTACTAAACGAATAATAGTGTTTGAGTACGAGAGAGCGCAGCGAGCGAGTAACTCAAAAACTATATGAGTTTAGTAAAACTGCTTTTCTTACGAGATTTGTTTATACTATTTTTTCGCATTTGCGTTAGTAGGTAATTATAAGCAATAGTGCATGATAGATATAAAAGTATTGCAAAGTTTGAAATTTAAAAAATGTCACAGTAGGTACTTGTGCAGGATTTCCGTAACCTAGTAACTAACACAGCCTCGTTTATTTATATAATAACAGTTAAGTACATATAATAGTCGAATTGATTTTAAGTTATATATTAATATTAATTATAAAAATGAATCTTGCCACTGAAAATAATTTAGAAAATTGTTCTGAAGACATTTTAAATGCCGCTCGAGAAGCAACTTCCTTTAAAATCCAAAGAAAAATACAAGAAGGTATATGAAATATTTTCTGTCGAACTATTATTTATTAACACTGACATTACTTTAATAGTAAAGTGACATTTTCATGTGGTAAAGTGCCACTTTATTAAACGATTTTGAATTTATTAAAATAGCATATTATCAGTCAAAATGCGAAAAAAATCTGCACAGTTTCAAGGAAAACTTTAAATATTAATGGAAAAAAATCTATTAATTTTTTATTTTTGAGGAAAAAGTGTGGTTGTAGAAAAAGTATAGTACGCTGCACGTGAAAAAATGGAATTTTCTGCACTTGTAATTAATAGTAAAATAATAGGTACATAAGATAGTAATGGAGTCACGAAAGTGAAGATGATTTATCCTGTACCCCTCCAGAAATATTAGATGCAGCCAACCTTGTCTTGTTACACTGAATCTTCTATCGGAAATAGTTATTTACGTAACAAGTTCCGAAAGTGGTCTTTTACTGGACGAATAAGCAAATGAAAGCCTGGATGCCTGGAAACTTGTGAGTCCAGTAAAAGCACTTTCGGGACGTGTTACGTACAATATTTCTTCTTCAATCGTCTCTTTAATGAAACCAAAAATTGATATACTTTGACTATTTATAAATATTAATATATAGATAATAATAAATAATAATAAATAAATACACCACATGTAATTACGACCCCCTTTATCCCAGAAGGCTGAGCCTTGTGCGGGAGGGGGCTACACATTTAAAGACAAGGGACACACATCCAATATCCGTGTATAATGGAAAAATCCCTCTCACAGTATTTTCCATTGCCACGACCGGGATTCGAACTCGGGACTTTTGGGTGAGAGGCAGGTACTCTACCATCTCGACCATCAGTCATATTAGATAGATAGATAGATAGATAGAAACATTTTATTATTATTAATTTATTAATTGTACAATTATTATTATTATTATTATTATGGCTTATGTTTATCGGATATGACTGATCTGAAACATTTGGGATATTAATTGAAGTATCAGAAGACAATATAGCAACACGACTGTTTAGCTTCGAGTACGAATATGATTAATGTGATTCATAGTAAAATATAACCTGCAAATTGACATTGACGTTTAGATGATCTGTCATTTTACAGTACTAATACCCGTAATAGCTACTTTCGGGGCTAGTACTAGAATACGCTATTTTCGGTACAAAAAATCGTACCGAAAGTACCTACTTTTGGAACGATTGAAGAATAAAATTCACGCGGCAGTATGAACAATAGGTATCTGATGTGCAAAATATTTTGCACCCTTAATATGCAAAATATTTTGCGCACGGGGTCATGGTAACGAAAAAAAAATAATGTCAATGAAAAAATGTCTCATTTTAGACACTGACGTTAATGCGCAAACATAGCCTTTTCTGACAGTTGTAGAAAAGTGTGAAAAATGTATGTTTAAGGCATGCGTATGAAAGTTACACAACGAGACGTAGCCGGGTTGTGTAACTCATACAAGTGCTTTAACGCATTTTCACACGAGTACCATACAAGATTTTTTCTCTACGAACGTACAAATATTAAGAAAAGTTATTGAAAAATATTAAATATCATGACATTTCTTTGATTAATCAATTCTATCATATGTCACAGTACGATATTTTGTTGTTGTTAAGTTAATGTTCTTAATGTAAAATTCCGATAAATTTTTACAAAATTATAATAAATTTTGATTTGATTGTTCGTTATTAATTTCTCTTTATATCAGTGCGAAAGGCGACAGTTCTTTTCGCACTGAGTGTGAAAAGTGACAGTTGATTAAAAGTGACAGTTCTTTTCGCACTGAGTGTGAAAAGTGACAGTTGTTTTCGCACTGGTCCACTGGTGCGTTAAAGTGACGTTTTTCACACTAAAATGACAGTTCAAAAGTACGACATTTCGATTGTGAGTTAGAAAAAATGTATTACTTACTCATAATGATAACTGATAACTGAATTTTTTAATTTGCTTTAGGATGGAATCGATCGATTGATCTTCAAGTAATCAAGTAAGTGGGTATCAACGTATTTACCCATTTGGCTACCGTATTAACAAATATAATTAGTGTTCTTTCACTTCCTTGGGACAAATTTTGTATCCCAAACGTCAGCATGGCATTGTAGTTTTAGTTCTCTCGAAAAGCATAATAATTATGTATGTTTTAGTGTGGCATAAAGCAACAACATTTGCGAAAAGATTGACACTTCCCGAATATTTTATAAAAAAGAGTTTCATATTCAAAGTCAAAATAATGTCAATTCAAATTTATAAAATATAACCAAATACTTTTGTCATGAATGAAGCTTGAAACAACTATGATAGATAAACAGATTTTTTTTATTGGTACCTATTTTACTTATTTAAAATACGCCTCAGAGTGTTTAAATTGAGGTTTAAATCCAACATTAAAATACGCGCGTGTTTTAAAGTTACCATGTCAACAACAATAACCCGAGAAACGTGAAGTATAAATGTCAACTTATTAATTATTGATCTGACAGAAGTACACTTGTAACGCCAAATAAAATAATAACAAATGTTTCAAAAGCTTTAACTGTGATGACAACAATTAATGTTATTTGACAGATTGCAAATTAATTTTTGTTTTTCTCATTTCGATGACAACTAAAGGTATACTGATTATCATATCACGAATTTAATCATTTTGCATTATTAGTTCTTATTTCCATTTTTGTAATATTAATACTAATAATATTATTCATGATTTCAAAGTGTACCAATAAAAAAAGCGTAAAGTATTCGTGGATAACTGGTCTTTAAAACACTTGCTCTATTTCGAGCACTCCGGCTGCTCCTTCGTGCTCGAAAAATCGCGCGTATTTTAAAAACCTTAATATCCACTTATACTTTAATATACTATTTTAAATTATTGAAGAAGAAAAACAACAAAGGTCTTGTTCCCACAAAATTATTTTTATTGCAACCGGTTTCGTGATAAAATAAATAAATATAAATACACCACATGTAATTACGACCCCCTTTATCCCAGAAGGCTGAGCCTTGTGCGGGAGGGGGCTACACATTTAAAGACAAGGGACACACATCCAATATCCGTGTATAATGGAAAAATCCCTCTCACAGTATTTTCCATTGCCACGACCGGGATTCGAACCCGGGACTTTTGGGTGAGAGGCAGATACTCTACCATCTCGACCATCAGTCATATCAATACATTACATCACATCATCAGGCCACAAGACTACAAATAGGAAAAATTTTTTATGTAAAAAAACTATAACAATCCAAATATTACATTAATGTAATAAGTTAAGAATTTCATAAAATGTAAATAGTTAAATTTAATCAAACAAGTAAAACTATTACGATAATATCAAATATTGTTTTTATATATAAAAAATATATGTTTGTAAATAAGATAAAAAAGGTTATTAACAAAAGATACTAAAGCAATTAAAAACAAATGAAATTATGAATATATAATAAGTTAAAATAGAAAATATACTTACATTTCTATAAATAAATGGTTTTTCCCATTTTGCTAAACACCTTAAAGACAATAATCATAATTATAATAATAAAAATTTTACACTTAGCAGGAAGAGGTAGTTTGCTTAACAATTTGGAAAGTTTGGAAATTCTTAGAGAAATAAAGAACCCTAATTCTGTCTCACTTAATTCATAGTTAAATTTTCAATCTTCACTTACCTTCTCAGTTTTGTTCTAGGATTTGTGTTAGCGTTTTGGATTCCCATGTGCTTGTCATCCATTTTAAATATTTTATTTGTTTTTTGTCTAATATAGGTATCAATTACTTATTCGATATTTGCAGTTTTCTGTTGTGCATAACTTGCGCCATCTATTGATAAGTATCCAGACTTCGATTAAGATTGTACGTTGTTTTCGTTTTATCAATCTGCTATATATGCTTGCGTTCCTATATGTACCTATAGAGGTTGTTACAAAGGTTTTTTTAAAATAATTTTTTCGATATTCTAGAACATTTGTTTCATTTAGTTCCTTTTTGTACGGTGTTAAGGACTTTATTTTATTTTAAATTTTAATCTGTTGTCCTCGTAAGTCTTTTGTGTTTTTAATTTTGATTAATTTAAAATTAATTAATGATATTAAATAAATTCAAGTACATGTATTTTTACATAATATTTATTAGTTTTCTTAATAATTGGACAAATTTTTCATTAATGCTAATATTGACAAACCTTTAGTATTTATAGAAATGTAAGTATATTTTCTATTTTAACTTATTATATATTCATAATTTCATTTGTTTTTAATTTCTTTAGTATCTTTTGTTAATAACCTTTTTTATCTTATTTACAAACATATATTTTTTATATATAAAAACAATATTTGATATTATCGTAATAGTTTTACTTACTACATTAAGGTCCGCCCAGTGGTACCGTTATTTCCTTACCTATTTATATCGTATAGCATCTCCTTATATTCTATATCAATGGATTGAACGCACAACGATTGAGGGGCGCGTTAACGTGGTATCCCTGGTAAGCCTAATCCACACTATCTTGAGAATCCTGTTCACCTCCCGTCTCCTCCAATACCCACTCCAACGAATCAAGGACGGCATCAGCTTCATTTGCTTCATATGGGTCTTCGGGGTCTGAATCCGCTACCAAATCTGGAATGTTTTCACATGCTGTCCCATTACAATAGAGACACAGCACCGAATACTTTAAGCCGGCTTTCCGACATCCACACGCTCCTGCACATCCTTTTTTACATTTACAGGATATCGATTTTAAAATGGTGTCCGGGTCTGCTTCTGACTTAGTGCGAACAGCACCGAGCCCATGCCTCGTTTTCTGCCATATTGCTCAGGATATTTTTCACTGCCATACCACATCGCGACTTGGTGGTACGCTCGCAGGCATCCCCTAGGCTGGAAAACTCTGCCCTAATATGTGGAGAGAGTTTGACTTCAGAACCTAGTTTGGGATCATATAGAAATCAGGAAAACATGAGGTGGACATCCCGGTTCGTGGGAGGGAATCCGCCATATTGGATTTTATGTCAAATTGATAGGTCGCTGTATCTCCGTAACGCCTAGTCTAATTTGAATGATTTTTTTTAGTTAGATTTCAAATTTTGTTTAGAACTAAAAAGGTTACATTCATTTTTTACGCAACTGTAAGTAATACCCCCCAAAAATACAAAAAAGGGAATAAAAATTATTCTTTCCCGTTCATTGTCGTTTCCACCCATTTTCTTGCACCTTAACAAAAAAAATACTAGAAACAATATTTGTAGGTTATTGCTTTAGCTACAAATGTGTGTTTAGAAAAATAAATTATCTTGAATAATAAGAAAGATACGGCCACTTTAGTCTCGAGCCGACACTCCAGGCGGCTATAATTTGAATGTAGTTGCTACCCCTGAGCGTCCCTGCGCCAGACAACCTGCGTGTTTACAAAATATAATGAAATCAACTCTTTATTTAAACATGTTTGCAAGATTTGTTGGATAAACATTTGCAAAATTTAGAGCATTAAATTTAATTTTTTTTACAAGTGCAATTTTTTTTACTCACGACGTTTTGCATGAGCAAGTTATTAAAATTATCAGGAATAGCGCGCAAAATGTTTGTAGGCTCTAAAAAATCCTCCTCATCATCTAATTTATACCCAAAATGAACGGCATTTAATGGAGCATTGATTGAAACAATTTAGATATAAATGAGTGCAATAATATATGCCTTTTTAATATGTTCCAAACAAGAAAACGATGTTGGTGGCAAATTTTCAGGGATGCAATTTTCGTATTAAAATAAATTCAGGACCTTACTTCATCAGAAGATTTACATGAAGATCCAGGTTTTGTAGTGTGCACTAAAAACTCGCGCATATTATACAGAATTCTAAGCTGGCCACACCAACATTTTTTAGAAATTTTATAGGATCAATTTTTAGTATTTGCTTTTTAGAACCAATTTTACAAGTGTAATCGCACATCCAGTTAGAATGTGAGGAGCTGGAAAAACATCGCACATTCAAAAAATATTATAAATAAGTATCTTAGATTGTCCCTTACCCCAATCCGAAACCATATTTCCAGTTTTAGTGGAAATGAGGAAAAATAAAACAAAAGGAGAATAATAACGTCAGTGTCGGAGAATTCACAATATGTAGAATAATTTTGTGGTCAACTTCTTCCAATGTTATTAGGTTCAAATTTTTCTCCAAATTTTTCTTAACCATTTCCGATTCACTCTTGCGTATATATGAACAAGGAAATACCACATTCACACAATTAACAAAAGAACTAAGACGCATATTAAAATTAATATTGCAAGCTATAAACTTATTTCTAAAAGTTGAATTTATTTTTTGAAGATAACCAAAAAGACTAATAAAATAGGTATTGGAGTTGTTTCATCTCTAATATATCCCAGCTCTATTGGATTTTGTGGCATATATCTTCTGTTGCGTTTATTACTTTTAATTGAATTTGATAAATAATTGTCAAAAATAATATCAATACGTGAAGCATTTTTGCAAATATTTGTAATGTAAGAGATAAATTTTGAAATGAAGAGCCAAAGGTTTTAATTTCTTTTATTTTCATATTGCGAATGGTCGCCATAAAATCAATAACAAAAATACTTGGCATTGATGTCCAAGAAAAAGGAGAAATATAATTATTTTTATCTAGCATATTTTCCAGCTCATGAAGTAAATCTGATTTAGTAGCTTTTTCCATTTTACCATATTCTCGCAGGCGCTGAGTAGTAGGTATATCAACTACATTGTTCAAATTGTAACCGCTTGGAGTGCCACCGCGGAACTAAAATAGCTATAACTTTCTTATTCTTTAAGATAATTTAATTTTTCAAAAGCGAGTTTATAGCTAAAGCAATAGGCTACAAACATTATTTTAATTTTTTTTTGTTACGGTGCAAGAAAATGGGTGGAAATTACAATGAACGGGGAAGAATAATTTTAATTCCCTTTTTTGTATTTTTGGGGGTATTACTTACAGTTGCGTAAAAAATGAATATAACCTTTTTAGTTCTAAACAAAATTTACAATCTAACTAAAAAAATATCATTCAAATTAGACTAGGCGTTACGGAGATACAGCGACCTATCTATTTGACATAAAATCCAATATGGCGGACTTCCTCCCACGAACCGGGATGTCCACCTCATGTTTTCCTGATCCCTATATGATCACAAACTAGGTTCTGAAGTCAAACTCTCTGCACATATTAGGGCAGAGTTTTCCACCCTAGGGGAAGGACTAATGCTACCTTGCAGCATCTCTTGTGGGTGGTAGGGACGCGAGATTAAATTTGTTCTTAGACACAGACTTCACGAAATTTTGGTAGCGAAGTGAATTTAATGTGTCCTTTGCAGACGAGCCACCGTACACTACCAATAAGACCGCTTCATCAGCTGCAGCAAGAGCATTCACATCTGCTTCGAGGTCCTGGAAAATTGCTATAATGTGAAGCAACGAGTCGTTTTTATTCAGCAGACTGAGGAACTTCAATTTTCCTTGGTTAAAGAGAGCAGAGGTGGTGTTACAACCACTAATTGCATGTGCATGCTGTGTCTCTATTGTAATGGGACAGAATGTGAAAACATTCCAGATTTGGTAGCGGATTCAGACCCCGAGGACCCATATGAAGCGGATGACATCCTTGATTCGTTGGAATGGGTATTGGTAGAGACGGGAGGTGAACAAGATTTCAAAGCTAGTAAACACAGTGAACCAGGAACATCGCGTAGTGCAAAACGACAGAAAACGCGCATGTAATGGAGTGTGGATTAGGCCTACCAGGGATACCACGTTGGCGCGCCCCTCAGCTCTACCTCATAGGTGGTGTGGAAACGTGTTGATAGAAGCATTGATTTTCATTATTTACTACATTAAACTGCTTTTGATATGCTAATTGGCAGATAATTGGTAAAAACTAGGGCGCTAATGCCGCGTTTCTGCGATTTAAAAAAATTGGCCTTATTGTTCGGCCCTGTAACTCGGAAAGTATTCGTCTGAGGAAAAAATTTATAGAAGCAATTTTGTAACAAATTTTGCCGTCTCTAACTTTCAATGCGAAACTTTTTCTCTAAAACCTACAGGAACGGAGTTGCATGCCAAAAACTAGTTTTGAGCGCCATTCTTCCAAGATGGCGGCGCGAGCGGCGGTCGCTCGAGGTCGCAAACTTAGAGTCATACTTAGTGCCCCCAAGTCTACATTCCTGCCAAGTTTCAAAACTCCTCAACCTTTTGCACCAAAACACCTTTTTTATGTCTCTAATGATTGGACTATTATACCTAAATCAATAAACGATTCATTATTGGTTTGAAGATCAATAATAATATTTTGTAATTTAATGGGCATTTCGGATGCCTTAATTACTTTCCTTAAATGTCCATGTCCAATCGAATCATAAGCTTTAGTTAAGGATACGCATTCCTTTAAAACTTTTGACTTTTTCAGTATACTTTCAATAATAGCATTATTTATATAACAACCCGGCAGGTGCATAAAACCTCTTTGATTTTCATTAATTATTATAAATTTCCGTATTTGTTTGTCAATAACCTTTTCAATGATTCGTCTTAATAATGAACAAATACAAATGGATCTCCAATTGTTTAAATCATTAGGAAAATCTTTTTTATAAATTAGAATAGTTCGGGCCAATCTGAAATTTTAGGAAAAAAGCCAGTCTGAATCACAATTGTACCAATTTTAGCAATAATTTGAATAATTTTACAGTCAAATTTTATACGCCTCATAATAACCCTATCAGGACCAGCTGCTGTATCTATTTTTATTGCTTTAATAGCATTAGTAATTTTATCATCGCTTATTTTAGTTTTATATGAACTATTCTCGGTGGTGCAGTGGACTAGAGCATGAGTGACAGTCATGGCTCTGGCTACACTGCCTATCGCGTCCGGGTTCGAAGCCCGGCACCGGCAGATAGCAATATCGGTAATCAAATCAAATCAATTTATTAATCAATTATGGATACATTGACATGTACATTTGGTAAGTCAGAGTAAGTAAACAAACAAAATACATATAGACATCGATCAGTTTAAATTACAATATATAAGTGTATCGTCACAATGTATACTATATACAGTATATACACACACACATCCACACCCATACACACATATATACATACCATACACAACTGTATACATATAAAGTATATTACTAATACAGGAATATAAACTTATGCCACAAACAAGATCAATAAAATAATTCGTAAGACAAAATAAGATTATATCATATAAAAACTAGTTGTTACCTAAAGTTGTCTTCCAGATATTCACTAACTGAGTAGTAGGCTTTTGCGATTAGAAAACATTTTAATTTATTTTTGAATTTCTGTACTGATACAATGTTCTTTATTGTATCTGGTAATTTATTATAAAGGATAGTTCCTCGATATATGGGAGACTTTTCATACAAGGAAGTACTGTGACCCTCAGTTCTCAAGTAATGACCCTTATGGGTGGGATATTGATGTGAGTTTCCATTCTGTTGGAATAAATGCATATTTGATTTTACATAACTTATACATTTTAAAATATAAACACTTGGAAAGGTTAAAATATTATTATTAATCCAGTCAATTGGTGTTCAAAACTACCGTTTTCGTAACAAAATTGCGGAAGTTTTTTTCTCAACGGTTCTATATGTTTTTTGGGGTGCTGAATCCAAATTTCAGGTTTGCTGCCTTGTAGGAGGTCGGCTTCACAACGAAAAACGCAAAAAACCTCAAAATTTTCGCACTTTTTTCAGTTTTTTGCTTATATCTCGAAAATTATGCAGTTTTCGAAGGCGATCATTCTATACAAAATTAAAGTAGACAACATTTCCTACAAAATGTCAACTTTGATTTTCTCATGAGCGGTATCGGCGCTAGAGCGCGCTGAACAACAGCAATTTTTTGGCCCTGCTGCGAAAACATCAAAAACGCCAACTCCCACCACCTACAACTCGAAAAATATACATGTTATCAACAAAACCCTAATACCGCGTGAAAGTACATTTAATTTTCTACAAGAGACGACTCTAACATTCAAATTTCTCATAAGGGGGGAGGGAGCAAAGCGAAAATTACGAGAAATGCCTTCTGCACCTTACAGCCAAAACGATCCCTCCCACCTGTTTAGCTCTCATTCAAGCTATACTTTCCATGTATTTTTTTTTATATCACGCATAAAAGAAGTTGTTTTGAATAAATTGATGGCAAAGCATGTTTGATGAAAACATTAACAAATTATATTTACAACATACTTATTAGGTACAGGGTAAGTCTCTTAAGATTGACACCCCCCTTATCTCACTTATCCTTTGCCGATTTAACTCATTCAAAAAAGGAGTGAACACGGTTTTTGATGAATTTTTATAATCTGAGAACGGATATTAAAAATCTAGTAAAATATACAGGGTGGAAAATAAAACATAATTTTTTTAAATGGAACACCCCGTATATTTTTAGACCAAAATAAAGTCCTTAATTTTCTCAATCCAAAAATATATAATTGTTATATAATCACTCCACCTGTTCGTGAGATAGTACTAAAAACTTATCACATTACGGGTGTCAATTATAAAATAAAAACATCAAGATACCTCTGGAAACAATGCATATTTGTTTATTTGTTGACAGATGTCATCCAGTTTTTTGTGTGATAGTAGTTCACACTTTTAGATATTACGTAAAAAATACGTAGTGTTCGTAAAGAAGCAAGTTATTTTGAAAATGGTATATTCATTGGAAGAGCGAAAAGAGTTACTTGAAATTTGTATTCAGTGCAACAAGAATTTAGTCTCTTGCTCGGAGGGAGTATGTTAGGTTATTTCCAGAAAGGCTACCTCCTTCCAAAAATAGTTTTAAAAACATTTTGCAAACTTTACGAATACCGAGTATCTGAGAGACAAGAAAAGGGAAAGGCGAAGAATAAAAACAGGAGAAGATACAGAACTCGATGTTTTTAAAACAATTTTTGGAAGGAGGTAGCCTTTCTGGAAATAACCTAACATACTCCCTCCAAGCAAGAGACTTTAATTCTTGTTGCACTGAATATAAATTTCAAGTAACTCTTTTCGCTCTTCCAATGAATATACCATTTTCAAAATAAGTTGCTTCTTTACGAACACTACGTATTTTTTACGCTAATATCTAAAAGTGTGAACTACTATCACACAAAAAACTGGATGACATCTGTCAACAAATAAACAAATATGCATTGTTTCCAGAGGTATCTTGATGTTTTTATTTTATAATTGACACCCGTAATGTGATAAGTTTTTAGTACTATCTCACGAACAGGTGGAGTGATTATATAACAATTATATATTTTTGGATTCAGAAAATTAAGGACTTTATTTTGGTCTAAAAATATACGGGGTGTTCCATTTAAAAAAATCATGTTTTATTTTCCACCCTGTATATTTTACTAGATTTTTAATATCCGTTCTCAGATTATAAAAATTCATCAAAAACCGTGTTCACTCCTTTTTTGAATGAGTTAAATCGGCAAAGGATAAGTGAGATAAGGGGGGTGTCAATCTTAAGAGACTTACCCTGTACATTACACTGAATATAAAGATGTTATGTACACAGTTTTTTTAGTCTCCTCTGTTGGGTTGTTGGTGGCCCAGGCAATGTTTCTTAGGCACTAGAAGGTCCAGGTGAAGGGTCTTGGGCAATAGAAGGTCCAGGCAAAGGGTCAGGGGCTATGGAAGGTTCAGGCTGAATAGTGAAATGTTGCTGTTCTTCAACTGAAAAAATTGTAATACAATGATTAATGTTAAGATACAGAAAAACTGATTAGTAAAGGTGCAAAATATTACGTGAATAAATTAATACCTTCGGTCGCCTCAGCTGCTTCAGATAGTGGTAATGCAAGGATCTCGTCCATGTCGTCTTCCTCTTTTGTTGCAGTTGACTAGTGCATTTTGTAAGAAATTTTGTCTACTTTAATTTTGTATAGAATGATCGCCTTCGAAAACTGCATAATTTCCGAGATATAAACAAAAAACTGAAAAAAGTGCGAAAATTTTGAGGTTTTTTGCGTTTTTCGTTGTGAAGCCGACCTCCTACAAGGCAGCAAATCTGAAATTTGGATTCAGCACCCCAAAAAACATATAGAACCGGTGAGAAAAAAACTTCCGCAATTTTGTTACGGGAAAACCACCATTTGATTGGACTATATTACTAAAATATAATCTACAAGATTCCCTTAGCTCTAAGTTAAATATTAATCTCATTATACGCTTTTGTAAATAAGTAAATGGATGTTTGTCTACGTTTTTCCTAATGTGTAGCCGTAGCCCCCTTCCGAACAGCCTTTGGGTTTGAAATTGGGGGTTGTTTAATTTCTGTGGTGTGTTTTGTTTTAAGTTTTTTTTTATTAAGTATTCTAATCTCATCATCAACTGATCTTCTAGGATAATTTAATTGACAAGAATCATTACTTTCTTCAAATCTTGTCCTGAAAAAGTCAAATATGACATTTGTATTTATTTTACATGTCCGGCTCTTTCCATTAGGTATCAAAAATTCTTCTAACTGCTTTTCTTCGTTGGTTATAATAATAATATTGAGTTACTTGGTATTCATATTCGTTTCTTCGTCTTTCCGCTTCACGTTTAGATGTTTTTTGTGGATTCTTAGAATTTTTATAAACTTTGTCATTCCTTTTAAACCCTTTTATTTTACGGGCATCATAGAATTTTCTGGCTGGGTGTTTGTGTCCAGGAAGATAATCCAATGTATTAAAAAGAAAATTACTAAATACCTCTACTTCATCACTAAATTTATCTTCGGATATAAAGACTACCTTAAATGTTTCTTCCCAAATTGCAATGTCTTCTTGTAGTTTCTTCATTTTTGAATTTGGCATGATGTCCTCTTCATTATTAGGCTCCATATTCACTTCCATGTTGTTCACATTAATTTCATCTTCATTTATATTTCTGTCACTCTTTAAAATTTTCTTTCGGTATGTTTCAGGATGAGCCTTTCTTATATGGGTATTTACCTCTCCTTGATTTTTAAAATTTTTATTACATAGCGTACATTTTTCTTGATTTTGATTTTGATTAGGATTAGATGAAG
This sequence comes from Rhagium mordax, assembly GCA_963680705.1. Lineage (NCBI taxonomy): Eukaryota > Metazoa > Arthropoda > Insecta > Coleoptera > Cerambycidae > Rhagium > Rhagium mordax. The sequence continues at coordinate 42,032,060 of OY796659.1, read as the reverse complement.
ATTTAACATTTCCTCACTAGTGCAGGAAAACGCAACTTTCGAAATTAAAATACATGTGGAAAAGTATCCTCTTCCATACTGTCGTAGAAAAAATACGTATTTGTAGGTATATTAATATTATAACACCTCTGGTTTAGCCAGATATTATCCAAATTTGTATAATTTTAATTAGAGCATTTTTTTCACAGGGAAAATGTTGACTAAATTTTGAGGCGGTGTTACATATTTTTAAGCATTTCAACACTGGAATATTTTGAAATTCAATAATTCGTTTTACCGGAGGTGATTTCCAAAGCAAAAATATAATTTTTCATTTTATGTCATTAATGGTTTTTTAGAAGCTCTGAAATAAAAATGACCAACACATATTTTTAAAAACGTTTTTTAGTGGGAAGATAGTAGCTTATGAAAATGATTAAATTATATTTCGTCCCGGAATTCATTAATATTCATCTCAAATTTCTGATTTGTTTTTAATTCTATTTAATTTAATATAATAAGAAAAAACACAGATTACAAAATAATATACATATTTTGACCCCGTATTCAAGATATTCGAAAATAAAGAGTGAGAGATCTGATGCAGAAAATATATTTCTCTCAACCATAGTTATGTTCTTAATCAATATATTACCAAAACAATTTATAGGTTTACGTAACTTAAACTATGATTTTAAATTTATATTCCAAAAAAGTAAATTTATAATAATTATTTTAATTACATTTTATTTACAATAATAAAAATTTGTATACTTTATATTTTATGTGAATTAATTTGCCACGGAATTGACATTATTTAAATAAAATTCATAACTGCAGTGTCACTTGTTGCTTGGAAATACAGGGTGTCTCAAATTTTACTCGGGAAAATTTAATAGGCGATAGATCTCGCAAAAATAAAAAGAAAAGTTCATAAGAACTTGTACGTTTTAAAGCATCGTTTTCGAGATACAGGGTGTTAAAGTTAATTAAAAAAAAAACTTAATTGTTCAAATATTAGCCGATTTTGATAAAACTTTCACGTTTTAAGTAATAAATATGGAGCTTAATTTGATGTATAGATGGAGTAATTCAAAATACAATTTTATTGTAATTGTAATTTTTTTTTTATTTTTCCAGGCGCGGGAGGATAAACAAATTCTATGTTTTTTCTCGAAAAGTAAGCAAGTTAGACAAAAAGTTTAAGAGACAAAATAATTGTATTTTTAATTACTCAATCTAAATACAATCAAATTTATAAAAAAGCAGTGACGTGCAGAAATTTTGCTTTAAAATATCTAGTTGGGATGCCCCATTGTCGCTTGTGTATTAAATTAAATCTAATTACATCAGTTAAGCTCCTTATTTATTGCTAGAAACATGCCAAGTTTTATTAAAATCGGTTAAGTAGTTTTTAAGATATTTAAAGAAATATACTTTTCTTTTATATAACTTTAACACCCTGTATCTTGAAACGAAGCTTTATAACGTACAAGTTCATATGAACTATTCTTTCTATTTTTGCGAGATTTATCATCTATTAAATTTTCCCGAGTAAAACCTGACAACCTGTATATCCAATAAGAAAACAATTTGACCAAAAATAGTAATTATTTCCCTGTCGAAATTTTTCGTATTCGAGAATTTTTCAATACTCTAATGTCACTTTTCAATACTCTTATGCCACTTTTCGATACTCTTATTTCCTTTGTACTTTCAAAATAAATAAATTTAAATTATTTTATATTATCAGAATCTTTTATTAAGAAACTAGAAGCTATTAAATCTAAATCATTTTATATTATCAGCAACTACACAAGTAAAGGCTAACTGTCAGTGTGACGTTTTTCTTTTGCATTTAATTTTTAGATTTTTAAAAAGCTGTTTCGGAAAAAATACTATACAATTACGCGTCACTAAAGTGTCTCTGTTTGACTCGGAGGCTTCGAAGAAGTACTCGGAAGCTAAAGCGTCCTCGTATTCTTCAACAACCCTCCTCGTCTTGCAAAAGACCACTTTCATGACTTGTAATGTAATATACTATTAACGAACTAAGTTATGGCAAACATGAACTACTTTTAGGGAGACCCAATAAATGTTGATGAAAATCAAAATTCAACTACGAAATTGAATTCAACTATATCCGCCACCGACATGGACACCACAGCCAGTCTAACTGCGGCAATTAATTGGACTGCCTCGTATGCCATGAAAAATTCCAGAAAGCTCGATATGACGAATGAGACAATAAGTCAACAAGTGAGGTGAGCATGATTAAGCCTTATATCGACATATTTACCGGATTAGATTTAGGAGATTTTAAAAACCGATTTCAAGATGGCATCACGTTTGTATTTCGTCAAAACATTATCTGACACAAATATAGTTAGGTGAAGAGGTGAGGTCTCTGAATTTATCATTATAAACCACCAGCATTAATTGCGAAACCTTTACCCCATTTAGTACCTCCAACTGTGTAATAAATACGTTTTAATACGTAGTTTTCACAATTAACAATTTAACGGAGTCATTAGCAATTTTATACTTTGATGCTCACTTCACACCATCACCGTCGGTACTAATTACTGAACCTTTACCTTTTCTTTCATTTAGCTCTCTCCAAATATACCTATATATAAGTTATAAGTTATTGTGGTAATTTTCGTTACAAGTCCGGTAGTTGACTTGTTACAGTCGAGTAGATATTATGAAGAATATCTACACCAGACTGAAACCGACACCTAACGGACGTGTAGCGAATAAATTTCATTTCATCCCGTCATTAATTGTCTATTTGTATAATTTGAAACTTCCTTATTTTCTTAAATCATTTGTCCCCTTCGTGTGTGCCCGCCTAATTTATAAAGAATCAAGATATGCGAATTGTTTGCCAATTTTGTTAACAATTTTATTAACAATTTTATTATTTTTGTGTAAAATTAACACCAGTCAGCATTACAATCATATCTGCTGATCACAAAACTCATAGCATGATTTAGTAGGTACTTCATTAACGTTTATTTCATCCCGTTCAGAAAGTACAACATTACGGTACTCATATGCGGTACTATAGAGGTAATGTACCGGAAAGTCACCGGAAATTCATTACAAACCAATCACAAACTGTTATTATACCTTTTGGCAGTTATTTGACATATAAAAATTAACCTTAAATTAAGAAATAGTGTCAACACTGTCAAATGTCAAATGATCTAAGAAAACAAACAAGTTTCAGATTATACAAATAGACAATAAATGACGGGATGGAATAGAATATTATTCGGTACACGTCCGTTAGGTATTGTTCCAGTTTCGTTTAGATATTCTGGACTCGGCTCCTTCGTCGCCTCGTCCATAATATCTACTCAACTGTAACAAGTCACCTACCGGACTTGTAACGAAAATTACTATTGCCTTCGTAATAATTTGTACTAATAGTCTTAAACGTTTTTTAAACCATTAATTTGGTAATTTCTGTGATACCAATTTTACATTTTTGAAATCTCGCAAATTTTTTGGTTGGCAGAAATAATTAATGATGCTTTTTATTTTTACTTTTAAGTCTTACTTCAATTATTGTCTGTTAAATCGTAGTTGCTTTGACAAATTCTAAAGTAACTATGATAAAGCTGTCAATATTGTACAAGTTTTAGTTATTTGATTGTTATAATTTTCATTTGGTTTATTTTATTAGTAGACATTTTTTATGAAAACAGGTAGTTGAATAATACTCAAAAATTCAAGAATTAGCTAACACACTTATATTGAGATGTCATCATAAACGAACAAATTGTTTATAACTTATAACACTAGTACCTACAGAATCTCAATAAGGTCCTAATTGGGGGTCTTATTTCACGTTTTATCAATGATGATTGTGGTAGTGTAAAGTTGGCGCAAAAGTAATAAAATTGTTAAAGCGTATTTAAACAAATAATTAGCACCTCTAAATTTCTTATATCTATAAATGGTGATGATTTACCAATGATGGTTGGTTTGTATGGAATTGATTCTAAATTATAAAATTATTAGTAACTTTATTAAAACAATTGTTTTCTTTACATACATATTTAGAATGTGCCACATAGGTACTAAACGAAAGAATTTTATTATTTCTTTCATCCCTCTTGTTTATATTATTTAATATAGACCTCTCGTAATTATTTTTTAGATTCATAGATGCAGTCTATGAACGAGTAAGTGAAGATGAAGATGATAGCAATAAAGATATTAACATATACTTGGAAGTTAATGATAATAATCCAGATGGAACAGCACCTGATTTCGAACTTTTTGATTCTTTATTTATCTCATTGGTGGTTACAGATTGGAATACTGATCCTGAATTTATGGATAAACAAAATACTTCAGGTGAAATATAATCTAAATAATTATCTTTTCTAAATAATCAACAGATGATTAGAATTAAATCGTTTTAAAATAAAAAAACTGATTTGTACCGTATTGTCATTTTGTTTGGTACACATTTTAATTAGAATTTGTAAGTTTATTGTAGAAATTATAAAAAAAATGTTTTATACAAAAGTTGCAGGGTATTTACTAAATTTTTATTTCGCAGTAATAAAGAAACAAGTGAAGGTCGATTTTTTTAGATATGGACATAACCTATGTTTTATAAATTTAGAACCGCCTAAATATATGTTTTTATCCAATTAGATTTGATTCTTTTTTCTGATTACACTGATATAGCATACTTGATAGTTTTATCCCAGAATTTTTCTTCAGAATTATTAATCAAAAACAAAAAGATTGTAGGTAAGTATTCCTACTAAGTAGAGTTTAAGCATTTTTATTTAACAAAGAGGCCGTGGATAAAAAAATAGAAACTGTTATTGTTTTGACTAATGTCATTATTTATACATCAACAATGAAATTGGTGAATTCTTACGTTAAAATGAGATTCAATTTGAAAAAGAAATATGATATGCTTGAATTATATGTATATTACCACCACTACTATAGTAATTTTCGTTACAAGTCCGGTAGGTGACTTGTTACAGTCGAGTACATAGATATTATGGACGAGGTGACGAAAGAGCCGAGTCCAGAATATCTAAACGAGACTGGAACAAGACCTAATGTGGACGTATATGGAGTAATATTTTATTTCATCCCGTCATTTATTCTATTTGTATAATTTGAAACTTGTTTGTTTTCGTAGATCATTTGACATTTAACAGTGTTGACACTATTTTTTAGTTTGAGGTTAATTTGTATAAGTTAAATAACTGTCATGAGGTATAATAACAGTTTGTGATTGGTTCGTAATAAATTTCCGGTGGTTTCCGGTACATTACAGTATCTAGTACCGTAATTCAAATATTTTTTATTACTGCCAAATAAAAATTTAGTAAATACCCTGCAACTTTTGTATAAAATATTTTTTTCTAATTTCTACGATAAATTGTTTATAAATAACTTTATTTAGGCTTTATACAAGCATAATAATAACAAACATATCCAATAAACTCTCAAATTTTGATTAAAATGTGAACATGTGAAACAAAATGATATCACTGTACTTTGAATTAAATATTTTAGTTATTATATTAATCAGCATCAATGATATAAATGACAACACACCATATTTCCCCGAGGCCCAACTTCCTGAATCTGAGAGAGAAAATAGAACTGTGCAAGAACACGCACCAAAAGGAACTTCTGTAGGTTCTATTATGGCCATCGATCTTGATGTAGACGATACTGTTACGTATGATTGCATGTAAGTACAATATTGAAAATCAGTCTTTCAAATATTTTAGATTCAATTAAGATGTATATTATATACATTATTAACTGGCACCTGAGTGGAGAAATGTGTTGATACCTACTTCTTTGGCTGCAAGGATCAATGGGTCGCCTCCATCCTGAGACAAATAAAATTTATTTATGATTTACATTAATGACTTAGGTGTGGTCGGACTCCATAAAAAACTTTAGAGCCTCGGCTCTACTTTCTAAGTTTAATGATTTTCGGGAGGTTACTTCTGTAACTTAAAAGGCAGTTAAGAAAACATTTTAAAATAGTTTTCAAACTTTACTTAATATAATGTTTAAAAAAAAAATATTTTTCTGTTTACATTATTAAAACGGTATCGGATGATTTGTTTGAATGTAATACAATAGATTTAATATATAAGTATAATTATTTTAATATAATAGAAACTTTGATTCACAAACATGAGTACTACTAAATTTTAAGTGATACCTCTAGTTTCTCTTTTGTCTAAAAAGTTTGGGATTTCAAAGATCGAAAGACAATTTCAAAGATTGAATTTAAGAAGTCTAATTTTTATTTTTCTGATTTTAAGTGCGATCCTTCAAATATTATAACATTGCGAAAACATAGTATGATTTCAGAACAGTACAACGCACTTCACACCTCCATATTGTTAATTAGGAGGACTATCTTGATACATGTATCCCGTGTGTAAAGATCTTGGATCCGAATTAGGCAATTATTTTCTTAAAAATATAAAACATATTTTCGTTGTCCTTTATTGCTTCCCTAATCTTCTTGGCAAGTCTTCCATTTCTTTTTTTAATTCTTATTCGGCTTCTATTTGCGTGTCTGATCTATCAGGATGTCTAAATGCAGAGTACATTTATTTTATTTTCTTCAGTCTGGATTGCTATTTGGATTTTATCACAGCCAACGACAGGTATTGCGCTGTCCCAATGCATCCTACACATCCCATGCACGAGTGGTTGTGTGCCATCAGCTGACCAGCGCTTCTCAATTTTCTTTACGAATGTTTTCCTTCAAGGTTTTGATGTTTTACCATCTATAATCTAAATAATTTTCTCCGCCAATCTTTCCTTTCCTGTCCTTCAAACCTTCCCAATTTACTTATTTTCCTTAACAATCTCATTTCTACTTCTTTGCACTGGCCTATTTTCCTCCTCATTTCAGATACCTACATTTTCCCGCGGAGTCATCCATTAACTATAGACAACTTAACTCGTTGTTCCGTTTTTTCCAGTACCAAAATGACGATCGGGGGAGTTTGCTCGAACACTGCCCACACCGACCGCGACCTGTACTGAGGTATCTCTTCTCTACCGTATCTGCGTGTCCTATTTCGTTACTATTCACGTTAACTCGGTTTTATTTGTCCATTTCCGCAGATAGTATCATTATTATATTGTATCATTCTGTGTTTCATACCTGCTCATATTCTTGTCCATTTCTTTGTCATTCAGATAACACTGATGTATTCCTGGTTCTATAGACCTTGCCAATTTTAGATTCACCTGAAATTTGAAAAAGAATGTTTTCAATAAATTTAGTTGTCGATTATTATTAAAATTGAATATTGAGTACCTTTTCAGCTTATTTAAATCTTCTTCTTTTGGTACCTAAGGAGGTAAGGACCCAACAGCGTTGACAACTTCTCTCGCCATACAAATATATTATTATATAGGTAACTTACAATATAACATGAATTCAAGGAAAATTCCAGGAAAGCTTCTCTGGAAAAAGACACTTTTGCTGGTTTCCCGTTGTCTTGTCAGAGGAAGGTACCACAAATTATGGATAACTTTTGTGACTGAATTCCTCACGCTTACTTCCAAATGAACCCACGAGTATCTGTACATTCTTTGTTTAATTTTCTTTAAGGTGTTCTGAACATTATCAGGTTTTTGTTTTGTTATGTCTGTTTTTATTTTTTTTTTTTTTTAGACCACTAGATCCCGACTTTGACTGGTTGATTATAAATCAGGGTAACGGTGCTTTTACAGTGAAGGACGATAGTTTAATAGACGCAGATGCCCACAAAACTTTCTATTTCAACTATTCCTGTACAGCAAGTGATGATGGTTATACGCACACATCTGACCCAATGATAGTAAGATAATTGTTTAAGTCATTTTCTATTCTCATTTTTAATATACATATTTAATGTTTTATTACAATATTGTTTGTTCACAATGTGTTTACATAAGAGTAGGATATTAAATTAGTTTGTTTTTAATCGGCATTAAAATACCTCAAAATCATCTTAAAGTGATAGAAATAGTCATTAAAGTAATCCATTATTTTGTGATTTTTGTAGTTGGCAGAGAACATACATTTTTCATTGCTTGTGACAATAATTGTGTTGTAATAAAAGGTAAATAACAACAGTTCTTCAAATTTAGAATTGTATTATCACTAATATAATTGCTCATATTAATGGGTTTCTTATAAAAAATTATTCCGCTTTGACATTTCAAAACAATTATGACATTTCCTAATGTCACTTAAAATTTTAAATAATTATGACATTTCTTAATGTCACTGAAAATTATTTAAGAAAAAGAGTTAATTAATCTAACTCACAGTTTCTGGATTAAAAAAAAATTTAATATGCACCTCAGCATTAAAGTTTCTTTTTATCACTCATGTGGTTTATTTGCCTCGGCAACTAAACTAAATAACTATATATTCTTGGTATGGCGTTAAACAGTCATTACAACTAAAATTGTAACATATAGCATATGCTATTTGTTAGTGAGTAATTTACTATTTTAAATATTTTTAGTAATACCACTGAAATAATTTTGACCGGAGACCAAAACAACGAATACTAACACTCGACGTACATTTCACCAAACAAGTTGACATTCATATAGTTATTTATGTATCAAGGCATTAAAGTTCAACTTCTTATCATGAACGTGGAGTTCAGTTGATGAGGCCCGTAGGGCCGAGGCAAATAAACTACATGAGTGATAAAAAGGAACTTTAATGCTGAGGTGCATATTAAGTTTTTTTTTAAATCCAGAAACTGTGAAATTAAGATTAATTAACTCTATTTTTTAAATAATTTTAAGTGACATTAAGAAATGTCATAAATATTTTTAAACGTCAAATAAGAATAATTTTTTGTAAGAAAACCGTTATTTTTAGGAATTATAATAGTGATGTGTAATTCTGAATTTAAAAACCTGTATTTATTTACCTTTTATTACTTACAACACAATTATTGTCACAAGCAATACAAAAATTATGTTTACGTTTATCTGTCACCTCTGCCAACTACAATAATCGTACAATAATGGATTACTTTAATGACTGTTTCTAGCATTTTAATGACGATTTTGAGATACTTTAATGCTGATTTAAAAAAAAAGTTATTGGCATACCCGAACTTACATCGCATCGAGCGTGAAGTATTCAGTATTTCGATGTCCAGTTGGGACGCCTACAGAAGCAGTACCACATCAAAGAGTTCTAACCTTAGTGTTTTACTTCTGATCCCAATATTTTAAGTAACAAATTGCATAAATACTCATATTGTAATTTTAAATAGAAGTCAAGTATTTCTAGATACATGTGGAATTTTTATATTTCAGGTCCATTTTTATATAATTGATACTAACAATAAAGTTCCGGTTATAACCTTGCCTTCAGATGTTTATGTTGATGAGAAAAGTGACCCAGAAACAGAGGTGATTGTCATAGATACCTTCGATGGAGATAGAGATAGTGAGTAAAACTTTCAACCTTGAATTATTTGACAAATTGTTAATGTATGTATCTGATTTACCTACAAATCCTAAAGCAGTATGCTACCACAATAAATGAAGTTACAAGTTTTCATTCTCAATAGATATAATAGCTTATAGACATTTGATTTCATTTGTTTAAAGATTTACAGTGTTACTAAGTCGATACTTGCTTCAAGCGCAATAATATTCTAAAAAATAAAAAAATATTCTAAAATACTTAACAATAATATTAATTCCATGTTTCAAAAAATAATACCATAAGAAAATCCACATGAATGTGAGATGCAAGACGCAATAAATATAATTATTTATACATAGTCTATACTACACGTAGTCAGAGATACAAGACCTTAGAGTCAACGGGTTGCTTGAGAGGATATATTTTTTGTTGCATGTGCTGTTAGCACGTAAGAAATGCTTAAAATTTGTGCTGTTGTAGGTACAGATCTGACTTATTTCTAATTTCCCAAACGAAATGACAACAGTTGATGCCTCTCCATTAGCAGAGAACAAGCAACCAAATGATATGTCTGCATGTCCGTGGGTTTTGCCCTTTGAGTAAAAAATAATATAGAGGCGCAACTGTCAAGGTTTCGAGATTTTAATGTTATATATTTTTACTACTAGCTTCATGATTGTCTTCAATTTTAAGGGCTATATAGCCACATTGCAAATACCTTCCTATAGCACTAAAAATTGATGACAATCATGAAGTTATTGGCAAAAAAATACAATACTAAAATCTCGAAACCTTGACAGTTGCACCTCTTTATTATTTTTTACTCAATGGTTTTGCCGTATATTTTTTAGTATGTAAACAAAGAGGGATTTTTTTTAATGTTTCTTAGTTAGTTCCATAACTTCCATATTGTTTTATATAAATATCAAACGATAATATAACGAAATCGATCTATATCAATTGAAATATGTATGGAATCTTTAAAGCCTGTCTCGTTCAAAAAAATATAATTCCCAGGCTCGAACCGTGGTCCGTCTTTTAGGTCACAATCTGTCTACTCCCTAGAAAAACCAGAAGCTGCTATTGAAATATTAATAGTGGCTTTGTTGAACAGGGAAAACACTGATGCCAGAGTAGTTACGTGGTTGACTCTGTGGTAGTTGAGATTGTGATTTCCAAGCAATTAAAAGTCTCAGATCGTCTGTTTGCGACACCTTTAATGTAAGGTAGGAATGCTTTATTCTGTTCAGGTGTTTCAGCATAATCTGTTTGGGATGGGTTTGAGGTTTTTATACGGATCGTTTTATATTTTCTATCATAGCAGTGCCTGCTTGTAGTTCAGTTGTCTTCTATGCTTGACTGAGAGATATTGTTACAAGATTGTTGACGATACGATATAGTTAATTCATGTTGAATGATGGTTTGAATTTGAGTTGGTCGGTTTTTTATAGACACTATGGGAGAATTGATGTACGTTATCTTTGGTCATGAGAATGTCTAGGAAAGGTAGAGAGAAATAATTATTATCAATTTCTAATGTGAACTAGATGTTAGGATGTATATGATTTAAGTGAGATAAGAAGGTATTTTGGGAACCGTTATCTTGTGCCCAGATAACGAAGATGTCATCAACGTATCTTAACCAGCAGCTTAGTTTAGGACCAGAAGAATTAAGAATAGTTACGGTTAATTGTACGATAGAAACAATAGAAATATGAATATAGAAATTAGTGAAAGGCATTTGCTTTTGTCCCATGTCTATACCATGAAGGGATTATTCAATGGTCGATAGCTTGCATGCAGACTCGGTATTTTATTTTGTATGAAACACTCGATCAATACAAACAAATCGGATCTGCCTACTTCAGTGCTAAAATTAATATAGACATTCACAATTACAAGATAGATAGAAATCGTGGGGTCAAATATAAATAAATAAGAAGCTAAATTATGCCGTATACCCCAAAAAATGAAACTAGTGCAGCTACGGACACGTGTTTCGGAGTTATTGCTCGTGTGCTGTACTTTCTAACCTTTATTAGTTATTGCTTTAGGTCTTAGATTCTTTATTTGGCTACGCTACGCTGACGAGGAGCAATAACTCCGAAACACGTGTCCGTAGCTGCACTAGTTTCATTTTTTGGGGTATACGGCATAATTTAGCTTCTTATTTATTCACAATTACACCTGCTTTCTCCGTCACGTACATGTATATCATACTCATTGCCTTTCATATTCAAACCTCCCTAATTTTTTTAGTATATTTGGAATATATTATTATAGACTTTACAGAAATTAGTTGCACTTTTTAATATAGTTTTTTGACATAAAATTATTAAAAATGAGTGTCTCAAAAATGCTTTATTAATTAATTTTTAATAATAATATATTCATGAATTAAGACTCATTCCACATCGTTAGGCAGCAAAAATTTTCAATCCAACTTTATAAAACTGATAGCATTAATAAAGAATGTTTGTGGCAAATAAACCGTTTGTCATTTCTAATACGAATTACTCACATTAAATTAATCTTTCGACTTTATTTTAATTACATTTTAGAATAAAATAATGAAACATTAATCAATATTACATGAATTTTTAGTACCCTTCCACACAGTGTCCTGTAGTTTTACTGAAAGGAATTCTTCATGTTTCAATTCATTTACCATTTTCGATAACGTGCTAGCTGTGAGATATGGCGGTGATGATATAAACCGGGACGAGGGGCAGGCAGTATACGTTTGTGCAATGACATGCCAGGACAACCCAGATAGACTACAAAGTAAGTATTTCTAGTTTTGAGATCTATGAAAGTACGTAATAGGCTGTAATCTGTTAAAACTTGAAATTGTTGACATCATATCGTAACAGACCAAAGTTGAGGAATGGCCATGTTATGAACTGGCAAGTTCAATAGGTACACCACATAGTTAAATTAAGTTATACTGCTATAATGAATCTGAAGATTCCCACTTGGTGATATAAATCCCTACCTACGTCCTACATATTATCGCTGTAAGGTTTAATTTTAGTTCTCTTTTTCTATACAGGTGTTCTCGAACATCACTTATATTCAACCATCGAAAAATTTAACAATGATTGAGTTATAGGATTGTGTGTATGCTATTGTTTCTATTTTGGTTATTCGAGAAATTTAAAATAGTTAAAAATGACGCGCATTTAGAACAATAATGAACTTGATGATAAGTATTTAATGTACAAAGAATGCCATAAAATTGTTACTAATGCAGTTACTTGTACTGCAGTCAAATTAGATGAAAAATGGCCGAATAGGAGAAAAAATTTATATAGTTTTTAAAATTTGCCAATAACCTCTTCCTGAGGTATTCGAGAAAACACCACATTTTATTAACAACTAAATTACAAGAGATAGTAGTAAGCTATGAAAAACATTGGTGTTGAAGCATTTGAAAGTAATTATAACAATATTGACAGGTAGAATACTTATATTTTTGTTTAATTTCCAAAGCCAACTTGGTGCATAGAGTTGCAAGCAAGGAATGCTTCAACACCAATGTTTTTTGTGTTTTCCATAGCTTACTACTATCTCTTGTAATTTAGTTGTTAATAAAATGTGGGATACCGTTTTCTCGAATACCTCAGGAACTATCTGTAGCAAGTATATCAAATATAGTATCGTTGAAATCAGAAAAAAAATTTAAATCTGATATTTGTAAAATTATATAGGGTTGATTAGAAAATACGAACTTCATTGCGTTTGCGACCAATTCGAGCGCAAATTTTAATTCTTATTATCATTGATAACATCACAACATTTCATTTCCAGTAGAAATATACAAGGTGATTTTTTTTTCGAAACAGGTTTTTCGCGAATATTTTCACCATTTGATGTTCTATTGTTTTTTTGACCTCAGATCCGGAATGCCAGGAAAAAATACCATCTTTTCAGCGTTCAAATTTTTTTCCTAGTACAGCCGTAAGGCCCCTATGTCAACGTTTCCGCTTAGATGGACCACCCTGTACTTAGATGATTACATAGTGGTTCACGGATATATTTTTAATATTAATAAATTTCAACAAATACTTTTACGAAAATGTAAATATCAAATAAGCAAAGAACTGATGTGCGTTTTTACCTTTTAAGTTACGCATAAATCTCAAAATTTGTATTTTTAGAAATTGCTTAGGTAAATGGGATTATACTGGATTTTACCCATTCTTGCGGAAAACTTAATAAACAATGATTTCATCGTAATTGGAGAATTGAACCTCAACTCCAATACAACTAGAGAACTCAGTTTACTAGCCTGATACAGTCTACAACTAAGCATCCATGTATGTTTGTTATTGGGTTTGTTCATAGAACCGATTTGTGATAGTTTTGATCGTTATTAGAGATCTGAAATTTAAAACATTGACTTCATATGCGCAACAAATGTGCATGCCTCAGATGATAATTAAATCAATCACACACAAATAAACACTTTAACGGCAATGTTTTCCAAATAAAGGACTCAAATGTCAAATAAAATTAGAAATTTGGTTACACTGGTTTTAGATTAAAGCTGTTGAAAGTACCTACATAATAATGGCAACTCCGCGCATGCACATTCAAATTTTATTTTGACGCGAGTGGGGAAAGTCGCTTCGGAGTGCGTTCGAAAAAAAATATAAAGCTTTGGATAAGAGTAGGTATAGGTATAAGATCAGCTGATCATTATGTTATCCAAGAAAATGAACGGTTTGGGTGCGACGAGTTGGTTGTTTGTTGTTTCCATTATTATTATTAACAAAAAACAACAAACCTATCGTTAGAAAACTAATCACAATCCTGAATACAAACAAAAATGTGCACGAGCATGGCAAACAAAACAGCCGTTTTTAGTGTTTTTGTTTTGTTTACTATTGCGCATGTCATGGACACTTTTAAACCAACTCAATACTTGGTTAATAAGGAGTGCACTCTTGTATATTATACCAGTAATTTCGAACGTGTGTAGTATATCACTAGAGTGGTATATATACACGTTATTGAACGAAACAGGATAATCACTAGTTTAAAACTTATACCGATTATACACTTTTTTGAACGCACTCCTGGTCTGTTACTTCTGTGGCTAGAGCATGAGTGACATTCATGGCTCTGACCACACTGCCTATCATGTCCGGGTTCGAGATCCGGCACCCGAAGATGGCAATGTCGGTGGGTATGGATGTTTGTCTGCGTTCTAATGGGTAACCCTTCCGGACAGCCTTTGGCTTTGGATTTGGGGGTTGTCTAATTTCTGCAGTGACAAAAGTTGCGCGTTGCTACGTAACGAGACAGTAAGGTTATTCTGTTAAATTAGGTTACCTCCACAAGTATCTATTATCAATAACAGAGATTATGAAAACTCTAGATAGTTACCGTCAATGTATTTACTGGACGCGGCAAAAATGGATGCAGAACTCAAGTAATTTGAAAGCAGGCCACCGAAACTTAGACTGTTGCCGATGATATTCATTCATAATATATTACGCACATTATGAACAAACATTATCTGCGCCAATCTAAGTTTCGGTGGCCTGCTTCCAAATTACTTGAGTTCTGCATCCATTTTTGCCGCGTCCAATAAATACATTGACGGTAACTATCTAGATCTTTACAATAATTTGTATTAAATTCTCTCAAAATTACAAAAAAAATGTTTGATTCTGGCCATTTGTGACTTAGAGAGTGTACTTCACCAGATTTGAAAGCTGCTGAAGAAAAACAACCAAAAGGTTTGCTGCCGCAAAGTGACGTTTACCTTCCCGAGAGAGTGACGTATAACTAGCCGGTAAAGCTACTTTTCCGGCTAGCTGGAAATGAAAGTTAACAATTGCCTACTTCCCAACTTTCTATAAGCTGACAATTGAAGCATTACGTATATGATTGTGAATAAAGTTAATTAGAAACTAACAATTATAAAAATTTGAAAAGTGTATGTGGCCAACTGATACAGAATTGAACTCAAGGATTGCAAATTCCTAAGAGTACCTGATATGGTAGAGTGCACTATTATGAAGATGCAAATTAGACGATTTTTAAGGTTCTGCAATGGAGCCTATTTATTACGGGGCTTTTTGTCAATATACTTACGTAATCTTTTTATACGGAAATCTCGGGCGCCAGTCCTTTAATTTTTAAGTGCAACACACTTTTTGGCTCTCCTATTGGGAGAACAACCCTGAATAGCTAAACAACTGAGATACGGAATAGCCAGAGGTCGGAGCTGGAGGTCTATCTAATGGACTTCGACCATACTGCTCAAACGGGTTAATCAGAAATAAATGACAGAAATAATAACTCGTGAATTTTACCTCTTTAAAATAACGTATTTATTCAGCAATATTTGGAAACAGATTAATTTACTCTAAAACCTCCACGACTGTACAGTCGAGTGTGTATAAAACTATTTTAAAATGATTAAAAACAAGTCAAGCTGGCAATCAGGAGTCTTTACGCGATTTTACGGCGGAATTTTCGGATACGTTGGATTTAATAAATTACTGTTTACGACAAGCAAACGGACCTTTCCACTAGGATGTATTATAAACGGCGGGCAATCAGTAGATATTTACGTCTTTTACTGATATTTGAAAATACGGCGAACTACTGCCACAAACGTAGAGCTATTTTTGAATGGCTATTTTATTTACAGCAAGTTTTCTGGTCACCCTGGTACATTGAAACATCACAGATCACCCGAACGAGAAAAATCTGATCAGTTGATGCACATTTAGGAATGACTATTTTGATAACAGTGAGTTTTCCGGTAACCCTTGTACATTGGAACGTCGCAGATCACCCGAACGAGAAAAATCTGACCAGTTGATGTACAGTTTATGCTATAATAAAAGGACTGAACCAACGGAGGTATTATTAATTAGCTCTAGTTTGCTTTAGTAGCAAATTACGGCAATACTCACGGAAAATAAGATCTCTCAATCTCTATACTTAACTGAAGGCAGTACCTACAGAATGTAGCAGGTCACGGTGAATTCTTACCAATATTATATTCGAATAATTTTACTATTAAAAACTCGGAGCGGCGGTACAGAAATGTTGACGGCTTCGGATTGATCTTCAACTGCTGGCGGTAGATCGGATCTGATGCGGCGGAATGTCTCGGAATGAACATGAACTGCTGCCGGCTTTCTCGGAATGAGAGAGGAATGACTGGAATGAGCGTTCCTCTTCCTTTTGTAACCTTTATGACGTATCTAGGTCGCGTGATAGAGGGGCGGTCACCGACTTGAAACGAAGGATTCGGATGCACAACCCGGCGTAACTTGCAGAGGTCCAGCGGATTATGCACTTAGGCGCATCAATTCAGAACGTATATAACCGGAAATGAGTTACTTGCGATTTCTATACTATATTGCAAAAAGAAACGGATTAAAACGGGCAAGGATTGACATTTTTAGTAACGAATGATTTTTATTTCCGACTCGGCCATTATTTATAATAATTCTCGGATTTTGCTTATACGGGGGATTGTCGAAAATTAATCAATTAATTACTTGATTGCTTGTTTACCAGCGGACTTTTTAACAACTCATTAATAACTTAATTAAAACAGGACTTACTTACTAGAACAGCGGCAGGGTGTACCCAAGTGACGGTAATATTTAAAGCAAAACTAAACATTCCTTGATTGGAAAAATCACTTCGTTACAGTTCTCATATAAAATTATAGATATACAAATAAATTATTAAATAGACGACATTTTGGACAGACGAATATTAAAAGTATCACCTACGTCAACGTTTTAATAAATTAAATTGATTAATTCATGGGAAATCTGAACAAAATGTTTAAACGATTGTATAGAAAATACTGAATCCATTCACTCAGTCACTGATAATAAAATAACTTATCAACCATTTCCACAGTTTCACAAAAAAAAGTTCTGTGAGAAACATGAAAACATGCATGCATTTTCGAGCCGTAAAACACGAATATGACATCAGAATGGTTCTAGCAAATCATATTTTTTTCTAACCTTAAAATATGGCTCAAATTCATCAAAAATACCGGGTGTTCGTTTGGAAGCGGCCGAATAACTCAAGAAATACATTTCAGATCGGAAAATAAAAAAATATCTGTTTAATATTTTTTTAAATGCTATCATGATATCAAAATTGACCCCCTTCCCCACCTCCTCGAGGCCACATGGAATCCAAATCAGCTATAAAAATTAAGGTTCCCATATGAAATTTGAAAGTTACTCCTACCCCAGGGTTTTAACTTTAGATCACTGGATAGTTTTCTTAAAGTCATTGAACATGTATTATTTTATTATTAGATTTAAAGTGTATTTCTCGAGTTATTCGACCATTTCCAGACTTGTCGGACACACTGTAGATGAGATTTTTTATGATTTTAAATCATTTTTTGAGGTTAGAAAAAAATTGCGATTGCGCTAAAATAACTCTGATATGATGATTGCAATCGTATTCTATAGCTCAAAGTCAAAATACATAATATTTTATTTTCATGTTTTGCAGAGAACTTTTTTTGTGGAGCTGTTATTTATATGGCATATTTATCCCAAAATTATTTGTATTATTTCAGTTTTTCTAATTTTACATTTGTTTTTTTTTATTTAAGATGATCAAAATCCTCATACGGTTTCTGTTACATTTACAATTCATCTAAATGACATTAATGATCATACACCAGAAGTATTAACGAAGACTTTAGTTACTTCTGAAAACACGCATAAGGTAAGTTAACTTTAAATAAATAAGATATAAATTCGTTGAAGTGGACTCTAAATTATAAAAATTTCAATTGAAATACAAAACAGATAATAATAATAATAATCATATTAATAATAATAACATTACATGTAATTATATGAACACGGTTATGAAATATGTTAAAAAATATATACTAATAGTAGAATATGAATAATTAAAAATAAATATGAATGTGATAATAGCCGTACCAAAGAGGTTGGTTATTTAATATTAATAATTTTTATTTTCAACATAGGTGAAGAGTTTATGTATTATGTAGCATAGAAGACGCAGTAGTAGTATTCAATTTACTGGCCTCTATTATTTTAATTCATAAGCGCTATGTGGAAGTTCAAAACCTCAAGACCTAGTCGATAAATGAACTCTTCAGTGGCCATCGTCAGTAACTTCACAAATAGAATACTATATGATTTGCCTCATACGTAAATGTATTATTTACCTGATTTTCAACTTGCAATTTAAACATCATGTAGTCTATCTGGCGTTTTAAATTTGGTGGTAATAAATTTAATGTCTAGCCAAATTTTAATTAATACCAATACAAAAAATAAATAATAACTTACTTATGATTCCATAATATTATTTCACATGTAATATATGTTTCTAATTATGTTATATTGTAGAATAAGAGCATATATTCTAAATATATAGTTTCAATTCAATACTACCCCAATCAACAGGGCATAAGAAATGGTTCCAGCTTGCAAAAGGTATAGAAAAGTTTATATTTGGTACGATTGTTTAATTAGGTAAGTTATTTAAAATCCTAAGTTTTCGACCTTAAGGGCGGTGCCGCTCGCTCCGCCATATTGATTTTAAGGGATGGAAAATCGAATTTTTGCGATTATCTCGGTACCGGTGCGAGATACGTCAATTGTTGCCTCTATAAAAAATGTAGAGCGTGCGATTTTTTGTTTGCAATTTTTTTTCTAAGGTTCATAGTTTTAGAGCTGCAATGCGTAGAAAGTAAGCATTTTCGTCAATTTCTCGGAAAATTTTATTTTTGAACAAAATTTCTCGCTGTTTGTTATTTTTTTACCCTTATTTTTTATTCCTTTCCACACCACCATATATGTAGAGTTAGGTCGCGTTCTTTAACGTGGTACCCCGAGTAGGCATAATCTACGAAGCATCATGTCGTTGAACTCCTTGTATTCATTGATGGACCCGGTTGTTCTGGATTAATTAATGTTAAAGAATTTAATTTGTCAGAGATTATGGACTCTTCCTGAGAATTTTCCTCTTGTTTTTCAGAATCATTAACTTTATCATCTGGCATTTGTAAAGTGAGAAATTGATTGATTTCAAGTGGTTTATTGTCTTCATCGTCGAAATCGGGGATTATTTCTGGAATCTTGTTACATGAAATTCCTGTGTAAGTGGCGCATATAATCAAACATTTCAAGTCTGCCTTTCTACAACTGCATGTTGTTCCACATCCTTTTTTGCATTTACATGAAACGCAGTTTCATAAAACTTCAGGTGAAGGATCTTTCATCATAACCATTGTAGTAGGACCAAATTTACTACTCTTCCATTCCCAAATAGCTGCATTTTTCGATTTGTTGTACCATAATTGAAGTTGATATAATCTGTCTCACCAATAGATATAAATAGACTCCTCCCCATTAATTTTATGGTTGTGCAGAATGGTGTGCGCAATAGTGAAAGTGATTTATTCTTCTGAAGCAGGTTGAAAAATTAAAAATTTAATTTTATTATTAAAATTTTTTGTTGAACTTTACAGAATAAATAATGATGACGTTACCTTAAATGATCTGCGCTACCAATAGTTTATTAAATGCAAAATAGTAATTTTCGTTACAAGTCCGGAAGGTGAATTGTTACAGTCGAGTAGATATTACGAGACTGGAACAACACCTAACGGACGTGTATCGAATGATATTTTATTTCATCCCGTCATTAATTGTGTATTTGTATAATTTGAAATTTGTTTACTTTCTTAGATCATTTGACATTTGACAGTTTTGACACTATTTAACTTATTAATCTAAGATAAATTTTTATATGTCAAATAACTGTCAAAAGGTATAATAACAGTTTGTGATTGGTTCGTAATGAATTTCCGGTGGCTTCCGGTACATTAAGTATCTAGTACCGTAATACCTCACTTCCCGGTGGCATATGAGTACTGTAATGTTGTACTTTCCAGATGGGATAAAATGAAATAAATTTACATTGGCCTCTCAACGATGCTGCACGATATCATTCTTTCTTTTCTTTTCAAGTTCAATTATAGTACAACATATCGAAAAATGCAGCTGATTGGGAATGGAAAAGTAGTAAATTTGGTCCTACTCCAATACATATGATGAAAGATCCTGCACCTGAAGTTTTATTAAAATACGTTTCATGTAAATGTAAAAAGGGATGTGGAACAACATGCAGTTGTAGAAAAGCAGGCTTGAAATATTCGATTATATACGCGGAAATAATCCCCGATTTCGACCGATTTCAGGTGGCCCCTACCTGAAATCAATCAATTTCTCACTTTACAAATGCCAGATGATAATGGTGATGATCCTGATCCAAGAGAAAAATTCTCAGGAAGAGTCCATAACCTCTGACGAACTAAATTCTTCAACATTAATTTATCCAGAATAACCGGGTCCATCAATAAATACAAGGAGTTCGAGAAAATCAGTATTAATCATCTTCAACATGATGCATCGTGGATTATGCCTACTGGGTGTACCACGTTTAGAAACACACCCTAACTCTACCTCTATGCTAGTGTGGAATGGAGTAACAAATAAAGGTAAAAAAATTATTAAACAGCGGGAAATTTTGTTCAAAAATAAAATTTTCCGAGAAATTGATGAAAATGCTTACTTTCTACGCGCTGTAGCTCTAAAACTATGAACCTTAGAAAAAAAGTTTCAAACAAAAAATTGCACACTCTACATTTTTTATAACGGCCACAATCGACGTACATCTCGTACGGGTACCGAGATAATCGCGAAAAAGTGATTTTCCACCGCTTAAAACCACTATGGCGGCGCGAGCGGCACGCCCCCAAGGTCGGAAACTTGGAATTTTAAATAACTTACTTAATTAAACAATCGTACCAAATATAAACTTTCCTATACCTTTTGCAAGGTAAAAGTACCTATTGATTGAGCTATACCAACCTGATGAATACCTACCTATTCTATTTGGTAATTTGACTGTTTCAGGTTTAACAAATTCAAATGCAACTGTATGTATACATATATATTTTTTAGGATGACATAATTGGCGATATTTTAGCTATAGATATCGATGAGGGTGACAACGCTGAAATTGTTTTTACCATAGGAAAAGTAATTAACAATGCCAATCAAGAGGAAATTTCTAACTTATTTGATGTAGTGACATATGAAGAAGATTATGTGGTAGACTTAACCCATAAACAAGCTCATTTAATTGCTATAGATGACTTAAAGGGGAAGTATGGAACATATATAATTAATGTTAAGGTACGAATACTTCTTAGTTAATTTGTTTTATTTTCTAATCTCAATAATGAACTGCAATTATTTATGTAAAATTTAATGCGAATTAAACAGTTTTCTAAAACTTGTGAGTACCTGGCTCAAGCAAATAATGTGTGATCATCTATGGGAGAGGTTACAAAAAAAGTTGAAATGAACAGTGTCAAAATTAGTAAACAAATAACTTTCTCATTTTTTGACCCAGCGTTTACAATAGTGACAGAGAATCAACGAAAGTTAAAATATTAAGAATAGATACATAATATATCTGTTATTTCGTTTTATAAATATTATACCTTTCATTTCTATTTTGTATAGGTTGAAGATAAAGGAACACCTCCCAATAAAGCTGATTATGATATAACTTTAGATGTTGAGAAGTTTAATTTTGAAGCTCCAAGATTTATTTTCCCGTCAAGTGATAATCAAGCCTTCATATTATTGACGGTAATACTTTATTTTTTTTCCTATCTATTTTAAAATCTAAACTATACACATTGTCAAAGTTTATCGTACTGTTAATTTACAGTACGTTTTTAAATAAAATATATTAATATACTACTATACAAATCTCCAGATAAGGAACTCACACCAATAATATATTTCTAATATATACTGTATGTTGTTCGTGAGTTGTTTGTTTACATTTACGGAACGAGAATAACGTGTATGAACGAGTATTAACTTGACTACTGCACTAAACTAACCTTCAGAAAAATTCTAGAATTTTGTGTTAGGTAAAGAAGCACTAGTTTATTTGGGAATCTGATTCTCATCTAGGACATCTAAAGTTTTTTCTTCCATCTACGTCAGAAGCAAATACCATATAAATTTTTAATTTCCTTCAGGACAGAATCGATTCATCAAACTTCACAATCAAGTAAGTAGATATCAACGTATTTACCCACTCGGTATTCATACGAATACTAGTGATGACGTGTGTCTCTTATCTGGTGATTTATATAGTACACATTTTTCGTCAATTTTTTTACCTTGGGCAACCTGCACCTACCACCTTTAGAGGTATAAGAACACAGTGGGAATAGAATACACGTGTTTCACGTCCAGTGGTCTATCTACTTATTAACCACAAAATAAACAAAGAGGCCATGAATCCACAAAGAAAAAGAAACAAAGGATATTACATCGGTGATTCAATGTTGTGCAAAGGTTAAAAACTGTAATATAAATAATATCTCCTTTTCGTCCATAAATGTTCAAACTCGTTTTTCTATATACCTATCAATTTTGCAACAGTGTTCAATCGTGTTATCATGGAATATAATCAGCTTGATATGAAAGCTCCCTATTAACACTGCGTCTAATGTTGATCAGATAAATATTTATTGAATATTGCTGACTATGTAAGTTTTATATTGATGTCTGAATCTATTCGAGATATAATTTTAAAATATTTTGAAAAATATTTCAACGTCCTGTGCCCTATCACATTGAAACCGAATGAAATGCGATACAGCTTTGTAGAGATTGGTAGGGTTAGTTAGCAATATGTTCTTTATTAAACCCAGTATTGTATAGTTACACTTCATCCATACTTTTCCAGTTACAAAAACAATATAATTTTGATATTATATATTTTTAAGCAGCCACTGTTGTCAAATATTCTTAGTGTCCACTTATTGTAGTGTTTTAAAAATTTTAACAAATTAAGTTAATAGTGGCAAATCTTTCCCCAATTAGACTCAAATTGTAACTAAATCATTTGGTTTTGTGTTTTTTATACCACTGGAAAATTACCTACCATTTTTATTTAATTCGTCAACATTTTTTTTATTTTGTCATTGATACAATAATTAAAATACTTAATTTTCCTTTTCTGAATCTGATGAGATTTCGCATTTACTTACTAAATGTGCAATGAGTCTTAATATTGAAGGTTTTTCAAGCTACCTTACGGAATTTGAAGCAGATTGGAAACTTCAACAAAATCAGAAAAGGAAAGTTAAATTACTATTCATTTGGGAAGAAATATAAGTATTCTTTACTTTCACATTTCGTAAAAGTTTTCTAGTAGCATAAAACCAAAGTATAAGCCAAATCTTATGCTTTAATTATAATTTAAGACTAATTTACATGTAGCCCTGTTGCTATAAATATTATTATGGTTAATTATTACTAACTTATATACATATTTATATTTTAGGCACAAGAACCAAATAGTCCACTTGTGTTATTTAGAAGTGAAGATTCAGATTACCTTCATGACTTTTATGTCAGTGATAATTCAGAAAGTGATGTTTGTGACAAATGGGATATACAATTTAGTTTGGAGCAGACTTCACCAGGTTAGTAATAATAATTATGTTTAATATTTTAAACTCATTATCCAGTTTCTTGGGAGTGGAACTGATCAATATATTTTATAAAAGCCCCGTGTTGATCTTACTCGTATTCGATATGAAAGGTTAAGCAACAGTCGCGGCTAGTATTTGTGTGGCCACCCACCAGAGAAACACAGCAAACTCATCTCACGTTCTAGCGGCTTATACAGGGTGTTTCACTATGAATGTATCAAACGCAAGCAAAAGAAGCAAAAGAAATTTTAGGCAAAAAAGTTCGTATAAGCATATGACTAATTTATTACCGTTATCGAGTTAAAATTAAGGAGAATCTTGAAGTAGTAACAAGAAACAAGAACATATAAAATGTAAAATGGTTTGTGCAGTTAGATATAATAATGTAAATAATGGTGATATTTAGTAAAACATGTAAAGATTACAAAATCTTTGAAATTATTTATCTCGCCATCAGTAGTGAATCGAACAGATGGTTATATGGACTTTTTGCTTAGAAAAACAACTGTCTTTACTACTTTTTGCGTTTAGCATACTCGTTGTAAAACAGGGTATACGCTAACTTTAGGTGAAAATTATGTAGTTGTATATTGTATACCATTATTCGGAAGGAATGTATGCCTTCTTTTGTTAGAAGTCAGACAAGTAAAAAGTTTCTACTCTTCCGCAAAGAAGACGTTAACCAAGATTTCCAGTAATAGGTCTTATATTACCGAAATCTAATTGGTTATTTCTTTTTTTGAATAATTAATTGGACATATTCAAATCTGTTCGCCAAAGTCGCTTTTAATATGTAATTTATAATGTGCTAACAAGTTACACTCTTACAACCGAATTATAGTGTCACAAATGGATTCACTACCATAATCATCTAATGTTATATAATTTTTATTATTTAACATTGTCATTTTTTAGTTCCAGGGGAAAATACTATATTCACAATAGTTAGCATTGACGCATGTTCGGCTCAACTACAAATAAACAACAACTATAATCCAGACTCTAGCTTATCCATAACCTACGAGGTAATAAAATAACATAATCAACGATACCAATATCAGACTAACTGCAATTTCATTTTTAGCTTTCGTTAACAGCCATAGTAAAGGATGGCGAACCTCAACATGACGAAGCACCCTACAGTACAAGTCGACCTATAATAATAAATTTCTTAGATAACAACCAAAAACCTATATTTACTGCTAACGAGTGGGTCTTTGAATTTTTCGAAGAAGATGCTAGTCAGTCAATACCATTGGAATACAATGCGACGTATGAAGTTGTGAATGATACTTTACCAATATTTTATTACTTGGTGACTCCAAATGACACTATAAAATCGCTTTTTGCTGTAGACAGAGATACCGGCACTGTGTCGCTTAAAGACAAACTTGATTATGAAACAGATGAAGTATTCGAGTTTCAAATTGTCGCCTCAAATGATACTTCTGACACTAGCAATAATCCAAAATCGTATTTAAATGTAATATGTAACGTAAGTAATACTTCTTTTGTTCTTATGTAAGGTGTTGGATAGTCAGTGGATTAGAAATAGACGTTCCTTCTGGGGTTGTGCTTAATTAATTTAGCTTCTTCAGAGCATTACACTACAAGCCACACAATTTTCATGAGAGATTTCAAGCGACAGTGTTCAGTTACTGTTGAAAGAAATATTTTCAGTACATTACTATCTACCATAGAAATTTATTTTTTTACAATGCTTTAGGTTTTGGTCTTTAGTAGCGGTAATTTATACAAATAAGTTATGTGGAAGAAACGATTCCTTCTTTCTGTAGTTTGAGAAATATTTTTCGACATTGTATAAACCTATAAAATTTGGATGGAAATGATACCGTTATAAATCAAGATTTTATACATGCTATCAGTTTAGAAAAATTACTGGTAAAAATTTACTAATAGATCAATTATACCTACTTAAACATTTATTGTTATTCTTCAGTATAAACTAAAACTGTATACATTCGTTGTGCAAAAATGATTATGAAGAATGTACAAGTTTCTTTAATAATGTCTGAGTCAAAATTGAAGAGAATTTTTTTCAAGAACATGTTTCACATTTTTACATTATCCATAATTATATGTATATCAATTATATACATATAGATAGTTGCAAAGGAAGCAAAACTAGATATATAAACATATAAAATACATGATGTTAAAGTAGACCACATCTTTATAGTGCACATAAAAAAGTCGGTGTCTTTGATGCCGATAAGAAGTTAAAGCATTCCGACGTTTTTTATGTGCACTATAAAAATGCGGTCTACTTTAGTTAAAAACAACTAACCTTGCGGTTGCCACGATACCTACATTTTTCATCGTAGCCAAAAACTGACAGCACGCTCAAAATTTTGGCAAAAAACGGTGTTATTATAACTCATTTCTTTATTTTTTTTCGGACCCATCTTTTAAGTAATAAAAAATGACCTTTGTGTAGAAACCCAATACAGTATTGAAAACTATTTTCAATTCTGTCTCGAAATCGGTTGACTAAATAAATAATAAATTTTTCAAAACAAAAATTTAATCTTAAATAATGAGAGCAATTTAATTTTCAGCCACTTTCAAATGATTTGATGTTTTGAAATAAATACTATGATTAGCACAAATTTCAGTGACGACTAATTAATTTGAGGTCTCGAGCCAAATCCCTAAAATATAATTTTCTAATATATTTTAAATAAAAAAGTTTTCCAAGTATTGGTTTTGATAGATTTTTTTTTTGGTTTTGGTTACGTAGCCCGTTAGCCATTTGATAGATTATAAAGTATCCACTTTGTTATATTTTTTTGTAATAAAAGTAAATGAGTAAAGCACCCTATGAAAGCACCCAATATTCATTCTAATTATCTGTACAATTACCTTGTCATAGATAACAAATGACAATTTTTGGCTTTCAGGTAATTGATATCAACGATAATGTTCCACAATGGACAAGAGGTTCCTTCTTTGGTGCCTTAATGTCAGGGTATATTCGAAACACACCTATTTTAGTCGTTGAGGTAAGAAAACTGTTCCGAACAATTATATCCAATCTTAATTGAAATTTTACTGCGTGTACCTTAATACAAGTTCTTTGTTTATATTTACCTACCTCGCGTATGTATGTACCAGGTAGGTAAATATGAGAAAAGGTACTAAAATTAACATATATATGTATAGAAATCGCCAAACGTGGTGGCGAGAGGAGGAGGTGCGCAGTTGAGAAATTCCCCTTAATCTCCCACTACGCTCTCGACCAAAAAAGGTTGTCTGTAGATGCACGCAACAGTCAGGGGCGTACGATTAACTTCATAGTAAGTAAATTCATCCATAGTTAAAGGAATCGCACGCCGCTGCCTGAATCTGTTTTAAACCAGGGCGTAGTCTAACCTGCGCGGGCTGTCGCCATCACGTTTGACGGCTACTATATGTAATGCGTATATACAGTAACCGACATCCAAGTACATACAGGTACGAGCTTATGCGTAACTAGACATCTCATATACACGGGTGCAACAAATTGAGTGTACAACAATTTAAAAAGTGGGGACGCGAGCGCTGGCGTCACTCTGCGTGCGCTGCAAGTCGGTTGCTCATCTATTTCACACGTAAACCCGGGTCTATATATACGTACATACATGGATGTTGGTTGCTATATAGTGTATACTGTATATGTTATAACCGTAGTAACTACTAAAACGTCTGTGCTCGTTGTTCAATTTACATAGTTATAATATTTGCTATTAGTTTTTTTAATATAAATTATAATAATTAAGGCCACAGACGCAGACAAAATTGACCAGGGCAAGTTAACTTACTTTATAAATGGAACAATCCATGTTGAGGGTTCTGGTTTAACTAATATCCCATCTAATGCATTTATTATGACTGAGACCACTGGAGAAATTAGATTAAATTTCCAAGTTGATAGTACTATGTCTGGGTATTTATATTTTGATGTTACTGTATGGGATGTAATGGATCCTTATGGAAATGGTGAGTAAAATATTTATTTTATTAAGAACTATGTAGAAACAAAGCTTATAAAATGTGTGTTGTTTTTAATAATTAGGTCCTCACTGGAATACAACAAGCGTAACGATTTTCATAATAACCGATGTTAATACAGTCAACTTTAGGTTCTACAACACAATGGAAGAAGTGCAAAACGAAGAGCAAGAGGTAAATAATTTAACATAAATCTGATTTTCTTTTTCATCTGTTTTAATTATTTCTATTCCTTTAAAAACTACTTAGTTAACTAACTCTAGTAACTAACTCTAGCATTCCTTTAAATTGCAAACAAGAAGTAGTGTTTATAAAATAGCAATCATATACATATATCGCAAAAAGTGAATTAGTGAACTTGGATAATTAATTGGAATTGGTAGATCAAAGGGTATATCTAGCATATTAAAATGTAAGAATCAAATCAGTGGTAAAAAAGTAAATACAGAATTTCTAAGGTTTTAGACCAAACTATGCAAGATAGGGCAAAAGACTAAAGTCACGTAGTTACTTTTATAGACGAGTAATATTCGCACAAATAAATATTTTCATGAGCGTTGTGGTGGAAGGAATAATTTTATCAAATCGCTAATCCAGAAAATAAACAGTATTTGACATTATCCAAATTGTGTATAATTTGTTTCTGCTCGACTAGTGTCCAACGTGTGAAAGTCGACAATCGACATAGAAATTTGACTTGGCAGAAGCTATTTACTTTTATTTGAATTTTTATTTTGTCGTTTTTTGTGTTAATTATTAGTTTGGACATTTTAATATAAATCATAATTTGTGTCAATAATAAAAGCAATAGTGAGCACAATTCAAACGTAAAATCACGTTCTAACAAGAACTGCTAAAAATAAGACACAAACGTTTGTTTTTGAAATGTGTAAAATAATTATGCATAAACTTGCAAAATTCTGAAAAAATGCAAATTTAAATTCTAAATTAACTGAATTTTAGATTAAGGTTAAGCTTTGTTGGTCAACAGAGCTCACTTCAGAAGAAGACACATAAAATGGTCGAAACGTCAAGAATTTAAAATATTCAACACAGAAGAAAACTCTTCTATAAATTATCAGCTTCACGACAGCATTGAATTAAAAATATTTTGCCTACTCTAAAAAGACTATAGAGTGTGTAAAATTTTTGATTTTCTTAAAATGTTATCATGCAACATTGATAAATATAAACGTTAAATAAAACACGAATATTTCTCAATGTATCCCTATCATCTCACATCTCGATGTATCACGTACATCGAGATTTGTGACTATTGTACAAACAGAACTCTCTGGCTTGGTAACACTTTTTAGACGGAAACTCGGGCGCCAGTTCCTTAATTTTTAAGTGCAAGGAACAGTACTTGTTTGGTCCTCTGGTGTGAGAACGTTTAGGGGTAGCTAACAGATGGAGGGAGTTACGGTTATTTGTCCAGGGGTCTTAAGATGATTGTCTTGTCAACTGGACTTTCTCAAACGGGTTAATTAGAAATAAACGACTGAAATAATAATTCGTGAATTTTACCTATGTATAACAACGTATTTATTTATTAGAACAGTAATGGATAAATAAATAAACAGGATTTCAGCGACTTTGCAGACGAGTGTGTACAAATTTGATAACGTTAATAAATACGCGGGCTTGTAATCAAGAGTATATACGCGTGAAAATGATTTTATTTCGGACGGCGGTGAGTTTTGATAACTGGTGTCTCTTTTCGCGGCTGAAACGATTTCGGACGGCAAGCAAACGGCATTTCCAACAGGATATACTATGTACGGCGGGCAGTCGGTTATCTATAGATATTCTTGTCTACACAGAGGGTTTTACAATACGGCGAACTACTGCCACAAACGTAGAGCTATTTAACAAGGACTATTTTTCGTAAGTTAAGTTCTCCTGTAGAAGTTTATGCACTGAAGCCTTAAAGATTGCCCGACCGAACAAATCTAACCAGTCGATGCATATTTTATGAAACAAAAGACCAACGGAAGAATTACTAATTAGCTCTACACCTATTCCAGTTGTAATTGAGAAACGGTTAGATGTATTTCAGAAACCGTCAAATGTAATTGAGAATAGTCAAACGTAATTCAGAATGCGTTAATTGTAATTGAGAATAGTTAAATGTAATTCAGAAAACGTCAAGTGAAATTGAGAATAGTCAAATATAATTGAGAAAGCGTCAAATGTAATTGAAAAAGCGTTAAATGTAATTCGGAAAGCATCAAATGGAATTCAGAATAAGTGAATTGAAATTGAGATCGTGCAAAATTCGAAACTTTTACATAAATACATAGAGTATGCTTGAAATCGCCCCCGCTGTGCAACACTCGACGAAGTTCCATAAGGCGGCTTTAGCTATGGAACATGCTTGTTGGACGTTAGTTTTGAGAAATATATCATATCCTCTCTTGTTTACAAAAAAACATAAAAACCATTTTTGACAAAAAAAATTTGAATTTCGAAGCAATATTTTCTTGAGCATAAAATTGAGCAACTTTATCATTATTTAACCAACATCTCTTACGATTTCCGATATACCCATATATTCTCACTATGTAATTTGTGGCTGTATATGACATCTTCAAATTTTCATGATCTCAGTTTCGCATTTGACCTATTCTTAATTTCATTTGACGCTTTCTGAATTATATTTAACGCTTTCTCAATTACAATTAACGCATTCTTAATTACATTTGATTATTTTCATTTACATTTGACAGTCAAATTATTTGACTATTCTCAATTACATTTGACGGTTTCTCAATTACATTTGACTATTCTCAATACAATTAACGCATTCTGAATTACATTTAACTATTCTCAATTACATTTGACGCTTTCTCAATTACAATTGGAAAAGGTGTAGTTTGATTTAGTAGTATAATACAGCGGTACTCACGAACAATAAGATCTCTGAATATCTATACTTAACTGAAGGCGGTACGGACGGATAGTAGCGGACCACGGTGTATTCTTACCAATATTATTTTCAAGAAAATTATTACTATAAGTCGTAGCGGCGGTTACGGACGGAAGTGAAAACGGTGGCGAGGTGTCAGTTTCCGATTGATGCGGACTGCTTCGGATTGATCTTGGACTGATGCGGACTGGACTGATTCCCGGCGTTTTATTACTTTTATGACGTATCCAGACGGCGCGTTAAAGGGGCGTACTGACTTAAAACGCAGGACTTACAACGTTACTTAAGGTACCCATTCACATACAGTTCGCCTGCAGTC
Source organism: Rhagium mordax (assembly GCA_963680705.1). Classification (NCBI taxonomy): domain Eukaryota; kingdom Metazoa; phylum Arthropoda; class Insecta; order Coleoptera; family Cerambycidae; genus Rhagium; species Rhagium mordax. The sequence continues at coordinate 42,000,766 of OY796659.1, read as the reverse complement.
CCAGGACTGTACGATCTGAACTGAAGACATGAACTTTTTCAGGCCACACACCATTCAGTTAACTGAAACGATGATACCTTCAGTTTTAAAACTGTCAGTTTTTGAACTGAAGGAAAACTGAGCTTTCTCCACACACACAAACATTTTGTCAGTGCTAATCGAACGGTCTCGCTGAAGTGAAAAATGTTTTGTACTAATAGAAAAAAAAAGTAGCTGCACTTCTTGTGCTATTATTATTGCAAGAGCCGATAACAAAGGCAAAAAAACGTTTTTGGGTAAAAGATTGACTGTTACAACGTGATACTTTATCTCATATGAGATTGGTGCAAACATAAAGAACTAGTGCAGCAGACGACCTTAAAAATTACCTCAGAATGGATGACACATGTTTTAAAGAACTCTTAAGCATGGTTAAGCCGTTGATATCAAAGAAAAATACTAAAATGAGAAAAGCAATTACAGCCGAAAAACGATTAATAGTGACACTTCGATATCTGGCAACAGGGCGAAATTTGGAAGATTTGAAATTTTCGGCAATTATTTCTCCCCAAGCCCTCGGAAACATTATTCCAGAAACCTGATCGCTTTGATTTCTCACTTTTTTCAGTTCTTTTCGAAAAGCCCTTGGTAAATTATTAATTTTCTTTTTAATAGAATCAATTGTTGCATTTGGATTTGTTTGTTTGTAAAACAATAATAAGTTTTCGTAAGCTTTATTTTTTTCGTGCCTATTTGAGTATGACTTGCTCTTTACTTTCCAAAGGCAAGGCAATTGCCTATAAATATCAATAAATTCGGTTAAAACCGCTGTATTATTGCTTGACTCGGCCATTTCACAAATAACGAAATCACGAAAACTTCAAACTAGTTGAAAGATGGGATCGTACGATTCCAACTGACGATTTTTCTCCATACACGTCAGTCTATCGAGAGATCCAAGTGAACTGCAGGCTCAGACCTGCCGACGGCCTGTATGTGTATTGACAAATTTTAACTGACGATATGCAAATCGGCAGTTCTAGACTGCAGGCGAACTGTATGTGAATGGGTACCTTTACTGAGGTCGAGCGTGTTATGTAATTAGCAGCAATGACTCGTAGCATCAACAACCGGAAATGGGTTACTTGCAATTTCTAGACTATATAGCAAAAAGAAACGGATAGAAACGGACACAGATTAATATTTTAACCGGTTTTAGTAACTAATAATTTTTGTTCCCGACTGGGTCATTATTTATAATAATTCACGGATTTTAATTATAGTTAACTGCTTGTTTACCAGCGGGTTTTTTACAATTCAGTACTAACTTAACTAATACATGACTTGCTAAGTGTTATAGCTAAAATTATAGAAATTATTATAAATAAAAGAATATCATCATTTTTAGAAAAATATAATGTATTAAGTGATTGTCAGCATGGTTTCAGAAACGGTAGATCCATCGAAACTGCTTCTGCCAAACTATTTGAATTTATTTACAAAGAATTGGACGTTGGAAAGTATGTTGTAACAATCCTTTTTGACCTATCTAAAGCTTTCGACTCTGTAGATAAGAATATTTTGGTTGGTAAATTAGAAGCGATTGGCATTAGAGGTAATCTGCTGAAGTGTCTGACTTCTTATATGCAAAACAGAAGTCTCAGTGTTAGGTACGGTAATTCGCAGTCCAACATATTTGATGTTATTTTGGGGGTCTCACAAGGCTCAGTGCTAGGTTCATTACTGTTTTTAATATACATCAATGATCTCCCAAAATTCATCAAAAAAGGAGTTACCATCATGTATGCGGATGACACTACCATTACTGTAACAGCTACTACACCTGAAGAACTCAATATCAAAGTAAAACATGTTTTAGACGAAATGAATATATGGTGTGATCGGAACAGGTTAATATTAAACAAAAATAAGACAGTTTTTATAAATTTTAACCTAAGACGTCCAATTGACATACCGGGCATACAAATGTGTGATTCCTCGAAGTTTTTAGGCACTGTAGTGGATAGTTCTTTGTCTTGGGAACCTCATATCAATTATGTTTGCAGTAAGTTAAATCAAGCCTACTTTGCCTTATTACAACTTAAACATACATTAAATGAAGTAGGACTTATTAATGTTTACTATGCTTGAGCCTACTCTTTAAATATACAGGGTGTTCATTAAGTATGTACAATAAATTTAACAGAAGATTATTTGAGTGATTTTAAGACAGAAAGTTCATATAAACATAGGTCCGAAAATGCTTCGTTTTCAAGATACAGGGTGTTAAACTTTTTTAAAAAATTTGGTTCTTCGTAAATATCTTAAATATCCGTTACCCAAATTTGTTGTAATTTGGCAATGTTATTTGCAGTGTTAAGGGGCTAATTATGCACTAACTTGATAAAATTGATTAAGTCCAGTGGTGTCCCGAGCGGCACCTTAACGAATATTTTTGACAAAAAAATGTACGCTACTGACTATTTTGTGATTTTTATATATTTTTTGGGGTTAAGCAACTGAAAATACAACGTTTATGTCTCTTGCATTTTTTTCGTATCTTGCTTAGTTTTCGAGACAGAAAATTAAATTCAATTAATTGCATATCCCTGGACCACACAAGAAACATGGGGAAACGTAGGAAATAATCAAGGGTTGCATTGAAAACGATTGCAGCATTTGGCAAACAATAAGACAGTTGTTGTCAATTTATTAAGCTATTAAATTGTAATTTTTGTATAAAATATTTTTGGTGAAATTTTTTAAAAAAGTTTAACACCCTGTATCTTGAAAACGAAGCACTTTTGGACCCATGTTTATATAAACTTTCTGTCTTAAAATCACCCAAATAATCGTCTGTTAAATTTATTGTACATACTTAATGAACACCCTGTATGTATTTGGGGTCGGTCATCCAATTTAAAGAGGATATTTATTTCACAGAAAAGAATATTGCGTTTATTATTTAACTTAGATAGCAGGGAAAGCTGTAAGAATACTTTTATTAATAAAAGGATCCTTACGGCACCATGTATTTACATATACAAATGTTTAATTTATGTCAAATGTAATATGGAAAATTTTGAAAGTCTTTCTGAACTTCATGTATATAATACAAGGCATAAAAATAATTTATCGATACCTGTGCACAGAACATCTAAATTTAAAGAATCTCTTCAATATAACTGTATATTATTTTACAATAAACTCTCCGTAAATATCCAAAACATGAGCTTCTCAAAGTATAAAATCACCATAAAAAATATGCTCCTCCAAAATGGATACTACTCTATTTTGAAATTTCTTAATCATAATTTTTAATTCTTGTTGCCGTCATTTAACATGCATTGCATATTATGTATTGCTTTTTGTTAAACTGTTATTTTAATTAACTGTTAATTATTTTTAATGATTAACTTTTAAATGGTTGTTTTTGTACTTCTTTACCTATTTGTTATTTATTTGTTTATTGTTTATTTGTATTTATCCATTGTTAACCTATATTTATTCATATTTTTATATATCTCTCACGACTTACCATATATACACAATGTATCTATCTACAAATGGTGAAGAAAATTTTATTTATTTATTTATTTTACTTACTAAAAAGCGGCGGCAGGGTGCACCCAAGTGACGGTAATATTTAAAGCAAAAACGGACATTCCTTGACTGGAAAAATCACTTCGTTACACCGTCATGATAGATAGAAGAAGATGATCGGATTATTTCTATATAATTTTGATATGCTAGATCGAAAAATGATGAATACCTACCATTCCAATAAGAAATTACATTATCTAAATCCGAAAGTAATGGTACATGTGCTTTAATATATAAATCAGATTTAACAAGAGTCCTCTTTGAAAGTTTTTGATAAACGAAAATCAAACACACTTATTTATTTATTTATTTATTTAATCAAATACATCCAGCAGGCATATGCCCAATTACAGGAGTATATCACATATAAAGAGAAAGTTAAGATAAGGTGAGAACGGAGTTTAATATAAAATTACAACGAAATTTAACTAAATAAAATATTTTTTGTATAGAGAGTTAGCTAGTAATTTCAATTAGGAAGTAAGCTAGAAATTTCGTTTTTAAACTGCTTTTTGGAAAGATGAAATATATCAACATTAGCGACATTATAATAACTTCTACATATAGAGGTTAATGGACAGTTAAAGTGATGATGAGAGTTAGGTATCGAAAAATAAAATGTCTGTTGATTTCTAGATACTTGTCTTGTCTAGGGCCATTAAAGTGAATACATTCTAACAGTACAGGTGAATCGATCAAATAGTGTATAATTTTGTACAAGAATAATAGGCTCACAATCTCGCGCCGTTTACAAAGTGAAAAAAAGTTGAATTCTTGTAATAATAGTGCATAGTCGTAATTCCTCTCAGGGTAAAAACTGTGATTTTTGAAAAATAGAAACTTTAGAAATTTCCTTTGAACAGACTCGATCGCGTCAATATATTTTAGATGATGAGGATTCCAGACAATACTACAGTATTCTAGCTTACTTCTGACAAGTGCAAAATAAAGCGTACAAATTGCTTCATTAGATGTAAATTCCCTGCTACAACGTATAATAAAGCCCAACATTTTTAGTGACTCTTTTCTAATATTTTCAATATGGCTGTTGAATGTCAATTTCGTATCAAAAGTAACACCTAGATCAGTAGTTTCAGATACACGAGATAACAGATTGTTATTGATAGAATAATTATAGGTAATGATATTTTTTTTTCGATGATACGTCATTATTTTACACTTGTTAATATTTAAAGATAACATATTATTCTCACACCAGTTATTTAAAGTTACCAAATCATTCTGCAGTAGTTGACAGTCCGATATATCTATTATTTCCCTGTAGATTTTCATGTCATCAGCAAAAAGTAGTTTTGAGCAAGTTATTTCGTTACATATATCCGATATAAACAAATTAAATAGTAAGGGACCCAGATTAGACCCTTGTGGTACACCGGAACTGGCAACAAATGCATCAGATTTGATACCTTCAATTTCTACAAATAATTTCCTATTCGACAAATATGATCTAAGCAGTTTTATAATGTGACTAGATATTCCATAAACAGATAATTTTTCCAATAATATTTTATGCGAGACACGATCGAAAGCTTTGCTAAAATCAGTGTAGACAACATCAACTTGATGCTGTGCATCAAGCGAACTAGAGGTAAATTGTGTGAAAACGCAAAGATTACTTTCTGTACTTCGAGCTTTAACGAAACCATGTTGCTGTTCAGGTATACTATGTCTTACATGTGCGTATATTATATCACCCAAGATAATTTCCAGCAGTTTGGAAAACACTGAGATTAACACTATAGGTCTGTAATTGGTGATGACGGTAATCATATCAGATTTATATACAGGGCAAACACGTGAAAGCTTCCAATTATTGGGAAAAGTAGCTGTTTTAATAATTAGATTAAATATGTGATATAAGGGGATTAAGAAACATTGTATGCAATCTTTGACGACTAAGGGGGGAATATTCTACCGATGTATATCTATGTCGTCAGAACTTGTTAATAAGACAACTTACATGTTATAAAGCTAGAAAGAAAGATAATACCTACTGTTCTATAATACTATTTGATGCATGAAAACTGGATGTCAGTCACTATTTGTGAAGTCTTTACCTTCAGCGACTAAAGCTTTCACGGTAGTAGATCCAACCAATTAATGTATGGTGGGAAGTCCGAATTGTTAACATGCTCCAGCTTGAAATTTACCCCATTAGCTAGATTATAAAGTGTAGACGTAACTCAGGTACACTATTCAACCGCTTTAATTTCAATATTAGATGGAATGTCTAAGCAACCAAAACTACCGCTGCTTATTTATAGAAAATCGGACGAATCTTAAGAAAAGTGGTGGATTATATTTCATTTAAAAATGAATATCAACCAATTTGATGCAATGTTATGTTACATTTTCTCTTCATAATACCATCGAATTTCTCAATTTGATACATAAGAAATCCATGGTGTTTCCCAAAAGTAATACTTGCCTCCCTACTTGAAATTGAATTGTTACCACAGCACAGATATCACATTTTGACATTTTCTTGACATTTAACGTTGTTTATCACATATTCCTCGAAGGCATCTTATGGCATTTTCTAAATTTTGAATCGGCACATTACTAAACAGTTAAATACCAGAAAAATATTTGCATTTTAAAATATACTAAAACGCTGTTTCAAAAATAGAATTACCTACTGACTTTGATTATCCCAATTTCTCAAGAGGTATGAGCTAAATCTAATAAAATTAAATTCAGCGCATTGAATTTATAATGCAAAATACCATTCAAAACACACTTCCCTATCCTTTCACTCCTTTATTTGACAACTTAGACATACATAGATCATACTAATTTTCACCTCGCATTCTCGTTTATGCAGTTGGTAATAATAATTATTTACTATTAAATAAAATTGTCTAATTTAACATTTTTTTCAGATTCGTCTTGTAAATTTTTAATTCTATAACGTTCTTTGTAGATGTTGGAAGTTGTTACCGATGTATTAGGTTATGATGCTTATAAACAAAATATTGACAAGGAAAACCAGAATGGTGTGGATTTGGACAATCAAACCTTTGCTAGCTTATACTTCATTAACGATAGTAACACCCAGGCTATAGAAAGCGAGACAATTTTGAGGTAAGGTTCCTTTAATAAAAAAACAAGAAGCACATGAAATATTCTTTTTGCGTTACAAAGAACTTTTCAATTGCATGATAACGTTTAAATAATTAAGTTAAATCATTATTACACTCATAGCGGTATGCCAGCGCGCATAGTTAATCATAGTATTTGTTTTAACAGATTAAATGGTCATGCAATGTAAACGTCTTTTTTTCTAGCGCTTTGCTTTCGGTCAGATACTTACGTAATCTCTTTTATTTCTACGGAAATCTCGGGCGCCAGTCCTTCAATTTTTAAGTGCGAAGAACTACACTGTCTCTTTGGTTTTCCTAATTGGGAGAACAACCCTGAGTAGCAAAACAGTGGATGATACGGAATAGCCAGAGGTCGAAGCTGGAGACCTATCTAATGGATTTCGGTCATACTGCTCAAACGGGTTAATCAGAAAATAACCTTACAGAAATAATAACTCGTGAAGTGTGCCTTTTTAAAATAACTTGTTTATTCCGAAATAAATAATGAACAAAGTAATTTATTCTCAAACCTTCACGACGATGCAGTCGTGTACGTATAAAACTATTTTCTTAAATAATTATAAATCAGTCAAGCTGGCAAGCAAAAGTCTTTACGCGTTGTTTTTACGGCGGAATTTATGGAGACGTTGTATGGATATTTTACTATGCACGACAAGCAAACGTACCTTTCCACGAGGATTATAAACGGCGGGCAGTCCGTTAGCTATAGATATTTGAGGCTAGATAAAATATTACAACAAGCGGTAAGCTACTGCCGCAAACGTAGAGCTATTTGTTAAATGATTATTTAAAATAATATAAGCTTTGCGAGTCAGTTCTATGCGGATCCCCTGTACGTATGGCCCAAGTGAACAAATACACACAGTTGATGCATACAGGGTGGTCCGGTATCCATGGCGGAAACTTCAGGGGACAATAGAGTACCAAAAAACAATATGACTTTGCTTATAAACATAACCTTCTAAACGTACCGTTTTTGAGATACAGGGTGTTAAAGTTTTGATTTTTTTAAATATATTTTTAAATATCTCTCTAACGAACAACAATATTAAAAAACTATTTGGTGATGTGAAATATCTCGCAGAGCACTAGTATTTCACCATTAGAAAAGTTTGCGAACATCACCAGTGGCGTCGATCTGGGGCATTGTGACCCTTTTTCCTATCAGAACTTCTACGCCACTGGTCCTAGACACCAATTCTATCTTGTTTTATATTTTCTGATGTTTTTTGCACAAAAAGTCACTCTTGTGATTTTTTCGTAAGATGCACCATTTTCGAGTTAATAGCATGTAAAGATATTAGTGTTTAAAAAAAAATTATTATTATTAAAAATTTATTAACATTATTACATTTTATTAACAATTTTTGAGCTCTAGTTAGGAAGAAAAACATCACAAAAATAACAACAGATTTAATAGCATCTTACGAAAAACTCACAAGAGTGACTTTTTATGAAAAAAAAATCCTAATTTTTTTTGCACAAAAAGTCACTTGTGAGTTTTTCGTAAGATGCTATTAAATCTGTTGTTATTTTTGTGATGTTTTTCTTCCTAACTAGAGCTCAAAAATTGTTAATAAAATGTAATAATGTTAATAAATTTTTAATAATAATAATTTTTTTTTAAACATTAATATCTTTACATGCTATTAACTCGAAAATGGTGCATCTTACGAAAAAATCACAAGAGTGACTTTTTGTGCAAAAAAACATCAGAAAATATAAAACAAAATAGAATTGGTGTCTAGGACCAGTGGCGTAGAAGTTCTGATAGGAAAAAGGGTCACAATGCCCCAGATCGACGCCACTGGTGATGTTCGCAAACTTTTCTAATGGTGAAATACTAGTGCTCTGCGAGATATTTCACATCACCAAATAGTTTTTTAATATTGTTGTTCGTTAGAGAGATATTTAAAAATATATTTAAAAAAATCAAAACTTTAACACCCTGTATCTCAAAAACGGTACGTTTAGAAGGTTATGTTTATAAGCAAAGTCATATTGTTTTTTGGTACTCTATTGTCCCCTGAAGTTTCCGCCATGGATACCGGACCACCCTGTATAGTGACTATTTATTTCACGTAGGTTTTCCGGTAACCTATTATGCAAGGGAACGTTTAAGATGGCCCAAGTGAACAAATCTCAGCAGTCTTTGCATATATTAACAAAATAAAAAAAAACCAACGGTAGGTATTACTAATAAGCTCTAGTTTACTTTGGTAGCAAAATACGGTGATATTTACAGACAATAAAATCTCTCAATATCTATACTTGACTGACGGCAGTACCTGCAGAATGTAGCAGGTTGCGTTGAATTCTTACCAATATTGTACTCAAAGGAAGTTACTATTAACTCGGAGCGGCGGTGCGGCAAATTTTACAGGTTCAGGTTGATCGTCAATTGCTGGCGGTCGAACGGATCTGATCTGCGGACTATTTCGAAATGAATCTACTGCCGGTTTTCTCGGAATGCGAATCAGGACGGAATGAGAATCAGCACCGAATGAGGATGAAGTGACTGTGCTTCCCCTTTTTGTAAACTTTTATGACGTATCTGTCGTGTTAAAAGAGAGGTGGTCACCGACTTTAAACGACGTACTCGTATGCATATCCCAGCGTAACTTGCAGAGGTGCAGCGGATTATGCATCTTAGTGCATCACCTCAAAACGTATCTAACCGGAAATGAGTTGCTTGTAATTTCTATACTCTGTTGCAAAAAGAAACGGATCAAAACGAGTAAGGATTACCATTTTTAGTAACGAATGATTTTTATTTCCGACTCGGTCATTATTTATAATAATTCTCGGATTTTACTTATACGAGGGATTGTCGAAAATTAATCAATTAATTACTTGACTGCTTGTTCACCAGCGGACTTTTTAACAACTCAATCATAACTTAACTAGAACAGAACTTACTTACTAAAACCAGCGGCAGGGTGTACCCAAGTGACGGTAATATTTAAAGCAAAATTGAACATTCCTGGATTGGAAAAAAACACTTCGTTACAGCAATTTATATTTCACACACAGTTTTCTCAAATTTAAAGAAAACTCGTATTACAGCAGACAAAATTCCTTGTTATTAAAAAAAAAATTGAGCTCAGTACCGCTGGGTATATGTGTGCAAATCAGATAATACTCGTATCAAAATTTTGATTCAATATCATAGCATCGTATGTACCAACTCAACAAGTATAATCTAGGGACTCCTATAAATTTCCTCGGAAATCAATTCCGGGCTAGTTAAATTTTAGTCAAAAGGTGGCCTCATTTACCAAATTCGGGCTCGTTTAAATTACCTAAATCTCATCGAAGAGACGATAGCAAACCTCGGATCCACTTCCATCCCTCTTAATTACGGTTAATTACAACACGTATTTACATTAGATATTAAGAGATTTGAATAGAAAAACAAATTTTCCAAATTGTAGATTGAGTAAATGTAAAAACTAAAACTTGTCATTACAAGCTTAAAGTAATTAATTCTAAACTTATTACGTAACTTAACATTCATTTCATTTTCACAACCAATTTTCATGAAAAACTCTATGAGAACAATATATTCCTTAACACTCTTTTTGAACAGCCTCCTGTCATACCATTGTGAGTGTATCATCAATAGTATATCCATTATAAATTTTTCTATACCATATCTGTCAATGGTCTTGCTAGATATATGTTATTATTTGTCCTTTAACTATATTATATCCATGTCCACGTTTAAATCCAGGAGGCTGACCAGTGACCAGTGATCTGATTTGGAAAAAGCGAATGTTGTATTATCTACCATTGTACTACTATGCAGCAGAAGTCGTGTGTTCCTTTTTTGAAAAAATTTCTCCTATATGTTTTTTAAAAAAGAGATACAAGACTTCTGCTGCTTATTGGTATAATAAGTAGAAGAGAAAACAACATGTTTGACAACCAAATCGTACCCCTTGCCAGAATAACTTGAGAAAAAAAGTACTGTATTTTAAAAGCCTTTCAAGTTATCTAGTATACAGACAAACTGAGAGACATTTTTAAAGAACACTTTTGGAATCCGTAATGTTAAGAATATAGTTCGCTGCCACTGAAGCTACTGAAAGCGGAATGTCGAATATTTTCTCGATCAGAATTCATACGTAATTTCGTTCATTACATAGGAAAGGAAATGTTAAAAGTTTATGTATTAATTTGGTAAAAATAAAAATAATAAATAGCAGTTTTACCAGTTTGATAATAATAGACGAAGGAATTTATCTAATTGCCAGACCGGCCGCAGCCGTCAAGGATATGTACTCTATCTCAAACAACATACATTCTTCTCTCATTTGCATCTCTTATATGCCCACACAATTACGTAATTTATAATAATACATCTCTTTAACATATTTTTTTATAGGTTAGTCTCAAACATTAACACCTTTTCCCAACTGGTAGGGCAATTAAGAAATGAAACAGGTTTGATACTCTTGAGCTTCCCCTCTAGTGGTACTTCATCAGATAACTTAGAAGAAACACTAAGAGCTTGGTTAGTAGGAGTATCAGTAGTACTTGGAGCGTTATGTCTGATTTTGCTGGTGACATTTATTTTAAAAACTAGAGAGTAAGTATTAATTAATTTTTTGAGATTTCTCTCATTGCACAAACAAAAAATACGTATAAAAACTTTTTAAATTTGTATATTTCGTGTTTATTTTTCTCATTTTGGTATTAATAAACTAACAACAGATGAATTAGAATTATCGAATTTGATCGTTGGCAAAATTTCCTGGATTTTTATATTATTTATTTTATTCTCCTGTACCAGAATTTTTTATTAATGTCTTGATAAATATTAGACTAGTTATATAGTTTAAATTGTTTCCTTTAAACTTAAAAAAAAATTGAATTTAAAATTTTTACAGTAAATATATATCTAACATTATCATTTCTAAGGAGAAGTAGAATAATTTACTTTAGGTTAGGAATAATTAATTATAAGGAAAATAATTAGAAAGTATATAATATGTGAATTATAGATAGATCTACAGATAGAAAAGTGAGTCTACCAAACTGCTGCAATAATATACATAAAAATCGGGATGGGGCTTCGTGAGAAAAGCACATAAAAGCGCATTTTTTATGCATTTCGAGTGCATCGCTACACTATTTTTTAAATATCTCCGGTTCTATTGGTCGTAGAAAAATTAAAAAAAAAAAAACAAAATTCTTGTAAATGAATAGCCTATGAAACTGTTGGGGTATAGTTATATTAAAAGTACATCCTAACCTCAAAAAATGCAAGTTGCTCAGTTCATTTTTTTATTAATAATGCAATAAGTGGGGTAAAAATCTTCTAATCTTCTGAAAGTAAACTGAGAAACTTGGATTTTTTGAGGTTAGGATGCACTATTAACGTAATTATACCCCAACAGTTTAATAGGCTATTCATTTACGAATATTTCAGTTTTTTTTTTTATTTTTCTACGACCAATAGTGCCGGAGATATTTAAAAAATAGTGCAATGAATGCATCAAAAAGCGCTTTTCTCACGAAGCCCCAGCCCGATTTTACTAATTTTTTCGGTTTTCGACTCATTTGCATGTATAAAACAAAAAGCAAAAAAAAATTCAACTTCCCGATTACATCACTTTAAAATTCTAATTTCCCTCCACTTTTAACTTCATATTAAATAAAAACAACTATGATTTTTTTAAATTTAATACTTTTGTTAACTATTGCACAATCCGTTATCACACGAGTATAACTTATAAATTTTTAGTTGAAAAATTAAAAAGTTATACGGGGAATCAATTCTCGTGTGATACCACTGTACAATATACGAGTATATAAACGTATGCTAACAAACAAAAATGATGTATTTAAAACCTTATTTTACTGTTTCCCTGGTTATAATACCTAGGATGTTTTATACAAGAGTCTTATTAATAATAATATGATTTATTTTGTTTAGATTAAACAACAGAATAACCAACCTCACAATGAGAAAGTTTGGATCCCATGAATCAGGTTTGAATAGATTGGGAATATCTGCCCCAACAACCAACAAACATGCGATCGAGGGGTCAAATCCTATATTTAACGTCAGCAGTGATGAATTTAAAAAGGATTTAAGAGATTTTGATGAAGTCAGGTAAACCTTTTTATATCTCATCTATATTTCTTCATTATTGTGACAACATTATTATATTATCGTTGAGTGAAGAAAAATCCCGTTCATTAGAAGCGTATAACCTAGTTTTCTTTTGTGTGTGTGTGTGTTTTCATAGATAAATATTGTAACGAAGCAAATTTTTAAGCCTACAGATTCAGCTGGTAGTTGAATAATTCACTCGTTACTATTGATATTTTATCCGCTAGTATTTTTGAGTTCACCCTGTATAACCGGTTTAGTAAAAATATACGAATTATTAAACCCTAGAATTCCGCGGTCTGTTTATTTTCAGTTAATAAATTTATTTATTGTTTATTTATAGTTAAATTCGGGTACACCCGGTTTAAAGGGGTAGAGTAATTTCAGTAAGTATTCAGGTAATCACCTGTGTTATAAAACCGGTCCGTGTACAGTTGTTCAATTTATTTAAACGTGTTATAAATAAATAAACTTATTTATTTTTCTAGTTAAGTTATCCGTACGTTATTAATTCCGTTTCTTTCACTGTATAGTAGCGGCACAATCTGTTAAAAAGAGGCCTAACCTAGACATTTTGACTACCGAGCTGAATTTTTCAGAATATGTAGTTTTTGATATGTATAATAACATACTAAAAGTCCCGAAGTATCCGAATTGAGCGTTAGCCGCCATGTTAAAAAAATGGCTTGCGCGCGCAGTCTTAGAAAAAATTTTTTCCTTGCCTTATTTATTAACCGATTTTAACTTTCTAAAAAAGCAATTGTAACCAAAGAATGAGGCTATAATATATTTTTTATGCATTTTACTAAACTCAGTCTAAGTGATAAAAAATTTACTTCAAATGAAAAAGTTTGTTTTGAAAATTTTTATTTATGCAATTAAAGAGAAAACTGTGGGTTTTATGAAAATATTTGTTAAATAAAAGTTGTAGGCCATAAAAAATCAAACAGAATTGTTTTTTGAATTATTTTTTAGCTCTAAAAATAACGGAGATAGAGCAATTTTATTATATAAAATCATATGTTAGGATCGTTAGAATCAGAATTAAAAAGGTAGGATGTGCATTTCACTCACGACGCAATTAACCACAACAAATGTTATTTCTCAAATAAGTTTTCAGAGGGTGCGTGAGTTAATAATCATAACAATAAAGAACAAAAAATTATAAAATAATAGTCCTGAGCTTACGATACTCTCGGCATAAAAGACCAATCCGGCCCGGCGAAAGTTGACGAAGTCTCCGTTTACTTAGGGCACATGATTCTGACATCTACAGTCATCAAATCTGGGGTATATGTGAAATGACTGTATACATTCGGAGGCCACGGGAGGAACTATCCAGCATCGTGAAACGGAAAATATTAACCTTTCAAATTCACTCCAAAAATGAAAACAATTAATTGAAATCAACCAACATTTTGTACCTAAATAAATTTTACTGGGATTAAGATTGATAAATGGCAATGGCGTTATAAATAATAATAATAATATTAATGCCTTTATTGCCCAACAGGTTACACCCAATAACAGGACAATTTATTAATATTACGTAAAAAGATTCATAATAATAATAATATATACAATAAACAATAAATACAAATATAAAATACAAAAATAAATGCAAATATGCAACTATACAATTCAAGCAAGGAGCGATGTTTGGCCGTATGTAAAATTTCATTTTTGTACAATTATTTAAATAAGTCATACCTACCTATGACATATTTGATTGAAATTACTACACATTGTATATATGGGCGATTTTAAAATAACATTACTTCTAGCATAAGGACAGTAAGGTGATTATATCTAGAATGATAATTTGGTACATTAAAACATAACTGCGACAATAGTTCTGAACAGCAAATATTATCATGCAATAAATTATATAAAAAAGAAATAGAATTGCACTTTCGTTTTAATTCTAAGCTGTTCATTTCAAACCTGGTCAAAAGAGTGTTTTGTTCAATACCTATTTCAGGATAAATCGCATCAACTTTAAATGACAGAAATTTTAGAAATCTTCTCTGCACATTTTCTAAGGCAAGTTTGTAATTCGCGTAATAGGGATACCAAATAAGATATGCATACACAAGTTTAGATCTTATGTAAGAAAAGTAAAGAACTTTAGTGCTCTAATGTCGGTAAATGATTTGAAGTTTCTGATTATGAAGCCAAGCATCTTCGTAGCTTCTTTCACTTTTGAATTAATGTGATCAATAAATGACAGTTGAATCAAATTTGATTCCAAGATCTTTGGTGGAATTACATCTAAGTATCTAATAGCATTCCATCAATTAAGAATACATTTACAACACTAGCCCGCTTTTTTAGTAAACGTTACAACCTTACATTTGGATGCATTAAGGTAATCTACTATTTATGCATCTTTGAACCGCATCAATATCATCTTGCAGCAATACGCCATCAACAGAACAAGTTATCTTCCTATATATCTTAAGATCATCCGCAAGTAACAATCTATGACTGTTGCTTCGGGTTTTTAAAGCTAAATTAAATATAATTAACAAAGGTATGCTTAGAACATTACTGCAGTCCTTGGACGAAAGAAGGTATTAAATCGAGACCAGAGGTCATTTTGTTTTTTAGTTTAGCAGTTGCTTTTTGAATTTCATTAGAGCAGTCACAACTAGTTACATCAGATAAGTTAGGAAAATCTCTCATAGGTAAAGATACACTTTGAAAAAAAAGACCAAAGGCATTTACAATATTCTGAGGGCAATCAAAGTAGTTTCCTTCATATTCCGTTTTACATGGAATTCTAGATGTGGACCTTTTCGAGTGAATGTATAAAATATAAAAAAAGAGTGACATCGGTTGATTTCTTGTCTTTTAAAGCTGTTGACCTGTAACCACTCCAATTAATTAGTTCTTCCACGACTATACAATAATGCATATCGTACGCGTTTGATAATTTGCTAATAATAGTAATCATTATCCTTTACAGGAATTTATGAACTCTACTGACTAATCAGGAACTCCCAACTTTCATAATCATAAGCCTCTAGTCAATCAGAAACTCACAATTTTTATAATCACCGGGTTTAAATTTTCATGTCACACAAAGTAGGCTAAGTGACGAGGACATTTTAAAATTAAATAAAGTTCTTCTGACAGTTCTGACAATTTTTCGCGTGTTTGTAATTTGACGTGTTATAATTATTCATTCAAAATATTTTCCCGAAACATAGTAGTCTGGAAAAACCATAGTATTCTAATCGCGAGTTATGGCCATTACTCATAACTCGCTCGTTGAATAATATACTATTAAACTCTTTCAATAATGGTCCAATTACCCACAATTCATTTTGACAAAATAATTTTTTTCGCACCTACCTACTGATAAAATGTCTTCCATAACAAATTCTTGTAATTTATTTATAATATAGGTTTTTTGTAATACATACTTTATAGTATAGATAGGAACGTTGCCATAGTGGCCCATAAAAGCGCAATTCTTTACTCGTGGAATTTTTCAATTGTTTTTATTTTTGGAGTGAATTTGAAAAGTTATTATTATTTTCGAATTCTCGATAATGGATAGTTCCTCCCATAGCCACCGAATGTATACAGCCACTCCCCATATATTGTAGGTATAGTGACTGTAGATTCCAGAGTCGTGTGACCTAGGTAGACGGATACTCTGCCTACTTTCGGCAGGCCAAAGTGGTCTTTTATGTCGAGAGCCGCGCCATCGTAGGCTATTTTTTAATTTTATTAGACTATTATTTTTATAATTTTTTTGTTATCATTTTTCTTTCATTATTATTATAATTATTAACTCACGCACCCTCCCTTTTTAATTCTGATTCTAACGATCCTAACATATGATTTTACATAATAAAATTGCTCTCTCTCCGTTATTTTTAGAGCTAAAAAATAATTCAAAAAACAATTCTGTTTGATTTTTTATGGCCTACAACTTTTATTTAACAAATATTTTCATAAAACCCACAGTTTTCTTTTTAATTGCATAAATAAAAATTTTCAAAACAAACTTTTTCATTTGAAGTAAATTTTTTATCACTTAGACTGAGTTTAGTAAAATGCATAAAATATATATTATAGCCTCATTCTTTGGTTACAATTGCTTTTTTAGAAAGTTAAAATCGGTTAATAAATAAGGCAAGGAAAACATTTTTTCTACGACTGCGCGCGCAAGCCATTTTTTTAACATGGCGGCTAACGCTCAATTCGGATTCTTCGGGACTTTTAGTATGTTATTATACATATCAAAAACTACATATTCTGAAAAATTCAGCTCGGTAGTCAAAATGTCTAGGTCAAAACAGATTGTGCCGCGACTATGTCATGCTCAGAAAAATGAGTAGAAGCTATTCCGCCGATACAGGAGTCCGAACTAGAATTGTTAATAACAATTTCCGTTCGGGATTGATAAATAAATGAGCCAGAGCGCGACTTAACTAGATAGCCACAAGAAACATACGTGTTCACTGTTCACAGTGTTCACGTTCACGTTATCAGCGCGAGAAGCGAAGCGCTGTGGCCGCACCGATATTAGTAGGATCCGGGAATTGATTTGAAAAATCGGTCTAAATATTAAGCATTCGGCATATTTACGGTACTTGAAGTTAAAAAGATAAAACCGCGTTAATTATTTGCTTTTCGACTTAGAAATAATTTGCGAATTATTCCAATATTGTGATAGATAAATTTATCGTCAATTATTAGAAAGAATTAATTATAAATTCAGTCCGTGCGTTACAATTGATTTATAATAAATCACTGTGCATTGTAACAGCTGTAGATTTAAGTTTAAGTGAAGAATAAAATATTTTATAGGTTTTGAAACGTGATAGAAGGTATTAGAGCTAGTCATTTCCGTAATTTATTTAATTAAATAAATTAAGTAGTCCATCTGTCTGTATGGTGGCCCGATAGAATACGAGACGAAGGAGGTGTGTAAATACCAACGCATTTATCCGTTGAGAGAGCGAACTTGCCAACAACTGATATTGCAAGGGTTAACACAATCTTCCCCTCAGGTTCAGAGGTTTGTCTTGGGGTGCCAGTACAGTTGTGTTTTATTAATCAGATCTGTTCGTAACTACTCAGAATAATAGTTTATGGTAAAAACCCCAAAACCTTGTGGAGACGAGCGCGAACTAGCCAGTCTCTAACAAATTGGGTTTTGACATAAACGAATCAGGTTGCCGGCGTAGGAATCTAAAAACACCCTGTCGTGAGTGCGCTAGCCAGCGTCTGGGTGATTAGATTAACACGGATAAACCTGGTTTGAAAATTATTCCTGAGATGGTTGTATAGGGATTAGCTAAAATAGACAATCAGGTTGCCAGGGGTAGAAACCTAAAACATCCCGTCGTGAGTGCGCTGGCCAGCGTCTGGATGATATGGTTAACACGAACAACCTGAATGTCGTTATTACTTGTAGAAATATTTAAAGTAAATATTTAGTCTGAAAATCCGACTTGCTAGCACGATAATACTGATTAGGTTTTTTTAGTAATTTCTTTTGTTACCACTGGAAGTTTTTACTGCCGTTTCTTTTACTGGACTATCACCTTTCAACACACACGTTTACCGTTTTGAAATAAAATTCATTGTTATCAACAGGTAGTTTTGAAAACACGTACCGTAATTATTCCAAAGCTTACTTCAAGTCTTGCCGTAATTGCACATCCGTTTACCCGCTTTAGTACTTTTCATAACTCTGATAGTCGTTTAGTTTCTTCAAAACTAGAACCTGCCGCTTTTGGTTAGTTTTGCATCCGCTTTGCTTACACACACCTCCGCTTGAGAGTTGTCTTTTGAGTAGTTAATTTTAAGTGGTTTCTTTGAGTAGAATTAATTTTATTAAATTATTTTTGTAGTAAATACTTTAAGTATTGTTGTAAATATTTGTTGCTTGGTTTATAGATGTTTTAGAATACATATTTAGTTGCTTACATACTGCTTTGTGATAAATTAGCCGTACTTATATCTACCACATTGATTTGCTTTCTTTTCGTTAATCAAACGATGTACAATAGATATTTATTGTAATAAATTTGTTTTATCAAATAGTTTATGCTTTCTATATCACTAACATTACTATACCTTATAATAACATCAGTATAAGCCTCTAACTCTAAAAGTTTATACAGTCAGCAGTCGGGACGCTCCAGTAGAGCGGCGACCAGCAAACCTCGAACCCGGACATACCGTGTCTCCACTGAAGTTATCCGGTCCTATCATACTGTTGATAGGTCAAAGTGACATTCCTTCACGTTAAACAAGGGATTGGCGCCCGAGGCAATAATATTAGCGACAGTCATTTTGTGTTTGTGTAACATTAATTCACTATTTAGGAGAAAGGACGTCACAAATGACGTCCGAATAAGATAACGTCACAATATTTCTTTTAAAACCGTCAAGAAAGAGTCTACTTTCGTGACTTATTTGCGGCGCGAAAGTAGTGTTTTTCAATACTCTAATGTCACTTTTCAATACTCTTATATCACTTTTCAATACTCTAATGTCATTTGTACTTTTGAAATAAATGAATCTAAATTATTTTATGTTATCAGAACTTTTATTAGGAAACTAGAAACTATTAAATCTAAATAATTTTATATTATCAGAAACTTTTATTTGGAAACTAAAAACCATGTAGTTACATAGAAAACTAATTATAAACACCATGCAGTTACATAGAACACTAATGATAAACATTATATTTATTTTTGTAGACAAAAGTGAAGGCATACTGTCAGTGTGAAGTTTTTCTTGTGCAATTAATTTTTAGATTTTTAATAAGCGGTTTCAGAAAAAATAGTATACATCGCACGTCATTGTCTTTACTTAACTCGGAGGCTTCGAAGAAGTACTCGGACGCTAAAGCGTCCTCGTATTCGTCAACCCTCCTCGTCTTGCAAAAGACCACTTTCATGACTTGTAATGAAATATACTATTACGTGAGAATATTAACGTAATATAAGAACATTTTACATTTCGAAATATCTAGATACACATGATATATATCTTTTACCGACTCGGTGGCGCAGTGGGCTAAGACGTGAGTGACAGACATGGCTCTGGCTACACTGCCTATCGAGTCCCCTTTGGCTTTGGATTTGGGGGTTGTCTAATTTATGTGGTGTGTTTATGATATTTCTAGGAACCCGGAATCAATGCCCAATTTATCCCTGACATCATTTATTGCAATATTTCAACATATACTAAATCTGAATTGCTGAAGATACGCAGTTCGTAGCCATGTTCGAATTGACAAAACAGTTGTATAGTTAGCACATATATAAATATTTTTAATATTTGTATTAAGATCGGCATTTAAATGTCTAAAAAATGTGCATGATTTCACATGATATTTTAATTGATATATAATAATAATAATAATAATAATAACTTTATTCACAAGTATATGTACACAAACTCTGTTTCTTTAGCAACGCATATTACTTATCTCTTTACAAAAATTGTCACCTGTAAAACGTATCTTCTTCGTACGCAATATGCTATGAAATTTAAATATGTTTCAACATTAAGCCATTCACTGTGTCTACAATTTTCTACACCTCAAAAACAACATCCTGTATAGCAAAATGTATGGATCTGCCTTGATATTTAACAAGGTTAAACAAAATAGCGTCAAATTCAAGTTTGCTTGTTTGCCATACATTTAGAGGCTAGGATAGCTAGAATGAAGACACGGTCTTGTCCTGGGATCTGTGGATGATTGTCGTTACTAGCGGGATAGACAATTTGCCATACGGGTCTAATTAGTTGTACACACACGTAATGAAAACTCGATGGTTGCAAAATTGTATAAATGCTCTTTACCGACATATAACAAATAGTATTTACAAAGAAAATGGTAACGCTAGCTACCAAACTAGCGAATGTCCTTTATTACAGACGTAAACAGTGCGTGCCTTTCGGTAAAACGTTAAGTTGTGGGCGATTATGATGAAGGTACGGTAGGATACAAAATGTAGGGACGCTAATTTTCGGTAAGCTAAAGACATTCTCACCCTGTATTGGCCTGTATGTCGAATTTTCTGAATAGTAACTACCTACGGAGTATTATCGCCTCAAGTATAGAGCAATACTATACTGGAATTTAATTCCTTCCTTCAACAGTACCAAATATTTAAGTCATACACTGAGACCAAATCCTATCTCTAGAACTAGACACCATAGAATATTTCTGCTTATTGAGATCCAGGTACAGGCTGTGACAGACTATATAGTTTCCTATCTTTACCAAAAATAATGACGACCGACGGCTCCCGGAGAATTTATTACAAATATTTCTGACGTGTCCTTCGTTGGTGGTGACGACAGTTTCCTATTCGACTTCTAATGTGCGTCTGCTTCAACGTTTATGTCTCAGAGGTACGCCAAAGGCTGTTAATAACGTCCTAGTGCGTTGCCAACCGTGACTCGTTATATCCGAGGTCGAAAGTAGTTTTCTCGCAATTTTTAAACTGTATTTTAAAAAAGATTACTACCTACTCGGTTTCCAATATCCACATTACTTTTAGCAAATCGCGCATTTTCAACTCTACCGTGGATGATCCTAAAGTACTGCAATATATTTTAAATTAATCAATGAATTTACTTCTTATTTACCAACGACTTTACGACTCAATTTAAGCTAAATTATATCCTAACCGGATCTACAGGGTGTAGCAAAGTGACTGCTACTTGCAATAACAGAAACTCTTGACGGGAAAAATCACTTTGTTGCAACACACAATTCAGGAATCCTAGTGTCGCCATTTGCTGTCTTTTCATTTTTAACACTTTTATATAAGTAAATGGGTTTCAGTGCACAGTCTTATAACCAAAAGCATTGTGTTTCAATTAAATATAAGGGCAATTACACTCACTCCTCTTATTAGTAGCATTTATTCAATTTTTTTCTTATTTCAGTATGAGAAGTGGAGATTCAGATCTAATTGGTATTGAAGATAGTCCAGAATTTGATCACCATGGAAGCAATTTTAATGGATCGAGTCAATATATATAGATATTGGCCCCATATTTTTAAATTGTTAGGTTAATTATTATGACACATTTGTACATAAGCTGTAAATATAATATAGAAAAATAGTTATAGTAACATGTTTTTGTTTCTTTTTCCACCTTAACCTCAAATTGTGAAGGGTCAATTACTTAATATATATGGAATTAGATGTGAGTTATCTTATTTTTATTTATAAGATAAGCTACCGAGGCTTCTATAAATTATATTAACGTTTACAGGAAAAATTTAAAACAGGTTAATAAATAACATCGATGTTGTTACACCCGATTAATGTCAAAAGTTTACCTTCAAGCAATTTAAAATTATTACCTGTTTGTCCTCTTTGGTAATTATTAGCAAAAATTGATTTTATACACTAGTTGGTCAGAGATAAGTTAATTTGATCGTCCTTTAATCTCATTCACACATGCAAAGTTAGTTGTTAATTGTCAAATAACAATGTTGTTCTTCCTTCACCTCTACTATTTACACTTTCGACACCAACCATTTTGCTGGTGCATGTAAGTGAAATTCTGCATTAGCGCGGAAACTGTAAAAAAATTTGAAAACAGCTTTATAAGTACCACACTTCAATTTTTTTGTTACGATTTTGGAAATAAAAATAAATTATGTCAAACGACATGCTTCATTTGATAAGGTGCTGTTCTTGCATATTGCACTCGTTATTTGGTACAGCTGCATTGGTAAACACTTATCTACACCAAAGTGTGTGTTAGGTGAAAGGAAAAACTTATTGGTAACTCCAAAAATATATACTGGAAAAAATGTGCAGCAACTAAAAGAGTACCTAATGAATGCTATTTACTTTCCTTTTGTATGTTTACTTAAACGATTACACGTCATACAAATTGCCTTGTTTTGCCGTATGAAAGAAGTTTGATGGCAAAATTTAATATCACGCCATTGTTGGAAAGAAACGTATAACTGTGAGTTTTAATACTGAGTAGACGTAGTTCAGTTATAAAGTTTCTGTGTATTAAAGTAGCCAAATTGTGTTGCAACCATATTACATTTGGGGGAGAATTTATTATTATTGTTGATGCTAATTGCTTATCGTTTTCCTGAACTATGATTGTACCTTACAACTTTTAAATAATAGCTACCCGCTAGCCCCATTTAAGTTAAGGTTGCTTATATCTTTATTTAAAGCTCATTTATTGAGAGACGTGGTCGACATGTCTCCTTGTGTTTATATTATATTGAGTAAGTGCCTATTGGGTCATCATATATTGAGTAAGTACTCATTGTGATTATATTATATCGAGTTGGCGCTCACACCTCAGGGGTAACCACCCGTTGATGGACTTAGGTACCAGTGTTTGACCTTAGCGCTGGTCCCCATCACCTTTTGCTTAGTGAATATATATATATATATATATATATATATATATATATATATATATATATATATATATATATATATATATATATATATATATATATATATATATATATATATATATATATTTATCCTGCTATCAATGCTGCGTCCGTACATTGACACGATACCATTCACTAGTGCGTCCTGTACAATAGTGCATCCGTATACCGGACGCAGTATTGTTTTTCCATATTATCTTCGCCATATTTCGCGAGTGATCCTTTTACAACTTCTCAGATTATTCTGTGTCACCTGAGCTACCGATAAACATAGAAATCATTTCTGTATCATTTCAATTAACTGAGATATTGACTGGGCAATTTTTCGATTTTGGACGCGGTATTATATGTCAAGTGTAAGCAAGAGTATATTTTTAGTTCCAACGAACTTAGTTTGGGGTCGCGTCGATCTTTGTACAGAAATATACATCTAATATACTCTTTCAGTTATAGTATAATGCTGCATCCGAGATTTGGCAACAACGTATCGCATAAATATATATAATCATTCCTTTTTAGTGGGACGTTTACTCGCGCGTACTAGTGCATTCTGTGAGTCGGACGCTGTGAGTCGGACGGAGTCAACCAAACTACCGTCTCCCCCCGTTTTCGAGCATGCTGAACACGATGGTGATGATTTTTCTGCTCCCTGAGTTGACCCTACCCCCCAAACGGCCAAAAAACCGACCCCAAAAGGGGAGAATTGCGTATTCGACGTCTTCCACCGGCAGAACTTATGTCACCCCCCATTTTCGAGCATGCTGAACACGATGGTGATGTTGATTCTGCTCCCCGAATTGACCCTACCCCCCTAACGGCCAAAAACCATCCCCAAAGAGGAGGAATCGCGTATTCTACGTCTTCCACCGGTAAAACTTATGTCATCCCCCCGTTATTGAGGATGCTGAACACGATGGTAATGTTATTTCTGCTCCCTGGGGCAAACCAACCATCCGAGCGGGCAAAAACTACCCTCCAAGGGGGTGAAAAATGTGTTGTGCTACAAACGAGAAAACCCACGTTATGTCTTGTTTTTGAGTATGCTGGGCAAGAGAAAAATATTATCAAGTCATCTCGACAAATGTTGAAAATGATTTATATTTACCTATAGTAAATAAGTAATTTTATGCGTCAACAAAAATGTTTATGATCTAACTTACTTCACTTACTTTATAAAACCGCGCGTCAAAGGGGTAGTTTGTGTCCTTTCGAGGGGCTCGCGGGGATCGAGGTGACTTGGTAATATTTTTCTCTTGCCCGGCACACTCAAAAACGAGAGATAACGAGGGTTTTCTCGTTTGTAGCACGAAACACATTTTTCACCCCCTTGGAGAGTGGTTATTTGGCCGTTAGGGGGGTAGGGACAACTCGAGGAGCAGAACCAACATCACCATCGTGTTCAGCATCCTCGAAAACGTGGGAGGGAAGTAGTTTGACTACCCAAATACTTGTTTTTCGAGGTTTTTTCCGACTCACAGCATGCACTATGAGATTCGTGTTAGTGTATAATAAAATCGAAAATAACAGACCATTATATATTATATTTATATGACTAATGGTCGAGATGGTAGCGTACCTGCCTCTCACCCAAAAGCCCCGGGTTCGATTCTCGTTCGTGGCAATAAAAAATACTGTGAGAGGGATTTTTCCATTATACACGAATATTGGATGTGTCCCTTGTCTTTAAATATGCCGCTCCCTCGCGCACAACGCTCTTAGAGCCTTCTGGGATAAAGGGGGTCGTAATTACATATTGTGATGTTATTTATTATTTATTATACAGGGTGTCCCGATTTTAAACCGACAAACTTCGGGTACAGAAAGTTCACATGAACTTATGGCATACCCCTTCTAACATTTCTTCTCTATCGAGCCTCCTAACGGAGATACAGGGTGTTGAAAATTCAATTTATTTTTTGTTTTTCTTTAATAACTTCCACAAAATTAAAGATAGGGTAACTAAACTTGGTACCTACACATATTTAGGTTGTGAGGGTCCACCTTTGCTATGGTTCAGAGTTAAACAGAGGCGCGCCAGTGGCGTGCGGTGTGGTCACGTCGACATAATTTTAAGGAAAGAAGTATGTGCACTAATTTTTTTCACAATTCTGATCAGATTTGCATAATTTATGGTTGATTTTCTAAAAAAACTTGTACATGTAAAATTTTGCATGAGGCAGTAGTTTTCGAGATATTTGCGTCTGAACAAAACGATGCACCAAAAACACAATTATCGTGTCGGGAATAGTTCTGATGAAATCACGATATATTCCTTCTAAAATTTCTCTATAGCCATTCCTAACGGAAATACGGGGTGTTGATTTTTTTGATATTTGGATGTTGATAATTTGTTTATGCAATTTCGTAACAAACAAATTTTTCTTTTGGCAGAAATAATATTGACTGCAAAAGACCTTAAAAACGCCTCATTGCAAAAGAAGAAAAACATTAAAAACATTAAATTGACAGTTCAGTTCAGTATATCCCTTCGAAAATCAGATTGAAAATAATTTTTAAAGGGCTATCTTAATTAATTAATTGTGTTTTTGTTGCATCGTTTTGTTCAGACGCAAATATCTCGAAAATTTGCATGAGGCAGTAGCTCATGCAAAATTTTACATGTACAAGTTTTTTTAGAAAATCAACCATAAATTATGCAAATCTGATCAGAATTGTGAAAAAAATTAGTGCACATACTTTTTTCCTTAAAATTATGTCGATGTGACTGTTATCGAACCCAGGAGATGCTGTGAAAGTAGTTTTAAGCAAAAGATCCCAATTAGACATAAGCACACAAGCTAAGGCTTGAATGGTGTATGTGGAACATCTGTGCCATGTACACCATTTTTTTATCAAAAATATGTCGAATTTCAAGTCAGTTCCTAAACCCAAAATTCCTTCTTTTTGCCTGATATGCATGAATCCATGCATATCAGGATTTTTTATAAAATTTTTAAGACGATTTTCAGTACAGTTTCCAAAATTCCCTTTATCTTTTTCGGCCCATATCTCATGTTTGAACGAACGCATCCAGGCACGATGCAGCATGTAGAGACGACCAAGGACATGCATTGTCCTCAGCCAGTACCGATTCCTCGAAGGACGGACTGCGCCACTACAATGATCATAGCGCAGATGATCATTGTCATAAGCCGGTCTAACAGATCACAGGAATACTCCACAAAGGCGCGAGAGTGAATCTACCGTAGATCGGTAGCTCTTGATCTGATCTACCATAGACTGATCCACCTTCGTGGTCGCACTGATCTACGGACCCATAGGTTCACTCTACCCTCGCGTTCTGGAATTCCTAGTGAGTCCGTGACCTACGGCTTCCAAGGATGGTTGAGCTGGCCTCGCCTACCCATTGGTCATCGTCTCTACCGGGATCGTGTCTGATAGCACCATTTTGAAATTTTAGGAACTGAATAAAAATTGGAAATAGCGGAATTTTGCGACGCCACGTGGCGACATGAAGTGGTCTCGGGTCATTTCCATATCTATAGTGGGAGACCTCCCAATGATCTCGCAAAATGGAAGTCCGGTATTTTTGATCAAATCAAGCCAGGATAAGCCTCAGGGCGGTACGCACGGGTACCGGGGCACTTCCCCATTATTACCAGGTGACCGCCTTGTGAGATAGCATTCGAAGAGATTTCCCCTTTCTGAAATATCCACAGACGTCTAACGGCATATACCCCTTTTGGAGAATATTACCTTAAATTTTTAGTCTATAATTCTAACAGTAAATCTATAAAACCCACTCACTAAATTGCCAGTCACGTCCATGTAATAATTCTCTTTCGGCAATCGATCACTCGTCTTTAAGCGCGGCCGTCGCGGTCGCTGACCCCTTGTGGGGGTATCGTGGTTATGGTGGCAGACCTTGCTAGGTGAGGCTCTATATGTATTATGATGATTGTTTAATATATACCCTTATTTATTATCCATGTCTTCTTATTGCGTTCTAGTAATAGTCTAGTATCTGTGTTGACCCCATAGCTAACGACCCTCGCAATTGCGTCGGTTTGACCATTCGGCTGAAGCCAAAGAAGAGTGAACGAGCAAGACCTGTCTGGGCAGGTGTCAGAAGTGAATTGTGTATTGTGCAAAGTGTTTAGCTAGTGTTGTATCTTTAGTTCAGGACGTTGCGAAGCCTGTATACGAGGAAGCATTCATTGTCGACAGTTGCCGTTAATCTATCGATTTCGAGACTTCGATATATTAAGGGTTTGCCACGACCTGCGTTGAATTCAACGGCCAAGAGTTAAACCAGATGTGGTGATAGCGATTAATTGACTTAATACGAATATCGGTCGTTCCCTCCCACTATCACTGGTTATAACGAATGGTTAACTAACGTTGACACAGCCTTAACAAATTAGTTTAGTTATTAAACGTTGATATGACCACACCGCACGCCACTGGCGCGCCTCTGTTTAACTCTGAACCATAGCAAAGATGGACCCTCACGACCTAACTATGTGTAGGTACCAAGTTTACTTACCCTATCTTTAATTTTGTGGAAGTTATTAAAGAAAAACAAAAAATAAATTGAATTTTCAACATTTCACAAATCGAAGACTAATACGAAAATACGCGAAATACCTCATTTCCCATTACTTTCCCACCTTTCAAGTAGCATTCTGTCAGACTCTACATTTTTCCCGATACTCTTCCACCGAATCCAACTAAATTACCCGAATTCCTTAACTAATCGAAGACTAATACGCGAAATACCTCATTTCTCATTACTTTCCCACCTTTCAAGTAGCATTCTGTCAGACTACATTTTTCCCGAGACCCTTCCACCGAATCCAACTAAATTACCCGAATCCCTTAACTAATCCAAGATGCCTACGAAAATACGCGAAACGCCTCTCTTCTAATGACCTTATCACTTTTCAAGTGGCATCTCTGTAGGACTCTACATCTTTCCCGAGACTCTTCCACCGAATCCAACTAACTTACCCAAATCACTTGACCGCAGCTTAATAAATACACTTAACCACACCTTAAAAACTACAGCCCCGCAGGGGCTGTATCAAACCTACTATAAAAAAATTCCTGGGCCCGTTAGGGCCTAAAGAAACCCCCGCGGGGCTCTGACCTTTTTTTTCCTCAATTTCAATTTTCAATTTTTCCGAAATTTAAAAAACCGTCTTTCAACTAAAAACCCCGAGATAAAACTATTGATATTCCGCGCCAGCGGCGCGGCGCGTAGTCCTAGGTCGCGGCGGGCCCCCGGCTTGACCTAGTAATGAATTAAACAGGGAGTACAAAATAGTTATTTACGTATCAAGGCATTAAAGTTCAACTATTTATCATGAATGTGGAGTTTAAACCGCATGAGTGATAAAAAGCAACTTTAATGCCGAGGTGCATATTGCATTTTTTTTAAATCCAGAAACTGTGAAATTAAGATTAATTAACTCTATTTTTTAAATAATTTTCAGTGACATTAAGAAATGTCATAATTATTTTTAAATGTCAAAATCGGGATAATTTTTTGTAAGAAAACCATTATTTTTAGCATTATAATAGTGATAATTCTGAACTTAAAAAACTGTATTTATTTACCTTTTATTACAAGACAATTATTGTTACAAGCATGTTTACATTTATCTGGTCACCTCTGCTAACTACAAAAATCGTACAATAATGGATTACTTTATAATAATAAATAAATAAATACACCACATGTAATTACGACCCCCTTTATCCCAGAAAGCTCTACAAGAGCCTTGTGCGGGAGGGGGCTACACATTTAAAGACAACGGACACACATCCAATATCCGTGTATAATGGAAAAATCCCCCTCCCAGTATTTTCCATTACCACGACCGGGAATCGAACCCGGGACTTTTGGGTGAGAAGCAGGTACGCTACCATTTCGACCATCACTTTAATGACGATTTTGAGGTACTTTAATGCCAATTTAAAAAAATATATTTTAATGAATTAAATAATTTAATTAAAATAGAAAAAATGAATTATTATACGCTTAAAGTGGAGGAAATAGATCCTCCCCAAAATATTTGTGGGAAGTCACAAATGAATTCTGTGGAATACAAAGAAATAAATCTAAAATATCCAAGTAGGTACTATTAGAAATAACAGAGGTGAAAAAGTAACAAGTAATGACAAAAAGCAAATATTATTTACTGCTTCTTTAGTTGTATCGGCAAATCACTTGCAAATAAAATCAATCCCTACATCCAATTTAAAAATTTGGGGGTTGCAACTGTCACTCAAAGGAGGTTGAATTTAGGGATGAAGTTTTGACGTTGCAGGATGTCATTCCAGAATCTAAAATTGACGTGTTTCGGCATTTCCTTGATATGTGTCAAAATATGAAGATATTGAATTTATTTATATGGAATTCTAGGCTGGAGAGGACATACATTTACAACAGTTAGATACTTTGCAAAACAGGTTATTTAAAATCATATTCAATAAAGAACTAACTTATTCTACAAATTCCCTTTTTAAAGAAACTAAAATAATGGATATGAGGTTGTTATTCATTTTCCAGAGTATTATATATCAATGGAAAACTAAAGTCGAAATACGAAAGATGCATAACACCAGAGGCAATAAAAATAATAACTTAAAAATTCCAAAAACAAATACATTCTGTGGTCAAAGATACGCTACCATCTCGACCATCACTTTAATGACGAATTTGAGGTACTTTAATGCCAATTTAAAAAAAAATATTGTAATGAATTAAATAATTTAATTAAAAAAGAAAAAATGAATTATTATACGCATAAAGTGGAGGAAATAGATCATCCCCAAAATATTTGTGGGAAGTCACAAATGAATTCTGCGGAATACAAAGAAATAAATCTAAATTATCCAAGTAGGCACTATTAGAAATAACAGAGGTGAAAAAGTAACAAGCGATGACAAAATGGCAAATATTATTTACTGCTTCTTTAGTTGTATCATTGTATATGGAATTCTAAGTTGTAGTTATATACTTTGCAAAACAGGTTATTTAAAATCATATTCAATAAAGAACTAACTTATTCTACAAATTCCCTTTAAGAAACTAAAATAATGGATATCAGGTTGTTATTGGAAAAAAATGGAAAACTAAAGTCGAAATACGTAAGATGCGTAACACCAGAGGCAACAAAAATAATAACTTAAAAATTGCATTTAACGGTCCACAAATTTTTAAGGTAGCAAAATGGTACTAAGGTTTATGCAGCTAAAATTATTTATTTTTACTTAAGGAACCTACTCCTACTGTTTGTCCCATTCTTTAATAAACACCCATGACCAAATTATTACCAATTTTTATTTGACGTCCAACGTTCTGAGTAGATTTAAAATAAAAACTAAGAGCGATAAATGTGGCAACAGTGCCGGACGCCGTATTGTACCAAGTTTGTCAAAAAATATACACTAAGGACGTGGTATCATGTGGGATATACACATGATTATACTCCGGACGCTATATCGTACTATTAGTGAAAGGACGCAGTATTGTCAGTATATCTTAACTTCTTTATTTATTAAGATATCAGTAATCTAAAACCAGCTCTGGGCTGGATTTGATGAGTAGATCCAATATACTCCATCACATTTGAACTAACTAGTGTATTTCTGGGAGACGCCGTATGGTTGGCTTTTGTAAGGACGCAGCATTGTTAGCAGGATGTATATATATATATATATATATATATATATATATATATATATATATATATATATATATATATATATATATATATATATATATATATATATATATATATATATATATATATATATATATATATATATATATATATATATATATATATATATATATATATATATATATATATATATATATATATATATATATATATATATATATATATATATATATATATATATATATATATACATCCTGCTAACAATGCTGCGTCCTTACAAAAGCCAACCATACGGCGTCTCCCAGAAATACACTAGTTAGTTCAAATGTGATGGAGTATATTGGATCTACTCATCAAATCCAGCCCAGAGCTGGTTTTAGATTACTGATATCTTAATAAATAAAGAAGTTAAGATATACTGACAATACTGCGTCCTTTCACTAATAGTACGATATAGCGTCCGGAGTATAATCATGTGTATATCCCACATGATACCACGTCCTTAGTGTATATTTTTTGACAAACTTGGTACAATACGGCGTCCGGCACTGTTGCCACATTTATCGCTCTTAGTTTTTATTTTAAATCTACTCAGAACGTTGGACGTCAAATAAAAGTTGGTAATAATTTGGTCATGGGTGTTTATTAAAGAATGGGACAAACAGTAGGAATAGGTTCCTTAAGTAAAAATAAATAATTTTAGCTGCATAAACCTTAGTACCATTTTGCTACCTTAAAAATTTGTGGACCGTTAAATGCAATTTTTAAGTTATTATTTTTATTGCCTCTGGTGTTACGCATCTTACGTATTTCGACTTTAGTTTTCCATTTTTTTCCAATAACAACCTGATATCCATTATTTTAGTTTCTTAAAGGGAATTTGTAGAATAAGTTAGTTCTTTATTGAATATGATTTTAAATAACCTGTTTTGCAAAGTATATAACTACAACTTAGAATTCCATATACAATGATACAACTAAAGAAGCAGTAAATAATATTTGCCTTTTTGTCATCGCTTGTTACTTTTTCACCTCTGTTATTTCTAATAGTGCCTACTTGGATAATTTAGATTTATTTCTTTGTATTCCGCAGAATTCATTTGTGACTTCCCACAAATATTTTGGGGAGGATCTATTTCCTCCACTTTATGCGTATAATAATTCATTTTTTCTTTTTTAATTAAATTATTTAATTCATTACAATATTTTTTTTTAAATTGGCATTAAAGTACCTCAAATTCGTCATTAAAGTGATGGTCGAGATGATAGCGTATCTTTGACCACAGAATGTATTTGTTTTTGGAATTTTTAAGTTATTATTTTTATTGCCTCTGGTGTTATGCATCTTTCGTATTTCGACTTTAGTTTTCCATTGATATATAATACTCTGGAAAATGAATAACAACCTGATATCCATTATTTTAGTTTCTTTAAAAAGGGAATTTGTAGAATAAGTTAGTTCTTTATTGAATATGATTTTAAATAACCTGTTTTGCAAAGTATCTAACTGTTGTAAATGTATGTCCTCTCCAGCCTAGAATTCCATATAAATAAATTCAATATCTTCATATTTTGACACATATCAAGGAAATGCCGAAACACGTCAATTTTAGATTCTGGAATGACATCCTGCAACGTCAAAACTTCATCCCTAAATTCAACCTCCTTTGAGTGACAGTTGCAACCCCCAAATTTTTAAATTGGATGTAGGGATTGATTTTATTTGCAAGTGATTTGCCGATACAACTAAAGAAGCAGTAAATAATATTTGCTTTTTGTCATTACTTGTTACTTTTTCACCTCTGTTATTTCTAATAGTACCTACTTGGATATTTTAGATTTATTTCTTTGTAGGGTTTCCAATCCCGGGACGGGATTAGGCTTTCGGTATTTTTCGGGATTAGAAAATCAAATCCCGGGATTTTCCGGGATCCCGAGATCTAAATACATTTGTCGAATATCAACATAAAATTAAAGAAGAAACGATTTATTGAGCAAGAATAATAATAATCAAAAAAAATTAAAAATTAACAATCTATTGCTACTTTAATCTATCGATTATCTATTCTATAAAAATGAATGCCTAAAATTTACTTTGAAAAAATTACCTGAGAATGACCAGTGTGTCTAGGGTGTCGTTCCCTAATCTGGACCGGATCTTTGTACACAGAATACATGTGAGATAAAAAGTAATATATATTTTATGTAATTTGCTCATATTATTAATATTCGGGATTGATTTTTGAAATCCCGGGATTTCCGGGAGTGAAAACTTGCCCGGGATCCCAGGATCCCGGGATTGGGGATCCCGGGATTGGAAACCCTATTTCTTTGTATTCCACAGAATTCATTTGTGACTTCCCACAAATATTTTGGGGAGGATCTATTTCCTCCACTTTAAGCGTATAATAATTCATTTTTTCTATTTTAATTAAATTATTTAATTCATTAAAATATATTTCTTTAAATTGGCATTAAAGTACCTCAAAATCGTCATTAAAGTGATGGTCGAGATGGTAGCGTACCTGCCTCTCACCCAAAAGTCCCGGGTTCGATTCCCGGTCGTGGTAATGGAAAATACTGTGAGGGGGATTTTTCCATTATACACGGATATTGGATGTGTGTCCGTTGTCTTTAAATGTGTAGCCCCCTCCCGCACAAGGCTCTTGTAGAGCTTTCTGGGATAAAGGGGGTCGTAATTACATGTGGTGTATTTATTTATTTATTATTATAAAGTAATCCATTATTGTACGATTTTTGTAGTTGGCAGAGGTGACCAGATAAATGTAAACATGCTTGTAACAATAATTGTGTTGTAATAAAAGGTAAATAAATACAGTTTTTTAAGTTCAGAATTATCACTATTATAATGCTAAAAATAATGGTTTTCTTACAAAAAATTATCCAGATTTTGACATTTAAAAATAATTGACATTTCTTAATGTCACTGAAAATTATTTAAAAAATAGAGTTAATTAATCTTAATTTCACAGTTTCTGGATTTAAAAAAAATGCAATATGCACCTCGGCATTAAAGTTGCTTTTTATCACTCATGCGGTTTAAACTCCACATTCATGATAAATAGTTGAACTTTAATGCCTTGATACGTAAATAACTATTTTGTACTCCCTGTTTAATTCATTACTAGGTCGAGCCGGGGGCCCGCCGCGACCTAGGACTACGCGCCGCGCCGCTGGCGCGGAATATCATTAGTTTTATCTCGGGGATTTTAGTTAAAAGACGGTTTTTTAAATTTCGGAAAAATTGAAAATTGAAATTGAGGGAAAAAAAGGTCAGAGCCCCGCGGGGGTTTCTTTAGGCCCTAACGGGCCCAGGAATTTTTTTATAGTATGTTTGAGACAGCCCCTGCGGGGCTGTAGTTTTTAAGGTGTGGTTAAGTGTATTTATTAAGCTGCGGTCAAGTGATTTGGGTAAGTTAGTTGGATTCGGTGGAAGAGTCTCGGGAAAGATGTAGAGTCCTACAGAGATGCCACTTGAAAAGTGATAAGGTCATTAGAAGAGAGGCGTTTCGCGTATTTTCGTAGGCATCTTGGATTAGTTAAGGGATTCGGGTAATTTAGTTGGATTCGGTGGAAGGGTCTCGGGAAAAATGTAGTCTGACAGAATGCTATTTGAAAGGTGGGAAAGTAATGAGAAATGAGGTATTTCGCGTATTAGTCCTCGATTAGTTAAGGAATTCGGGTAATTTAGTTGGATTCGGTGGAAGAGTCTCGGGAAAAATGTAGAGTCTGACAGAATGCTACTTGAAAGTTGGGAAAGTAATGGAAAATGAGGTATTTCGCGTATTAGTCTTCGATTAGTTAAGGAATTCGGGTAATTTAGTTGGATTCGGTGGAAGAGTCTCAGGAAAGATGTAGAGTCCGACAGAATGCTACTTGAAAGGTGGGAAAGTAATGAGAAATGAGGTATTTCGCGTATTTTCGTATTAGTCTTCGATTTGTGAAATGTTGAAAATTCAATTTATTTTTTGTTTTTCTTTAATAACTTCCACAAAATTAAAGATAGGGTAAGTAAACTTGGTACCTACACATAGTTAGGTTGTGAGGGTCCATCTGTGCTATGGTTCAGAGTTAAAGAGAGGCGCGCCAGTGGCGTGCGGTGTGGTCACGTCGACATAATTTTAAGGAAAAAAGTATGTGCACTAATTTTTTTCACAATTCTGATCAGATTTGCATAATTTATGGTTGATTTTCTAAAAAAACTTGTACATGTAAAATTTTGCATGAGGCAGTAGTTTTCGAGATATTTACGTCTGAACAAAACGATGCACCAAAAACACAATTAATTAATTAAGATAGCCCTTTAAAAATTATTTTCAATCTGATTTTCGAAGGGATATACTGAACTGAACTGTCAATTTAATGTTTTTAATGTTTTTCTTCTTTTGCAATGAGGCGTTTTTAAGGTCTTTTGCAGTCAATATTATTTCTGCCAAAAGAAAAATTTGTTTGTTACGAAATTGCATAAACAAATTATCAACATCCAAATATCAAAAAATTCAACACCCCGTATTTCCGTTAGGAATGGCTATAGAGAAATTTTAGAAGGAATATATCGTGATTTCATCAGAACTATTCCCGACATGATAATTGTGTTTTTGGTGCATCGTTTTGTTCAGACGCAAATATCTCGAAAACTACTGCCTCATGCAAAATTTTACATGTACAAGTTTTTTTAGAAAATCAACCATAAATTATGCAAATCTGATCAGAATTATGAAAAAAATTAGTGCACATACTTTTTTCCTTAAAATTATGTCGACGTGACCACACTGCGCGCCACTGGCGCGCCTCTGTTTAACTCTGAACCATAGCAAAGATGGACCCTCACAACCTAAATATGTGTAGGTACCAAGTTTAGTTACCCTATCTTTAATTTTGTGGAAGTTATTAAAGAAAAACAAAAAACAAATTGAATTTTCAACACCCTGTATCTCCGTTAGGAGGCTCGATAGAGAAAAAATATTAGAAGGGGTATGTCATAAGTTCATGTGAACTTTCTGTACCCGAAGTTTGTCGGTTTAAAATCGGGACACCCTGTATAATAAATAATAAATAACATCACAATATGTAATTACGACCCCCTTTATCCCAGAAGGCTCTAAGAGCGTTGTGCGGGAGGGAGCTGCACATTTAAAGACAAGGGACACATCCAATATTCGTGTATAATGGAAAAATCCCTCTCACAGTATTTTTTATTGCCACGAACGAGAATCGAACCCGGGGCTTTTGGGTGAGAGGCAGGTACGCTACCATCTCGACCATTAGTCATATAAATATAATATATAATGGTCTGTTATTTTCGATTTTATTATACACTAACACGAATCTCATAGTGCATGCTGTGAGTCGGAAAAAACCTCGAAAAACAAGTATTTGGGTAGTCAAACTACTTCCCTCCCACGTTTTCGAGGATGCTGAACACGATGGTGATGTTGGCTCTGCTCCTCGAGTTGTCCCTACCCCCCTAACGGCCAAATAACCACTCTCCAAGGGGGTGAAAAATGTGTTTCGTGCTACAAACGAGAAAACCCTCGTTATCTCTCGTTTTTGAGTGTGCCGGGCAAGAGAAAAATATTACCAAGTCACCTCGATCCCCGCGAGCCCCTCGAAAGGACACAAACTACCCCTTTGACGCGCGGTTTTATAAAGTAAGTGAAGTAAGTTAGATCATAAACATTTTTGTTGACGCATAAAATTACTTATTTACTATAGGTAAATATAAATCATTTTCAACATTTGTCGAGATGACTTGATAATATTTTTCTCTTGCCCAGCATACTCAAAAACAAGACATAACATGGGTTTTCTCGTTTGTAGCACAACACATTTTTCACCCCCTTGGAGGGTAGTTTTTGCCCGCTCGGATGGTTGGTTTGCCACAGGGAGCAGAACTAACATTACCATCGTGTTCAGCATCCTCAATAACGGGGGATGACATAAGTTTTACCGGTGGAAGACGTAGAATACGCGATTCCCCCTCTTTGGGGATGGTTTTTGGCCATTAGGGGGGTAGGGTCAATTCGGGGAGCAGAATCAACATCACCATCGTGTTCAGCATCCTCGAAAATGGGGGGTGACATAAGTTCTGCCGGTGGAAGACGTCGAATACGCAATTCTCCCCTTTTGGGGTCGGTTTTTTGGCCGTTTGGGGGGTAGGGTCAACTCAGGGAGCAGAAAAATCATCACCATCGTGTTCAGCATGCTCGAAAACGGGGGGAGACGGTAGTTTGGTTGACTCCGTCCGACTCACAGCGTCCGACTCACAGAATGCACTAGTACGCGCGAGTAAACGTCCCACTAAAAAGGAATGATTATATATATTTATGCGATACGTGGTTGCCAAATCTCGGATGCAGCATCATGCTATAACTGAAAGAGTATATTAGATGTATATTTCTGTACAAAGATCGACGCGACCCCAAACTAAGTTCGTTGGAACTAAAAATATACTCTTGCTTACACTTGACATATAATACCGCGTCCAAAATCGAAAAATTGCCCAATCAATATCTCAGTTAATTGAAATGATACAGAAATGATTTCTATGTTTATCGGTAGCTCAGGTCACACAGAATAATCTGAGAAGTTGTAAAAGGATCACTCGCGAAATATGGCGAAGATAATATGGAAAAACAATACTGCGTCCGGTATACGGATGCACTATTGTACAGGACGCACTAGTGAATGGTATCGTGTCAATGTACGGACGCAGCATTGATAGCAGGATAAATATATATATATATATATATATATATATATATATATATATATATATATATATATATATATATATATATATATATATATATATATATATATATATATATATATATATATATATATATATATATATATATATATATATATATATATATATATATATATATATATATATATATATATATATATATATATATATATATATATATATATATATATATATATATATATATATATATATATATATATATATATATATATATATATATATATATATATATATATATATATATATATATATATATATATATATATATATATATATATATATATATATATATATATATATATATATATATATATATATATATATATATATATATATATATATATATATATATATATATATATATATATTGTAACGTTACCTTTGCCGGTAGCATTACAAGTTAATTAACGCAGCAGCCTACGACATTTATCTCATATAGGTGTGAACCCTACCTAACAGGTCGCTTGTGTTTCAAATCATTTAATACGTATTTCCTGCTTAGTCGGAAGTTGAAAGTCAGACTGTCATCTAAAACACGATGTGAACCCTGTCGCTTATTTGCTATTAAGTTTTAAACAATTCAAAAAAACATTTTTAATTACCCTTGGCTGAGCCTTTAGGAAATTAAATATAATCTTAACCGCTCTGGGCCGTCTGTTTGAGTAAATAAATGGGAATTTAGTTCCTCAATTGACCGCACTGATTTGACCGCACCGAGCTGACCATCAAGGGCAGCCTGGACACCGGTCATTTTTGTTTTGTTTGTTGCCCGAGTAGTCGATCCGTAGAGTGTCGGGTTTTATTTGTCGTTCTTCAGTGGATTACGTAGGTAAATATAGCGTTAATTTTATTTAATACAAGGTTTACAACATATCGTGTTTTCGTAGATAGTCGATGATTTTCAACCCACACAAAATTTTGAAGATTTTAAAAATCTCACTGAGATTCTAGAACTTGTTTAATCGATAACGGTCGAGTATCGAATTCCATTGTGATCGATAGGGGACA
The DNA here is from genome assembly GCA_963680705.1 of Rhagium mordax. Taxonomy (NCBI): domain Eukaryota; kingdom Metazoa; phylum Arthropoda; class Insecta; order Coleoptera; family Cerambycidae; genus Rhagium; species Rhagium mordax. The sequence continues at coordinate 41,962,053 of OY796659.1, read as the reverse complement.
TAAGCGTTACGTTAGATGTTTTGGAGCAACAACGGCGAAATTGTTATTATCAGGCAAATGTGCCAACTTTTATAAAAGAGGTCCAGTACAAGTCATATTGTTGGCGAGAAAATAGGGAGAAGCTGACGCCATCTTCCCATGCAGTTTTTTAGCACCCGGAAGTCTGCCATTTTATATTTGGGGTAAATGCCTCCATGATTTTCTTTGGATTGGTATACCTGGCTGTGAGATAAGTGTCCAACTGTTGGCAACGTTTTGTTTTTGAAGTATGGAATCTAACCTCCCCGATGTCAACATCTCATCTTAAATAACAAGATAAGTTAAACAAACTTAATTTTAAATCTCCATCACTACTCGTGCAACGATCGATATTATTGTAATGTTTGTACCTATTGTTTTTTTAGTTTGTAGTTTTTAATTATCGTAGTCACCTTTGTGGATTTTTTATATATAGCGCTATATTTTAAATTTAATGTCGTGTGTTTTGAGTTTGTTGTGTCGTGGCAACGACTACAGTCGGTTGTGTGGTGCCTTACTGGCAGTATAAATAATTACAAGTGTTTTATGGGCATTTGTAAGTCCCGCTCCCACCTGTTTACTGAGTTAATTTTGTTCTTAAGGGAACGTGCCTCTGGCGATATAAATTTGTTAACTAGGTGCACAGGAGGTGAGGACCAAGGTTTTAGATATACGTTAGTAATTAGTGCCTAACAAAAGTTGTTGAGGTACGAATATGATTTTTAGATTTCAGGCTACACTTTAGTGTTCGGCCGTCATTTTCCTATTGTAAATTGCTAAACACACTGCAACGTCACAACAAACACAATCTGATTTGATTACTTTCTTATTTCCCTTAGTATAGTTATCAGGCTTGTGCTGATATTTCTTATGCTCACTTGCTTAGAGCTTATAGTTTAGGGGTCGGTTACCTTAAGTTAATACAGTTTAACTACACCCGGTGTTAATTTGATTAACTTTGGTACACTTCCCTTGCAGGAATATTAAGGTAAACGATTCACGTTATTTTATTTTAGGTATAAGTAAATTTTGAAAGTTGTTCCCACTGATTTATTGTGTACTAGGTTACGTTTGCGGCATACAGGGGGTTTTCTCATAGAGTAAATTTAGTCTATTTTTTTATTGTTCAATGTTAACTTGCCTTTTATCTTTTCAATTTAGAGGAAACTACCGCCCCAAGTATCAATCTCTGTATGTCGTCTACGAAATCGGTGATACGTCAAGTCACAATTTTTTAGTCATAACAATCTTATAACTGTTATTGGAGGTTTACCTCATTTTTTTTTTTAGCTTAAGCTATTTTTGTATAAAGTTGTAACCAGCAACGATTTTCTGCGGGAGTTTGTTTTAAAATGTTTTGTAGAATTTATTGATGCTGAGGCATGAGTAAATATTTTGATCTGGTATAGTCATTTATTGGAAGCGTTACATTTGAATTTTGTGTAACCTAATTTTGTCATATCTTGGAAGATTAAATATAGGATGGTACTAATTTTATTTTCGTCTCTTGTTTTATTTTAGTCTGTTATTATTTTTTTCTGGCTAACCTTCATGGCGCCCACGGGAATTTTCTAAAGCCTATATATATATTTAAAATTAACAACCACATTTGTATTTTGAACTAGTGGAAATCAACTACAGATTATACCAGCAATAATCCCTAATTCACGACCCTTGCCTCCTAGAATCTGAGCATAGCTGGGTGAGATTTTGATGACACGGACATAGTGACGTATCCTCAAAACCTCCTATCGAAATTCATTTAAGTACGTAAGGTTTTAGAGATAGAACCCTTACAATATATATATATATATATATATATATATATGGGCATATATGTGTATTAAATATTTTATGCATGTGTATGGGCATTGTTTATAAAGTATATAGTTATTCAACCTCTTGTTAGTACCGGTGGATCATTGGTAGTTGGCGTGCTGGATGATGTGTGCCATTCACAGCCCACACTACTACTAGCCATGCTGAGAATTGTGGCAACACCGCATCTTGCTTACAGAGAAGTCCAGTTAGTTGAATATGCACTCCGCAGGAGAACCCATCTACAGAAACAAAATGTTTTATATCTACTCGGTTTTATAAATTTACCTTCGCTTTTTGGCTGTTTCTGCTCTATAACAAATAATATAATGTGTTATTATAATTTATATTAAGAGGCAAACATTTAAGTTTGCCTAAAATCGTCACTGCGTTTTATCGAGCGATCTAGTTTGTCAGTGACAATTTATATTTTTACAAAAGTTGGCTGAAGTTATAAACAATAATTTATTATACTTACTTATCACCATTAAATAATAACAATCAAATAGTAATAATTATTAATACATACTTACATACACAAGTTGAACATGGACGTGAATTAAAATCTATTTAAAAGTATTGAGTTTTCTCTTTTTGGAGGAAGATGCATTAGAACTACTTGCAGCACTAAGTCTGTTATCATTTCTATTTTTGACATAATCATTTAATAATATATTGTAAAATACTGAACAAAGCATAAATAATAAATCTTTATACCTACTCTCTGCCACAATGGCAAGTTTGAAAAAATTCTACATAAAAATTGTCTGAACGAAGACTAAGTACTGTGAGTTTGCCTAAAATCATTTTTTGATTATCGGTTTTCAGAAAAGCGCTTTCTACAGAAGGGTTATTAATAATGGATTCCAGAATTGCATACATATGAAAAAATACCACACTAACACTACATGTTGGGACTGATAGACCGCCTCGCTGCAAGTAATCAAAATATTCGTTACCAACAAATTGTCCCTTTTCTTGTGCAATTATCGACAGGCAAATATCACAATTCAGCTTCTTTGAAACTGCATGAGATCCGTATCCCGAAACATATGTTTTTGCAGATTCATCGACGTCACACTCGGATAAATAGTTTGAATCTAATATTTGAAGGAATTCATCAACATTAATTGAGGGATCTTCGTACTTAAGACCACTTGTGTCAGAACAACATACATTTTTTTCGCAGTGCCTCATCTTTTGGAAAACGAAATATCGACTTATACTTCGTAGTCGAGCTTGTCGTGCCGGTTTCATCCCTCAAGGATGTATCATAATTTGACTTGCAGCCGGGAACGACGCACCTGGAGGGCATTTTACACAATGTTTTTCACTTACCTGATATAATATGTATCATGTATCCTATAGAATGAATCTCTACAAACCTCACTCACTCCTTTACACTTATATACACACAAAATACAGCCTTAGTTGTTCTGGAGGGAAAACACACAGGTAAAACTGCAAGCACAAATTAAATATTCACTGTTTTCTTACACAAATTGTGAAATAATCCAAATATGTCACAAACCACTCTTTACACAAATAACATAACTACGATATACCTATTACACAATGCAATAATCGTTTGAATACTGTGGAAATACACAAAAACGACGTGAAATTATCTAAACGTGTTAGTTACTTCACACATAAAGTCAAACTAGTCGCACAAGACCGGCCCGTAGGCATGGTTGCCATATTTCTCTCAGCATGGCTAGTAGTAGAGTGGGCTGTGGCCCATTATTACGACCGTAGCCCCCGGTGTCGTTTACGTTACGACCATTGTTTATTATAAACAATGCTACGACGCATGCACGAATTTCGTACATCCGGTGCATCTACGTCACATGACATTCGACGATGAACTAAAGTCATAGATCGAAACTTGACTGTATATTAATAACTTTTGACAGTTTGTCAGTTTTCTATTTTTATTAAACTATTGGATTTTTTGTTCTAAAATGAATCATTTTATACATCATATGACTAACATAACCTAAAATGTTTAGTTTTTGTAAATTTATTTTTACTTTAATTATAATTTTGTAGCTTCAGCTTGGATCCATAATAACATTTAAAAACTCTCTAATAAGAAAGTAGATATATAAAGTTTCAATATTGTACCTACGTAGATTATTAAAAATGAATTGCTATTTATAGGTTGGATTTCCAGTCAACAAAGAGCATCCTATTTCATTAGATTAGGACAATTAAAACTTCATTAGTAATGCATCGAACAAGATTTTAGATGATAGTACAGGAAACAAGCAGAAATTTTGATAAAAATGACATAATATACAAAAATTTTAAAAAGTGCATATTTTTGAGGTTAGTTGTAAAGCCTGATTTTCATAGTCGCGAAATTGTGAAAAGCGAAATGCGAAACGTGTTGCTATTGGTTCATTTTACATTAAAATTTGGAATTGACCAATAGCAACACGTCTCACATTTCGCTTTTCGCAATTTCGCGACTATAAAAATCACGAATAGTGCTGTAGCTATGTGTAAAAATCATAATAAAAGTAAAAAAGGTATCAATATAAGATATTTCTACAGAAAAGACAAAATAAATTTGAGGAATGGCAAGTAAGTGTAGGAACATGATGTATTGTATTTAAAATCCAGTTTTTAGTGATCTGAATGTTCACCTAAAAATGTCATATATCACAAATACAGATATATACCTATATATAAACACCTCAAATAATTATTTCATCTTTTAATCAGCCTTCCATGTAAAAATAATCAATCACCGAACGTTTAAATTCATTACAATAGCCCGAAAGCCGTAAAATGGATCATGTATGATGCACATGATACAGCATATAGGACTGACATAACCTCAAATTTAGAGTTTTTTTAAATTTATTTTCGATTTTAATTTTTGTAGTTTCAGCTTGAATCCATTATAATATGATTATAACATATAAAAATTATCTCAATAAAGTTTCAATATTATAGATTATATTTAAAATAAACTGCTAATTATAGGTTGGATTTCCAGCCAACAAAAATCATTTTATTTTATTAAATTACGGCAATCAAAACTTCATTAGTAATGCACTGAACAAGATTTTAATTGATAGTACAGGAACCAAGCACAGATTTTGATAAAAGCAGCTTAATATGTGAAAATCTTTAAAAATGTATATTTTTGTAAATGTATATCGAAATGGTGACTTTACATATTTGTGCGCTGGTATTACTTTTTCTACTAAACGCGTCATTTGATGACGTACAAATCATATTTTTGAAGTTAGTTGCGATGTCACGTACACGACAGTTCATATTTTTCTCGAGCTCGACGTCACATCCGGCTGCGCAATGGCCGCAATGTCAAAAAACTGTAAACGTAGTCATAGAAACTGACTAGTATGTAAATTACTCACAAGTTGGCAGCACATACTTAGAAATCAGGCTGAATAACTATAATACTT
>OY796659.1:41855689-41956577 GCA_963680705.1 Rhagium mordax | reverse complement strand
ATATATATATATATATATATATATATATATATATATATATATATATATATATATATATATATATATATATATATATATATATATATATATATATATATATATATATATATATATATATATATATATATATATATATATATATATATATATATATATATATATATATATATATATCTGTATTTGTGATATATGACATTTTTAGGTGAACATCCAGATCACTAAAAACTAGATTTTAAATACAATACATACAATACATGTTCCTACACTTACTTGCCATTCCTCAAATTTATTTTGTCTTTTCTGTAAAAATATCTTATATTGATACCATTTTTACTTTTATTGTGATTTTTACACATAGCTACAGCACAATTCGTCATTATAAATTGTAATAGTCAATAACAAACACATAACACAGAAATATATACAATTTTTTCTGCCACAGAGAGCAGAAACACTACTAAAATCCAATATTTTAAAAATAAAAAACTGACAAACTGTCAAAAGTTATTAATAATTACAGTCGAGTTTCGATCTATGACATTAGTTCCTCGTCGAATGTCATGTGACGTAGATGCACCGGATAGCACCGGATGTACGAAATTAGTGCATGCGTCGTAGCATTGTTTATAATAAACAATGGTCGTAACGTAAACGACACCGGGGGCTACGGTCGTAATAATGGACACACATCATCCAGCACGCCATCTACCAATGATCCACCGGTACTAACAAGAGGTTGAATAACTATATACTTTATAAACAATGGTTTGGGTAACATATTTATATTCCAGAGTGTCCAGTTCGTGGTTAGTCTGTGACAATTCGTCTGTGCTGCAATGTCCGCCTACTGGAGCCTCACAACCGAAACTTATAAATCTAGGCAGATCTAAATTTGTAATTGAGCAATTATTGTTTTGTATCACTGTTGCCAATTAAATAAAATTTGTATTCATTTAGGTTGTTTTCTTGATTTTACGTAACCAAACGTAGTCCAAAAATACCAACCGTAGCCCAAAAATATTATTGCTCGCAAGTTTGTCACGTGACTATCTTTAGCTGTTTAACACTTAATAAGAAATAGTGATGCATATAGATATACTACACGTGAAGGCTTCCATTGTAGATCTTTATGCTAGTAAATAGCAGTTTTATTTGGCATATAATTTTGATTTCGGTTGCTACTTCAAATTATAAGTACCTACTTTAAAATGTTTATTTGTATACTAGAATAGAAATTTTTGAATGCTATATTGCAGGGAATTCCATTGATGACGTCATAAATTTATTTCCTATTACTTTTGAAAATAGGCCCACTCTAAACGCCAGTGCAGTAGTATCTCAGATTATTAACACATTTAGAATTAGAAGTACGGGATATAATACAGCCCATAAACAAAAACGTAACCAACACAAAACCTACGCGCAGCACCGCAGCACGAAGACCTAGAACTTCAGGAAAACATGATTTTGACTCGAATTAAGATCCTTTGTTTAGCCGCCATCTAACCGAGGAACTAGGCCTCGACAAAATAAAGGTGATAAATCCATTAAAAAATATCAGACCTACAAGGTGCAAGCAACCTAAAATGTTTTGAACAACGACCACTTGAGACTGATGGAGTTTTTCGAAACGATGGTGGAAGTGACAGTAAAAAATTAGAGATTTATAGCAATATTTTTTTACCGATGAATTCACATTTCTTCTCCATGGACATCATAATCCATCCATCGTAAGATATTGGTAACAGGAAATTGGACACCGATTGTTGAGTGTACGAACCCAGTACCTATCCACAAAAATCAACTGTGTGAGCTGGAATATTGGGTGTTCACCATTTTTTATTGCTGGGAACATGAATGGGCCAAAATATTTGGACCTTTTGCAGGATCATGTATTTTCACCAGTAAGGAATGTTCCGGATAGTGAAATGGTCTCAACAATATGGGTGCCCAGTACATAATATGGCACACAATTTGCTAAACAAAATTTTTTTTGGTACTCGTAGAATAATTCTTTGGCCAGCCTAATCTTTGCATCTATCTCCCCTTGCCTTTTTTTATGGGGTTATAAAAAACATATTTACGGGCATCAACATCGCATGGCTAACGATTTGCAGAAATTATAGGAAAATATACTAAATGCCTATCAAACCATTAATCCTGTGATATTTGCTAATATATGAACCAATTTTTTTGATAGAATGGGGTACTGTCTGGCACGGGAAGCTGAAATTTTGTACCTTTTTTTGAGTTTTTAAATATTTCTTTATATAATTATGATTTATTTATTTGTCATTAGAATGATTTCTTTAAATAAATAAATTACACCACAGGTAATACGACCCCCTTTATCCTTGAAGACTCTGAAAGTCTTGTGCAGGAAGGGGCTACACATTTAGAGACAAGGGACACAGACCCAACACCCAATATCCGAGTATACTAGAATTAATTTCTTTTTCTGAAATAATCCCAGCGCCACGGCCGGGAGTCGAACCCGGGACTTCTGGCTGAGAGTCAAGTATCCTTGCCTCTCAACCAACCAACCAGCCATTAACTTTAGTTTTAATAAATGTTTTTTTAAAACGAAGCGTATTAGAATTATACCTATATTCACTTTTCATTTTTAATTTTACGAAGTAGAATTTTATATTTTATGCTAAATATCAAATTGCTATTTAGAAAAGACATCAACAGAAATACAAATCATAAAAATAAAATTTTATCCCAGAAAAGACAGTGGTGAGTTGGAGAACATATTGTGTTAACATTAACACATCAAATAGGTACTTCAGTTTGTATAATCTACCGATGATGCCAACTTGGATGATGTGGCGTTTATGGAGTTAAGTAATAGATGTTTTGGTGCCCAATGGAACTAAGTCAATCCCCATAATAGATATGAGATAGTCAACAAAATTTTGAATGAGGTTTTTGGGTGTAGAATACAGTTAGTAATTCATAATATATTATAATAACTCTAAAACTGATCTTTTTTTCATGTAAACAAAAATCAACACGTCTGCCAACCGGAAACAACCTTTGGGTTAAATTTAACTCTTGGTTGTAACAAAAAAAAGGAAGAAGTCCCCGAATTGTCATCAATTAACTCATGTTACTATAATTGAATAATTTTAAGCTTTTATTTTTACAGCTACAAATATTTTTTTATACAAAATAAACAAATACCTATTTACCAAGTGATTTACTTACTAACCTAACCCTAATTTTAACATTCATGACTTTAGGAATCAATAAAACTTCATTTGACATAGATATTTGTTCAAAATCATTTAGTTTATAATACACAGGGTGTTGATTTAAAAATAATTGTTGGTTTCTATTTTATACCTAATACCATGCATCACGTGCTCTTTCTAATCAAATTCTTTAATATATACTACACCTCTGGAGAATCTTGACCAGACCAGAGATATACTTGATTAGGATATCAAAAACTAAGTCAGTATGTTGTACACAAACACTGTAGTTTTCAATAGATGAGTCGGCCAAGGTAACCATGCTCTATCCGTTATAAAATATTTTTTTAAACAATTTGTCATAATAGTTTTATCATAGTCCCCGTTTAAATATGAGATAAGATAAGTAATATTGGAACAAGTAAAGATTACCTTCTACTTATAATATTTGCTTCTCGGTATTAGTGAATAGCACAACATGAAAAAGAAAGCAGTCATTTGGTTGTTAATTGTATGTTTGTCAAAATCTTACAGCCAATGCGAAGATGATCAGTGTTTTCAACATTTTCAAAACTTAGTCGAAAATGAAAAAGGTGGGTGACTAATTTTTCTAAATTACATAATCGTTTTATTATACCAAGATATCGACAAAAACACAATCAAAGCAACTTTAGATATTTTCAAACCATTACCATTTTCCAGATAACAAAATTAATTAAAATCTCATATAATTTGCTAACCAATTATTCTTTTCAACTCGGCGTTCTGTATATGTAATAAATTTTTTTTTAAATGCAAACGTACTGATTTCAACCTGAATATTGTCGTAATAGTCATGTAACATGGATAAAATGCCATTTTTGTAAATAAATTTGAAATAAACTTTTGAGTGAATCATTAAAAACAATTTTATAAATTATATTTTTATTTTCTAAAAAAAAATTTCTTCATTAGTTATTATTTGGTCATACAACATATTTTTTTTCATTTATTGAGATATTAAATCCCACCATCGGGTACATACATAATTTACATATTTATTACTAAACTCATATTTTACAGAAATGGGTTTAAAAATAAAAAGAAGACATTTTAAACACAAATATAAAAATTTTGTGTTTAAAAACTAAACTAAAACTTTGATTGCAACTGACATAAGGAAATTACAGTAGGTAGTAATACAGGGTGTCCCGAATTGTACGGATCAAATTTTACGATGTGATAAAACTTTACAAAATATGAAAAAAAGTTCCTATACTTGGGTCGGGAAACGCTTAGTTTCCGAGATACAGGGTACCTATTAAAGAAACATGCAAAAAATAAATTTCAAAACAGAAAATACTAATGTCATATTGGCATGGCATACTACATAATAGATTTTTGTTGCTTGAAACACTGAAATCATGGCACACTATTATTGCTGCATAACAAATCGCTGGTAATAATGAAAAAATTATTAATGATTAATAAAGTTTAATTATTAACTTAAAAATTAATAGTTTTTGAGGAAAAACACCACAGATCTTTTATGCAAAAAGGCTCGGTTTTTTAAATTTCTATCATAAATCGATAAAAAAGTGACGTGCATGAAAGTTGGGTAATGTTTTAACCTTGCCCCCCCCCCCCCTACTTTTACCCGCCCCTGAATTATTTGTGTAGAAATAGTTCCTTCAGTTTATGTAGCATACAAATTTGAAATACTGTGCAAAATTATATTTGTTTATCTTTGGTCGTTTCAAAATTATGCAAAAAAAACATTTTCAGAATTGTAAATTCAACACCCTATCTCGGAAACTAAGCGGTTTCCCGCCTCATATTTATGGGAACTTTTTTTCATATTTTGTAGAGTTCTATCATACTGTAAAGTTTGGTCCGTACAATTCGGGACACCCTTTATAGTCCAACATACACTGGCAAAATCACAGGTGCTCTTGATCGTGTTTTCCATTAATCTCTCGGTCATTGTTTGTTTAATTCAGATCGAATACAGCAAATATTTGATGGAATTTTGGAAAAATATGGAGATATTGATGGAGACTTAAGAAATTTATTGAATAAATTGAACAATACCATAATTAAAGCTGATCTAAATCTAAACCAATTAGAAAAAGATAATAATCATATAAATAATACAAACAATAAATCGAATTCCACGTTATCTAATTTGTTACAACAAATCAAAGTTATTGAAAATGAAATGAAAAATATCAGCTCAAGAAATTGGCCTGAAGAGTTAGCTGACGCAAATAAAACAGCAAATGTAAGTAAAAATAAAATTATCTAACTTTGCACATATGCATATGAAGACGTAACAAACAAGTTAAAATAATTTATTAATATTGAAAAATATAAACAACGTACACCTACATATTTTGCAAAAAAAGAAACGTCAACCTATTTTTATTTTTTTAATTTTGAAATGGTTAATAAGCTATAATTATTATTGTGCATGTTATACAGGGTGAGTCGGGAGGAAAGTGCCAAACTCCGGGAGTGTATAGTACAAATAAATATAAACTTAAAAAAACAAAAAATTCGTTATTCGTTTTTTTATTTGTTTTCGAGTCACAGCGTCTTAAATGTTTAATAACAAGAAATTTAAAAGTTACATTATTTTAACGTTGAATCTACAATAGATTTTCAAATATGTCTCTATGGACTTCCAGACATTTTCTGGTTCGTTTACGAAGATAGCGTGTTGCTCACCCGAGTTCATCTTGTTGATTCCTTATGTGACGTGCAGTATTATACGAAAAATTTATCAGTCGCGATTTTCCGTTTTTGATTTATACACTTTACTCTCAACCATTCCCACAAACAGAAGTATAAAGGTGTGTGAGGTCTGGAGACTTTGTCGGCTTTAAACATAAGACAAGCTTTGCAGTATCAGCAGGATGGAGCTTCTCCACATTATGCCAATCTGATCAGGAGCATTTAAATAGAACTTTTCCAGGATGATTGATTGATTGGGCGCGGTGTAGTGGTTCTATTAGCGATAATAATTATGTGGCAGATATACTATCCCTCGAAGCAGTCGGTTCCTTGTCTGTTAGATGTTAGGCAACTTAAAATATCCCATTCTTTTTAACATAGGTTTGGCAAAATTTCCAAATTGTGAGTAAAAAAGACACAAACACACCATATACATTAGACAATGACAATGCCATGATCCAATGCCAAGACTGTCCGTGTCCAAGTCCAAGAGCGATAGTACGCATAGGACATACGCAGACATACATCCGGAGTTTAGGGTCGAACCGAATTCCTCGATAGTCAGTGTGACCCAAGCACACATGTTCTAGTCCAACTGCATTATCGAATCGGTTAAATTATGTTACTTCTCCTATAAAATTTCCTATCTAAAATTATTTAAATCTTGAACATTGCTATCTATTCAAATAATTAATATACAATTATTGCAAAACACCTTTGATTTAATATTTTTAGTTCAACGTTACTACTCCAGCAACTTTGAATGATGTAAAAGCCATTGAGGACGACTTGGACAAATGGAAAAGTTTTTTGGAAAAATTCGATCTAAATAATTATGCTAAAGAAATTCTGAATATACCCTACAGTGTTTCAGACGACCTAATCTTGTTGGAAACTTTACTAGATGAAGTAATTTTTTTTTAAATAAGTTTCTAGTTAAATAAAATTTCACTTTATATTACATTATATTTTGATATTTAAAGGTAACCCTTTTAAAAAATTCTAAGACAAATTCTTTTAGGAATGGAATACTGATTGTTTTGATAAATTCCACAAAAGTTTTAAAATTTTATTTGCTCAGCTAACCAGTTTATTAGATTTTGAACATTTTAGAGAAGAAATTGAGAATATTAAGAAGAAAGCTAGTGAAAACAAGTAAGTGTGAATTTTTTTCTTGACGATCAATGCGTGATTTTGTTTTTGTTTCTGTTAGAATGTTAACTTTCAACTACATAACTATAAAGAAGTTACCATTAATTATATTTCATATGCTGTTATTTTATATTTTAGGAAAGATGCAGATGAGATTCTTACAAAGACACAAAATTTTCTAGAAAAAGAAAAAGAATTTAATGATACCCTCAAGTTAGTTAACGAAACTCTTGTTCTAGCTCAAGAGATTGATGCATTAAAAAAAACTATCGATGAATTACAAAAAAATAAAGAAAACATATTTAATAATAAACTTCAAGAACTACAAAAATCCCATGAAGCTGATTTAAAAAAATTATACAAAAAATATAACTTAGATAAATTTGAAGTGTTATTGGATGACTTGGAAGACGTTAACAAACAAATACAAAAATTAAGCAATGATGAACATAATAGCATTGATTCGCTGGAACAAGATATTCAAAAATATATTGATGACATAGACTACTATTCTTGTGTGTTAGAAGATTGCCGGTATAGAAAACCAGCTGAAGCTGCTAATACATTTCATTGCACACAAAAACTGGATATTACCTGATACGTATAATTATCAGGATTTAATAGAAAATATATATATATTTATCATTCACGTAAAACAACATACTCTTGGACCCTTCCGGAATTTCGTATTATATTTATATTTTTTTTCAATACATGTTTTTTAAAGTATGTTCCTTCTTAATGTATTTTTGCGATAGGAATATTTTTTAAAAATTTAGACAATTAAAAACAATATAGCAAAAAATATTTTTAGGTAAATTTGTGACTTATTTAGGTTTTTGAGTAAATTTATGACGACAAAAATTAACAATACATTTTTTTATATCAAAATAAATATTAATTAATTCGCCTCGGTCACCGCCTGGCGGATTTAGTCAGAACCCTCGCCGTGTACCGCAGTTTACTGGTTTTTAAGTTTTCTTAAAGAAAATAGGTAGCAAAGACGTTGAACTTAATACTGGAATTAGATATTTTAAAAACTACTCACGTTATTTATACGTTGAAATGACGATTGCGCATAAAAAATTGCATTTTTGTAATAACAAACTTTGAAAACCAGGAAACTGCGGTACACGGCGAGGGTTCTGACTAAATCCGCCAGGCGGTGACCGAGGCGAATAGTCAGTATCTATTACCTCCTCTGTTTCTTAGTAACACAATTTCTTGAGAAATATTCCATTCACTATGCCGCTGTAACTAACTAACTCTTCCACATTTTGATATATGGATTAATACTGTTGTAAATTACTCTAGAAACAGAGTTCTACATGTTTTCTATGGGAGTCATATCTGGCGAGTAAGCTGGCTATTCTAATTGGATAATATGTCCTCGTTCAAGTAGCTCTTGCACCGTTCTTGCGCACTATGGCCTGGCGTTGTTGTTCCATGAAGATAAAATTGTCACCTAATTCGTTGCGTGATAAATAATGGGCATAATAACATAATGTAAACTTGACTTGTCATATTCTGAGGTATGCGAATTAACGGCGTAAGACGGTTGAATATTATTCCACCTCAAAACATTACTCTGTCCCAAATTCTTGTTACTTATGCACTATTCGCATTACTAAAATTTCACGTCCCGGCACTAAAACGTCTGGGAAATGCAAGCATATTTCTGCTGTGCTCTTAAAGTGTACGAGGTTGTATTGTGTTCTTGAATGACAATTAAACACACAACAATTCGTGTTATACACTGTTTTCTTCGGCATTTTGTGGAATAAACAACATAAAACTAAAAAAACCGGTATAAAATTCGATAAATACGCTAGTGTAAACAAACAACATTACTCGTCTGTCAAAGTTTGGTATTTGGCCACTAGGGCCACTAGGGGGCGATCACAGAGCCATAATGCTGGAAAGCATATACAACGACATCTGGGACCGGGAGGAGAACGCTCGCTTTCCATCCTTGTTTATTGCAGAGGATATCTATACGTCACAGGAAAAAAATCGACATAAATGCGAAATCAAGCTGTCCTCAAAGTGACACTACCAAGAGATGCTACGATCTAGATATACACGGACACTGACGGTGACTCAACAGAGACGTAACCCTGTAGGATAACTCACTGACACCGACTTTAACAAAACTTTGTGCACATTTTTCTGACTTTTCTGGACATGTATAATTATTGTACGAACTACTGAAGATAATGGACATGTGTTATATATTTTTGAAATCAGGAGATTGGCTGATTTTCAATTATTTCATAATATACAGGTTGTCGCCAAAATTTTGTTGGATGTTAACTATTTCCGGCTAAACTGGAAGTTCGATGTATGAATGGCATTTGCCTTTATAAATACCATATCGATTTCCATAATATTCAGAGTGAAAGAAATTTGGAAAATTGGTTTTTGACATTACCTCGTATATTAGAGGTTCTATCACTTATTTGAGCTTACAATCGAATTCCTAAAAAAATACATGGGAATAGATTTTGGTTTTTTATTTTAACCCAATAATAAAGCCAAAGAAATCGAATGAGCCTCCTACGCACAACCTGTACCAAATCTCATATATTATCTTAATTATCTAGTTTTTGAAAAAACTTAAAGAACTACAAAAAGTTTTTTTTAAAACCCTGTAGCTCGGCATTTTCGAAAAAACATATATATCCATTTGTACCCTATTTTGAACCACCAAATCTCCATGCAGTTTCCGTTTGTCGGCGATTTTAAAATACACCCTATATAAATAATTAAAAATTAACATATTCCAATTTTTCTGTTGTTTTATACTCAAATATGTTTTATTATGCCAAGTACTAAAAGAAATTCACTTTTTATTAATAACATTGAAAAAAAAAGAATTATCCGTATAAATTCATTGTAATTGTTTAAACAATATAAATACTTGAGTCCCCCTGTCAGAATGTATCTGATTTCATATAATATATTATAAGAAAAAGTTTTAAAAAATCACCTAAATGCGATTTCTTCCTGGTAATTCCGAAGCCAAAATCTTCATTGACTCGACTACAAAGCAGCGACATATATACTTATATTATTTATTGATTTATTTATGCAAAAAAATGTTGAAGTATTTCGGAGATGAAATTAATTTAAGGCAAAATTTATTTAAAATGTATCCCCTCCAAAGTAAATAAGATAATAATAATAATAATAAACACTTTTATTGCCCAACAGATTACAAAAAATCCAATTACAGGACAAAATTAGTATTAATATTTTATATTCACCTAAAAAAAAATAAACAAAATAAAAATAAAATAAATTATTAAGCTGTGACCCATATATACACATGTATACACAAATATAATATGTACAGCTAGCGTGTGTAAAAAGTATTGAAACATGACCATTCGATTGACCCTCTTCTGCCTCTCCATCGGCCCGGAAACACCTCATTCAGGTACTGTCTTACATGCATGGCATTCTTAAAATTTTTAAATAAAAAAAAATGCATTTTATGCGTTTGGGAAGCCAATTGCATCGACGGATTTCGGATTTATTTACAGCGTTGAATAGTCTATTAAAATACCTTTCTTTTGGGGTATCACTAAGGGTAGGTTGCTATTTGAAAAAAAAAGTTGAGGTGGCTGGGGGAGGGGGTGTGTAGAACTAGAAATTATAAATCGCACCAAAAGTTGCGTAATTGAAAATAAAAATCGACCTATCCAAGGGTTTTTTTATACAATCAATATTTTAAAAGTTATGGTCATGTTTCAATACTTTTTACACACGCTGTATATTTAAATAAGCATACAAATACACACCTACATATTAAATTAAGAAATAATAACTTTAATAATTGATGGAGTTAAAAAAACAGAAAAGAAAAATATGAGAAATAAAAAGTTTAAATTAGACTACATCAAATGAAATTGAAATTAATTTAGTTCCAGATTAAATTAAATTACTTATATTAGATTAATATGCTCTGTGACAATTTTGTTCAGTCCATTTAAACTGTTATAATGTATATCGCACATCATGTCAAGTCTATTTATACTATGGCACATAGTGAATATAGGTGACCGCAGCAGTATATTAGTCCTAGCCATAGGTAAGTGGAAGGTAGCCGTACGTCTTGTTGAAAATCTAGGAACCCTAAATGAGATTTCATTGATAAGGCTTACACAATCAATTTTGTTATGTAAGAGTTTGTAAATAAAACCCACTGCAAATAAGACTCTTCGTAGACGCAGGGATTGAAAATTAAAAGAATTTAACAATTGATCTTGTGGATAACCTCTATCAGGATATACTCCGGAAATTTTATATTGTAAAAATTTTAGAAATTTTCTTTGAACATTTTCAACAGCCACTTCATGTACATTATAGAATGGACACCAAATTATGGAGCCATATTCTAATTTTAATCTCACATATGAAGAATAGGGCACATTTAATGCACTGGACTCGTGAAAATTACGACAGTTTCGAATAATGGAGCCTAACATTTTTAATGCAGCTGCTGTACATCGGTTAATGTGCTCTATGAAAGATAACTTAGAATTAAAGACTATACCAAGATCTTTTGTGGATTCATACCGGCTTAAGTCGGTAGATTTTAAGCTATACGTAAAATTAATAATATATTGTTTCTTTAATGTAAAAGTTAGGCTTTTACACTTTTGAATATTTAATTGAAGATTATTGTCATCACACCAAACCTCAATCTTGTCAAGCTGATTTTGAATAAATAAACAGTCGTCAATATTTTCTACACTATGAAATATTTTGAGATCATCAGCAAATAATACTTTTTCACAATCGATAATCTGAGCCAAATCATCAATAAAAAGCAAAAACAATAGAGGACCAAGGTTTGATCCTTGAGGCACACCCGAAGTAGCAATGAATTGTTTAGAATCAAACCCGTTATAAGATACAAACTGTATTCTGTTAGATAAGTAGGACTTAATAAGTGATGTAAGAGATTCACCAAATCCAAAGTTTTTTAACTTAGACAAAAGTATTCCATGATCGATGCGGTCAAAAGCTTTAGCAAAGTCGGTATATATAACGTCAATTTGTCCCTGATTATCAAGAAGTACTGAGGCTACATATTGGGTGAACACTGTTAAATTTGTTATGGTTGAGCGGCTTCCCATAAAACCGTGTTGGTGAGGTGAAATTGAGTTTTTTACTGCAGGGTAAATATAATTATATAGTGATATTTCCAAGAGCTTTGCAAAATTGCAAAGAATAGAAATGGGTCTATAATTGTTCATTTGAGAAGGATCACCGGACTTAAGTACTGGACATATTCTCGCTATTTTCCAGGTATCAGGAAAGACAGAAGTTTTAAGTATTAAATTAAAAATAAATAATAAAGGAGTAATAAAAGCATACCTGCAGTCCTTCACTAAAAAACTTGGAATTTGATCATGACCTGACGTCATTTTATTTTTCAATTTGTTGGCAGAATTCAGTAAGTCATTTTCTGTAAATTCCCTGATATTAAGCAAAGCTAAGTAGGTAAAGCCATTATTGAGATCTGTATTTAAGCTAGCAGAGGATGAATAAACACTACTGAAGTAATCACTAAATCCGTCAACAACAGATTGAGGAGCACAAAACACTGCACCATCATTAACGACTTTACCAGGTATTCTAGATTGTTGTTTTTTTGACTGAATAAAACTCCAGAAGTGCTTGGAATCATTTTTTATGTTACTTTCCACTGTCTCAAGATATAACTTATGTGCTACTCGAATTTCTGCCTTAATTAACGATCTTAATCTCTTGAATTGTTCTAAATAGTAACCAAATTTCGTTTGTTTGTGCTTTTTGTGGTAATAGTTTTTTAATTTAATATTGTTAATTATATCAAAGGTATACCAAGATGGATATTTACGTTTATAATTGACAAAAACTGGCACATGCTTTTCAAATATATTTGTTAATTTGTCATAAAACATTTCACATGCAAGATTGACGTCTGTAAATGAATTTAAGAAATGCCAATCCGTTGAAAAAAATTCTGCATACAAATCAGGATAATTCGCCTTACGGAAATTAAATTTTTTAATATTATTATTTTATTATTGATGAAATTAATATATTGACTGTCATTAATTGTGGTACTAATACGTAATGATGGATGATGTGGATCTTCATTAACAAGAGGGGTTAAGTCTCGACGTACTTCACACTTTATGTTACTAATGACTAAGTCCAATAATTTGCCACTGTTATTACAAATATTATTTTCCTGTATTAAATTACATAATTGAAGAAAATTTTGCATTTTTTACATCTAGTGACATATATTAATAAATTATTAAAATTTGGAATATTGAAGTCACCTAAAATAATAACATTATCTTGATTTAATATAACATTCTCAAACATCTCTAGAACATTTTCAAGGTCCGCTACTGATACGCTAGGAGGTATATACAAAATACGAAGAGGTGTTTAAACAAAGTTTACATCCTACTAAATCTATACATGGAGAATAATTTTCTATGTTCGTTAAATCTAACTTTTCAACATTTAAGTCATTTCTCATGGGCTATGAGTACACCTCCCCCACGTGACAAACCAACAGTTTCAAACTTCCAGTCACACCGAAATACATGATAATTATTTCCAAAGTACTCTGAGCTTAACACATCATTGGATAACCAAGTTTCAGCCAAGCAAATAAATATACTCATTGTCACTAACTCCAGCATAAAACTCATCTACCTTTGTCCGCAAGCCTCGTACATTTTGAAAATAGAATAACAAATCAGACAATTTTGATCCATTGGGTTTGGTTAGTTTAAAGATGTTATTTTAGGAACGCCATTGACATTTTTAATTTTAACATTTGTTTCTCCATTCGATATGCGCTCGTCAAATTATCTCTTTAGTATTTTGTAATATTCTATTTCTTTCTTCTATATTTGTCTTGGCGTACGATCCAGTGAACTTGAGATACCTCCAAATTCAGAGCCCCTCAGCTTCCTTGCATTACGAATAATTGAATAGACTGACTGATCATTATCAAAAGTAATTCTAACTGGTCTGGGTCTCTGATTATCAGGTAGGAATTTAACGAGACGTATAGGTTTGATGTCCTGTATGCAGGGATCAGAAGACTAAGACAAGAAGTTCAACATCCACCATCCACAAGAATCCGAAGACGATAATTATAGAACTGCAACCCACAATATTATTATGGTGCATTGCATGTTGCATGGGTTCAAATATTTGATAATATGGGATGTGTTATTTTAAATGGAAATTTAAACTCAAGAAAGCTTATATACGGTCCTTTTACAGAAAAACAAATAAGTTCATTTCTAGATTATTTAGGTGGAATTATTAATATAATGACGTTGGATAGCTTAGTACTTTATTTGTAGAATTTAAAATTTGGTCAATCAACAATTTCGAAAATTTATTAAAAAATAACGGTAAATGTGCCGTCAAATATTATGACATTATTTTACACACTGATCCATTGTCTTTTTAAATGTTAACCAACATTTTCCAATAAATGATATACTCTAAGCAAAACATAAAAAAAATACGACTAGTCCTGGAATTTTTCCCAAATAAATTATGCTTGTGATTGGACTAAGAGAGTGTAATATTTATACCAAATTTTGTCCCAATATGTCCGGCCATTCCGAAAATATAGCGATATGAATATAATTGGTCAAGAATCATAATACACCCCGTATCTCGAAACCCATTCACTTTCAAGGGTAAGTGTGGGGGTGTTTGGAACTCAGCAAAGTCCGTTTGAATTTGGGACCCCCAATAGTCTTTTTAGAAAAGACTATTGGGGCCATTTCCGTTGAAACCGGAAGTGACAAATATGGCGGATAGGTCTCAAAAATTTGAAAATCTTACCTAATTTCACCATACAAAATTCTATCCCGATATCTTTAAAAACGAGGAAGTTACAGAGGTGGCCCACCCGGTATAGCAATACCTTTATTAAAATACGAAAATGAACAACGAAATCCTATTCTAGCAGGAAACGAAATCACTTGTTTAGCTGCAGAAAAAAACAATATAAATATATTTAAAAAAAAACAATAAACATTCCGTAGAGCGGTGTTACTTTACCAATCAAGGTGACTTCGCCAATGCGGTCCGTGTTCTAATGTTTAATGTTTTTTTCTAAAGTTGGTAGTTTCCCTCGAACGGTGAGTTCGGGATTCGTTAACCAAAACAATTTCAAACAAGTTGTGAGCAGTTGAAACGTGCAGTCGACATCTGGAATCGGTAGGAAGTGCGTGGTGTGATCAGGTAAGATTTTTACGTTTTGGAAAATGCGATATGCTAAGGGTTGTGTGCAAAATATAAGAAGTAGTAGATGAAACTACTTGACAATGAAGTAATTTATATCTATTTAAGGCCATGTACTGAAATTTTCAACGCCTTTGGTCCAACAGGCTAAAAGATATAGTGAAATTATTCCATTGGTGTAGATTTTCAGGCGATCTCAAACGTTGACTGTTAGTTAGGCTTAAGAATGTTTATTTTGTTTTTTTAGGTTGTTTTGTAAACCAAGACTGCATTTTTACCAAAGAGTGTCTTTTTAGTTAAGTATAGTTATTTTAAGATGTTTTTTACTAGTTAAGTTATGTTGTTAGAACAATAAAATATATATCTTTTTATTTTACTTGTTTTATTTGAGCCCGATGCCTCTATGCATTTTTCTAATTTTTGTAATATTTTTAAAAACGTATTCTGTTGGCAAAGTCACCAATAGCACCGTCTGAAATGTACATAATACGCCTTTAAAAGGCGTTGGCAAAGCCACACCGGTTTGCGGGTCACTTTGCCAAATTTTTGATAAATAAAAAAAAATGTTGCATATAATTTTTAGCATATTTTATTAGTAGAATCGATAGCTAAAAGGTTAAAATAGTACATACTTTATGCTGGGCCAATTTCGTTAAAAAATAAAAAAGATATAACGAGAAGAGTGTCAAAACCTCGGCAAAGTAACACCGCTAGAAAAAAATGCTTTCTAAAAAATCACATTCAGGTATTAAAAAGTCGATACCAAAGTCATCCTCTCGGAAATATTGTATTAAAATTACAACTTTAAGAACTTACAATAATAATCATTTATAAAGCTTCAACTGCCGTTATTGTTAGGATTAGGTTAGGAAGCGCTGGCAATCACAGAATATATAAACTGGCAATTTCAAAGAAGAAAAAGTCGCAAGTTGGTTGCAAGACAGATTTTACCCAAAGAGTTAAATATCTAAAGGAGGTAAACTATCGGTGGTGGGGGCAATAATTCGCGCGACGGAAGTTCGCAGCGGCCATATTTGATAAACCACTTTTTACACGTCAGTGTTTGACAGTTTTGTATTTATGAAGCGTTAAAAACTCAACGTGTTCTGTTCTGTGGTGTCAGCATCTTATGCAAAACTTTTTGTTGAGTGCCGATTTTGTGTTAAACGATTGTATAGTATATAAGGATTGTATTATTTATTCGTGTGTGCGTTTTATGTGCGAAATTTGGACATATAAAACTTTATTATGGTTAGTTGCATATCGTCTGGTTTATCGCATATTGCAAGGAAACGTGGCGTTACTTTTCATCAGTAGGTAAGTAATTAAATATTATTATAACTAAATAAACCAACTGTTAGTAATATTTTCATTATGTTGGAGTGTTTATAAACACAACAATAATAAAATCGTCAAAGAGCTAAATTCTAGGTTATACACCGCCATGATTGTTTACAATTTATCCAGTGGCAGTTCATCCTAAATTTGTCTTACTTGTCGAAAATAAAATAAAATAAAAAAATTATACTTAATTTAACTACATACTAGTTAAATTATAATTGTGTGCAAATAAAAGAATGTAAGTTCGCGGTTGTATAAACTGTGATCCTGTCATAACTACTAATTGCATATTTTTCCAAAAGGTTGCCAAAGAAGCTTTTTCAGCAAAGGGAATGGATTAAATTCACTGGTAGAAAAAGGGAAGAAATACCTGCATTTGCAGTGCTGTGCTCACAGCATTTTGAAGAGACAGACTTCAAGACAACTGCCCTCAAAATATTTCTAAGGGAAAATGCTATACCCTCAAGAATAGTACAGAGGCACAAATATGTAAGTTTACTGTAAGAATGGAGATACCTACATTGATAAAATAGGAATGTTTTGTGGAGAAAAAAGAGTTTGCATTACTTATAACTATGAATTGCTAGTTTACTGCTGAAAATTCTTCATAAATTTTAACTGTGTATACCTTACAATTAAAGAATTAAACATTAAGAAACCTGTTTAAATTTGTGATTTGATTTTATATCTAACAAAAAAATTGAAGTAATGAATAAATATGTTTTATTTTCAGACAAAACATCATCAAACTACTCTAACTACCAGTACTGCCACAAGCCATCAACCAATTGATGCAGAACCTGTCTGCATTACCTTGGAACCTACTCCCTCTACTTCAACTGCTGAAATAATGGATGCACAAATTCCATCTCCAAGGATACCTAAGATGGATAGTACCATTCTTTTGTCTACCGAAGAGAATTGTCCTAGAAAAGTGAAGTTGAAACGTCAAATTCGAACATTGTCTAGGACACACTTACAACAAAGTCGTAAAGTTCGTAAACTACAAAAGCAACTGTGGTGGCAAAAAACGAATTTTTAAACTATCTGGCATAGTAAAAGAACTGGAGAAGAAAAATTTAGTGGATGCAGACCATAAGTAGTATATTAGGTGAATTTGGAAGAAACAGTGGTCATGAAATTAGAAAGTTTGCACTCACTATACACTTTTTCTCACCAAAGGCTTACAATTTACATCAGAGAACGATTTCAATTACATGTTTATACCATACTTTTTAAAATGCATTAGTTTTCTGGTTTATGTTTTATATGTACTAACTGTCCATTCACTTTTTAAAAAAATAGTGGAGGCTGTGATTTCTCATAATGGTTCACTCTATATAATGATTGACAACATTAAATATTTTAAGGTTATGTATACTGACAGACATATTTCGGCAAGAAAGCGTTGCCATTTTCTTTAAATTTCTATTAGC
The DNA here is from genome assembly GCA_963680705.1 of Rhagium mordax. Taxonomy (NCBI): domain Eukaryota; kingdom Metazoa; phylum Arthropoda; class Insecta; order Coleoptera; family Cerambycidae; genus Rhagium; species Rhagium mordax. Next base: position 41,938,456 of record OY796659.1, on the reverse strand, counting down.
AACAGTCTGACCCTATATGTTCTATGTTTGTAACTATACAATTTTTAGAATTTTTATTGGTTCTGTAATTGTAGAATAGTCTGGCATAAAGTTTATTAAATTAAAAATTATTAAAATAATATATGTTTATTGACATTATAGAGACTAATAAATATACAACGTAGTAATTAGTTATAGCAATAAAATAGATAATTATTAAGAGTGGAGCATTTATATTTAATACAAAATAAGTGTGTATACATAGATACTTATATCCATATTAGAAACATATTGGAGGTAAATTAAATTAAATGCATATTTCTTTCAATTATTATAAGAAAACAAAACAATAATCAGAGAAGTACTTAAAAATTAATTTTCTTTTCTTTTATCTCTGTCATCTTTATTGCTTCTATATAGAACCATCTTTCTTCTCATCATACGAATGCTAATCACTCGAATTGGAGATTCAGGCTCTAGTGGGATCGGGGTTCGCCGACGCTGATGGTTTGTCTTATCCATAAATGCATAAATCAACATTCTTACAGAGAGAGTTGGTACATCCCACTATGTATAAAATATATGTGGCGCAGTCGACTTCACATCTATTCTGTCTAATTTTTGTCGCATTCGGGATAAATATTCGTCATGTGTCATCCATGTCACAAATGTCACAATCACATTAGAAATAATTATAGAAATGAGTGCATTCGATTATTGAAATAATTACTGTAAAAATTACAAGATTTCTCAAAATGACTCAAAATTATGTGTGAAAAGAATACACCTAATAAAATTTTACAACGCTGCAATTTAAATTTGACACACAGCAATTGAAATTTGACATAGAGCTGACAAAATACCTAACCTTAAAATATTTTATGTTGTCAATCTATTATATAGAGTGAAATGTCACGAAAAATCAAAGCCACCCTTTATTTTTTTAAAATGTGAATGGACTGTATGTAGGTACCTATTATAAAGATAAATAATAAAGTATTATAATATGTTCTGATTTCTTTATTTATTCTACATATTTATTAGAGCTGATTTTACCAAAGACGTTCAGCTTGAACTTGGTTTAATATTTAAGGTTACAACTGTGCAAACAATCGTTTGAGCATGGTTCAAGCTTAAACCACATTTATTTTGTTAATTGCCTAAATTTGTTCGTAATGTACAATTTATCCACGAGTTTGATTTGATTTTTTAACCATACTATCTACTAATTTTTTATATAAAATTCTAGAACATTGCAGTACATATCCACAGTATTTTTAGTCATTTTAATTATTTGGTAAATAGCTGCCCAGCAAACACCAATGATTGGCCCATTGTTAATAAACTGCATACATGCCTTTACTGCATCATTGGCAGAGTACTGGCAAGAAATGCTAAATTAATGAATAAAGTGAAACACCGGCCAGCGCTCGGCCACGGAACACTTTGCCAATGATGGCTGTGCAGTGCTTTTTTTACACTTATTCTTTACACGACATTAATGAAAAGTACGATTGTTTTGCCATTACAATATATGCAGTGGGGACCATTGTTGGCACTGTATCGAATATTTAACATTTATGTGATGAGAAAGTGAATACTATCAATGTTTTGCCATTACAATATATGCAGTTGTGGCTACTGGAATTAGAGAGACCTCCACCCATGCTGTTCCATAATAAGGAAATAGCAAATATAATTAAGGCTGACATTTATTAACATTACACCATCGTAATTAATGAAAAACTCATAATTTTATTAAGATACCATGGATGGTTTATCATTGATTACCATAAATTGAAATTTTAATGCTATTTTCTCTTTCAAGTAAATGTCAACCTCAGTTATATCTACAATTCCTGTATTTTGGGACAGTACGTGCAGGTGCAAGGCCTCTCAAACTCCGATAGTCACTATACTGCATATACATACCTACCTTTTTTTAACCAAAGGACTGTTGTGACAATAACGTGCAAAAGTTTTGGAAGATTTTTTTATCGTCAAAGAAATACCAATAAATTTTAAACAGCAATGATTGGGCGCCTAAAGAGACACTACATACTATGGACCCCAACGGACCCTTAGCAGTAGTCTTATTGTTTTTTTTTCTGTTTAATTGAGATAAATTAGCTAATTTGATTTGATAGTTGCACAGTATTTAAGTAGGGATAAGTAAATAAATATAAAAATCCCCAAAACTTTTGCAACATACGTAATTTTCATACCTACCTTGAAACAGTGCTTGTTTTTCTGTAACAACTTGACAGCTGATCTTCTATCATTCTATGCAGGCTATTTCTTATTAATGCTCATCACCACCAAACGTAGGTAGTATTAATAAAGGATACATCTTTTAGTAAAAAGTTAATGGTTACCTATTATTATTTTTTTACAAGTTAGTTGGAGTTCTGGATTTAGCTTAAAATAGTTCAACATACGATTTCAAAGAAACACCTATACTATTTCCATTTTCAAAACTGTATTATTCTTCTCAACTTTCATAAAAGAAAGAATAATTACAGTCAGTCTTCATAATAGAAAGTTATTTTTTCAAAACATTGACGGTTTTTTTATTTTCATAATTTGTTTTAATAGTTTATTATTTTAATTCTTCAAGTGAAAGGTATAATGTACTAATTAAAATATTTTTCAAAAAGTCTATACAAACAAACTTGAAGAAAAGCATAATATAGGTATTTAACATATAAACCTATTAGGTGACGACTAATGAATAACGCTAAATTGTCGGTATATAAAACTCATATAGGTACTGAAAGATAAAATATATATATTTTTTTTATTAACAACAGAAGTATAACTGCCAATAGACTTACTTATTATTAAATAAATAGTAATGAAACCATAAATTAATTCTAATTATCCATCTCGTCTTCTTAAATTAGTGGTCCTATTTGTACATCCTCCTTCGCGGTCCATTGAACCCCGTAACCAAGTTTTTATAATATCTTTAATATTTTTATTTGGATGAATCTTTACACAAAGGATTTATTTATTCTTACGGAATCTAAAAAAAAAAAATTATGTGACAGTTAAGGTGGTGCAAATAGGCTTCAAATCACAATGAAAGAAGGTCTATACCTTCACATAACACCCAACAGGCAACAATCATTCTCTAATAGAACGCGAAAGACAAAAAAAATCAAGATTAACGTTAATATACCTAAGAATTTTTCAAAGAAAAGTATTACAAGGTATTATCTCAAAATAAAAACGTAAAAATATGGGCTTATTAGGTAAACATTCCTAATGTTTTATAAATAAACTAGTTAAACGAATGTTTTTTTTAATTGGGATGTTAAATATTATGACAAAGAAATGAAAAATCCATATTATTTTTGTGTTTGATGAATTATCTTAATAAAATATAAGGCGACTTTTATTACCTACCTATATGCCATTTTTTTTTGAGTAGAAGATGACATCCTTCGACATGTAAAACTTTTCTTTTCAATTACATCTGCACTCTTCCACAAGAGATTCCACAAAACACAAACGCACAATAAATGAGGAATTCAAACTGAAACTAAAATAACCACAAAACTTATATGATTTATATGAATATTATAAGAAATCAGCCATAAATTATTTAAGCGTGCCTTCACCTTCTCGGTTCTCGTCTAGCTGTCAAACGCAAACGTCAAAAGTTTCGCTGTTCTCATCGCGGGAATTTTAAAAGTAAGGTTACAACACGTTTTGTAAATTGTAATGCACTTATAATTCGCTTTTTTTGTATTAAGAAAATATTACAATTACAGTCTCAAGAATAGAATAATGGCCCATTGATACATTTACTGTATATTGGTTACTATGTATCCGGCCAACAATGAATTATTGATGGCAAATAACGATATAATAAACGATTTTTTACATCACTTAAAAAACGTTGGTTTGTCACAGACAAAAAAGTGCTTCAACTTGTTTAATGTACCAGCAACGTTAAAGTGATTCCAACTACCCAGTAACAGGAAGGGCATATTTAACACACAAAACCATCAATTCACCATTACAACACGGAGGTTATAATGGTTAGACTGTACTCTATATTCACTTTCCAAGTATTGGCAAAAATTGCCATCACTCTACCAGCAATAACTGTAATGGCCCATTGTTTTGCCAGACATTTTGTGTTTGCTGGGTGGTTCAATATCACAAAATTTACATTTCGGTACCCACGGATAATGTGTTATCCTTGCCACTGATTATTTCCCCCACCTAGATAAACCACTTTCGTACCAACCTTAGCACAACTTCCGTCGCGGCAGATTTTATAATACCTTCTCTCCTTAGATATTTACTCATTGATTTTACCAAGACCACAGGCACAGATTTGAGATTACTCAGATTACCCGCATCTGCATTGTCGCACCGCACGACGCACAGAAAAGAGAATCGTCATAGAATAATTTATAGACAGATCTACTAACATCAAACCAGAGAAATAGAGAGGGGAGAACGCTCTTTGACCTTCTGCGCATCCAATTTTGCTAAGACACCACGGGGGCAGACATTTTGAACATGATCACGTGGTTTGTTCAAGTTTGTTGTCGTGCAACTTAAAAAGTGTCGAGTAAACTGAGGTTACAGTTATTTAAATTTTTTGGTGTGCGTTTAATTATATTTATTTATAAACCCTACGGACTGCATATATGTTTCTATATATTCTATAAACTAATTTAACATTTAACGCTGTGGTGTGGACTTTTTTATTGTTATTTTCTAGACTTGGTGGACGTTTTTGTTTATCATTATTGTATTGCTTTTACAACTGAAACTGCTTGTTTTTAATCATGTCCTGTGTTGTAAGGAGATGTTCTAACGCAAGGCGATTAAAGCTTGAAGGAATTACATTTCACCAGTAAGGTTTTTCATGAATTTTCTTTGCAGCCGTTTATATTAACAGTATAACATTCTATTTTCTCAAGAGGTGACATGTTTAAGAGGTGGTTGGAGAGTTGAGTGATGAATACTCTTGGTCAGAGAATAAATTTGTTTGCTTTAGTAATTTTAAAACAACAGATTTTATAAAAAGTGATAATCAAATTCGCCTAAAACTTAATGCTGTACCAAGATTGGAGATGTATCAGACCGAGGCCGAGGTAGTAGACACCCCATCTAAGCTTAGTTAGATCTGTAACTTCAGTTCAGATTATGGCCTCATTTACGTCTTCGATATGTCCTCTTCAGATGATACGATAGAGTTGCCAAGAGATGCTAAACTGAAACGACACCGTGGGTAATATTACTTGTTAATAATATTTTTTTAAATAAATCTTGAGATAATAATTGTTTTGTTTGAAGTTTGATAAATAAATATAATTTCAACAAATCGTCTAGGCAAGATACTTCGGCAAGTACTAACAGCAGTACAAAGAGGAAACGTGTAAAGTATATTCAAACTGTACACAATTGCAGGTATGTGAATACAAGAAAATATTTAAAGTGATATGCATTTGGCGCTTATGCTCAAAGCAATATTAATAAGATTAAATTATATTTTACGTATCAAATTTATTCCTAAAATAAATGGTTTATTATATTTTTTATTATAAGCGATATATCCATTTGTCTTTTTTATCGATCTTAGCATCTAATTTAATATGTATATACCTATATTAATTTACTATAATAAAGAAATATTTAAGAATGTTTCCGTCATTTTAAATCATCTGCCCTGTATTGCATTAAAAATCCCCAAATGTCATATCAAAAATCCCCAAATATCATTTAGGTTGCCTGCCATGGTGTTCAAAATGGCAACCATTGTGATTTGCCATTCGCGCAGGTTCTAAGATTATTCTCCCCTCTCTATGTCTCTGCATCAAACACAGAGGGCACATAGCAAACACAGAACAAAATATAGAAATGTCTTTCGAGTATAAGTTTAATCTGATCACGATCTCTTACTCCAAATACACTAGACTATACACAAAATTTTATTAGTTCCATCAGAATTTACACCATACACCAGAATCTCAATTTCGTACACTAGTTGGCTTGATGAAACCACAGACCTAAATAATTAGGCTGATTATGAACGCACTGCGCAGCCATTGGCGCATGCAAATACAGGAGCCATCCATTTTTCAATACTTTTTGTTTACACATATAAATTGAACCAATGAAATGCTACCAAGTTTGTTTTGTTGTGAGGTTTGCATAATATGACTTTAGCTGGCATTTGGGAGACGATCCAAAACAACAGTACTTAGAAGGGGAAAGTAGTTTTGTACGTTGTACGTTGTATGTCCTCTATGCAGTTTTTACATAGATATATTTAATTTGAGAATTTTATGGGCTTCAAAAACTAGTAATTAAATATAAACTAAGAGTAATTTTAATTTCTAAAGTACCTTCTACTTTTTTTAGTCCTTTATCTGCAACTGTACAAGTATGTTGAAAAACTTCTAACTCTGAAATAACTTTTCATCGGCATGAAATACATTTGTAAGCAAACGGAAATGTGTATGAAGGATTTACCAAAGTCATCCATATATACTATTATTGAAAAATTAGATTTTGTAACGTAGTTAAGAAGTAGGTACTTATACAGTACCTTTCCATTTCGGGCATTCATATTAGAAAAGAACTGAGTAAGTTTATTTCTGTGGTCACACGCTATAAGGGTATAGGTTAAAATACCCAACTTTACAGGAGACACAATAAATCGTCTATTTAATTTCAATGTTGTACTTAACTAATTTAGTCGCTGAACTGATATTTTAAGAGTGTATTTACTGCCTCAAAAAATATAAAAAGCCTAAAAAGTCAATAAATGATATTTTAAATTTGTGATTTAAGTTTGACTTATTCCTTTAGTGCAAAAGTGTGCTAGTTTGGATTTAACAATAAGGATATAAGTTGACTTAAACCTTTTTTACATATCTAGTATATGGCTAACGTGGATCACTCGAGTACAGTTTTAGTAATAAGTATACTTATTTTAATGTTAAATTAAAGACCAAAACTTACCGGTAATACTGCTATTATCCACACATTTTTGTAGCATTTGCATTGTTCTTGAGTTTGTAAACATTTTATACAAAACACTGATACCTATATAACACCACACAAACACAAAACGACTTGTCTTCTACACTACAAAATTTAGAGTAATATTCTATTGAGCATCTCAACAATATTCAAATATCCGTAACTGTCGTTTTGCTAAAGGGATATATCTCTATTGAAATCACAACTTTTGGTAATTTTTAATTTGCTTTAAGGGTATAAGTAAACTTATATCTTTTTAGTCCGCTTAATTATTTCGTTTATATTGAAAAACTAGTTTCCTAGAAAGAAATAAGTGCACTTATAAGTTATAACTTTAAAGTGCCAAGTGAACTAAAACAATGTATGAATATGTTGATTTATTCCCTTATAGCAGAGTCAAAAATAAATAAAATGTAGAAATACCGTTTTTCTGGGGTGTCAAGTATACTTATTACTTTTTAAAAACTGGTGAATTTCCTATTTTCTATTTCACACAGACTTAATTATTTCTTTTTAGCAGCACATCATAGGTATTATTAGGAGTCTAATTCTACAAAAAAGTTAATTTGGGTATAAGTCGACTTATTCCCTTACTTATAGCATGTGACCACAGATTTTATTTCAACATCATAATATAGTATATTATTCAACGACCGTATAATGATGGGTATTAATCACGAGCGAAGTTTACGGCCACGAGCTGCAGGCGAGTGGCCTAAATCACCGAGTGGATAATAGCCATTATACGCGAGTAGAATACTATACTTTATCCACGACTACTAAATATTTTTGTTGAAGTTTGTAGAAGAACAATATAATATTATAGCTAAATCAAGGAAGCATCTGACAGTAGTGATTAATGACTCATTAATCACTGCCGTGATTAATGGGTATTATTAAGGTCGAGCAAACAGATGTATAATGGGTACATTATTCAATAGTCGTGAATAAAAGTATTTATTCTTCTGCCATGCATAAAGTACTAACTTTACATACGCTGTGTAGTGCCTAAAGTAAAAATTTCATATAATCGCCTATAATAGTAATCATATCGTATTTCAAAAACGTTAAATATGGTTACATATTTAATTTTATGTAGTCCATTATATTAATATAAAGTTCCATTTCCGAAAAAATTTCACTTTACACACTTTTGCAAAGGTATTTAACTATTTTCACAATAATGTGTATTACCTATTGCCTAATATTATTTTTAAGGCACATTTAAATTTAAAACTAATTACAGTAAAATATTAGTTATACTTTCAATAACATTCTTGACTCAAAACTACTTTCCGTTACGACTGCAATGTTATTTTTTAAAATTCCCGCTTCAAAGTATATAAAAATGGCGGTGTTCAATATTTGCAAGTAGTTAGGCTTGAAAGAACCTTCTCCTATTTTAAGTTCTGTGGATGAAACCACCAGATCTGGTGTAAAATGCACTGAGTTGGCAACACTGATTAGCTATTTGTTGGCAACCTTTAACGTTCTGTGGCTCTAACGTGCTTTAACCTAATTTTTCTGACGTAAGTTCAGTTGTAGTTGTAAACATTTGAATCTATATGTTTTCGATTTGAGCTTTGAAGTCTACTTTATAATAAAAAATAAACGTTAGTTTTCTAATAAAAAATGTTATTTAATAAATTAAAAGTAGATAGACGATATATTATTTACATTGTTGGTCTAAAGGTATAAAGCTGATATATAGGTAAGTAAAATGAACTTGTTAATAAACATGTTTTATATTGCAGAAATTCATTTTGTGAAGTGCAGTATAGGTAAAATAAGTGGCATGTAAAATGGTTATGCATCGAGCATTATTTACATGGTTTATCCTGTTAATATTTTTTATATTACTATGTCTGCGACTGGAAGGGCGGACTCATTGGAATTGGTTCCTTATATTCCTGCCAATGTGGATATATGATTTAATTCTACTTATTGATGCTTTATTTAATATTTTTATACGTTGCAAGCATGAAAATATTAAAAATTTGTTCAAGAACAAGAATATTCTGTTGGTAGCAGTGGTTTTGTTAAAAATTGCGGCACAGATAACGTTGTGTTTAAAATTGGAATATAACTTACTTAATTTACAGCTTTATCATGTTTTGCTACCTTTCTGGATACTTATTCCTATACTTATAGTTGATGTATCAGTAACTTTGTTTAAAAATAATTACAACTATTGAAATAGGTTACAATAAATTATATATTTTTAAAGTTACCATGATTGGTCGGATTATAATTTTCTAATTAGTTTTTCTTGGGAATATTGGTCACAATATATATACAATTTTATTTTTTGTTTCGCTTTTTATTAACCTTTAAATTACCGGGCGGGGTAAAAATGTAGATACATTTTTTGAATTAATTAATCATACTACGGCATCTTTCATCTCCATTATTTAATTTATCAATCGATGTATCCCAAATATTATGTAATATTCATAATAGGTACATATATGAATCAGTACTAGCAGCAAAAATAATAAATACTGATGTGGGGTGCATTTGTACCCCATTCCGTAATCCAAGCTAACATCATTCTATGGCAAATCGCAAATCAAACACCTAGCAGAGGAAAAGAGACCTACCGATTACCGAAGACAATTCCTGTTAGATTTGGGTAGAAAGTTGTCTGCCATCATTGCAAAGATGCTGATTCTAAATGATTTATTATCATATTAGTATTTCTTACGTATAGCAGCAATACGTAAATACTTGTTAACAACAAACTGACTTTTTTGGTATATATAATTGATGACTGATGTTTATAATGCTATTAGATGTGCTTGAAGTAAATGAGCAAAAAATACTTGCACATTATTTCTGTTTTTCTACCTTTTTTTTCAACGGGGTTTGTACCCACCCCATCCAGTAACTTTTTGAATCTCGTAATCTGAATGTTAATTATGTATGATTAAAATACTCATCCAAAAAAATAAGATTCAATTTTGCATAGGAAATCACGAGCCAATTTTAGAAGCTTTCTATCACATTTAATGCCTTTGATATGGTATACCTTTAAGCAGCGGTAGTATGTTCCCAGCAAACACAAAATGTCTGGCAAAACAATGGGCCATTACAGTTATTGCTGGTAGAGTGATGGCAATTTTTGCCAATACTTGGAAAGTGAATATAGAGTACAGTCTAACCATTATAACCTCCGTGTTGTAATGGTGAATTGATGGTTTTGTGTGTTAAATATGCCCTTCCTGTTACTGGGTAGTTGGAATCACTTTAACGTTGCTGGTACATTAAACAAGTTAAAGCACTTTTTTGTCTGTGACAAACCAACGTTTTTTAAGTGATGTAAAAAATCGTTTATTATATCGTTATTTGCCATCAATAATTCATTGTTGGCCGGATACATAGTAACCAATATACAGTAAATGTATCAATGGGCCATTATTCTATTCTTGCGAATGTAATTGTAATATTTTGTTAATACAAAAAAAGCGAATTAAAAGTGCATTACAATTTACAAAACGTGTTGTAACCTTACTTTTAAAATTCCCGCGATGAGAACAGCGAAACTTTTGACATTTGAGTCATTTGACAGCTAGACGAGAACCGAGAAGGTGAAGGCACGCTTAAATAATTTATGGTTGATTTCTTATAATATTCATATAAATCATATAAGTTTTGTGGTTATTTTAGTTCCAGTTTGAATTCCTCATTTATTGTGCGTTTGTGTTTTGTGGAATAGTGCAGATGTAATTGAAAAGAAAAGTTTTACATGTCGAAGGATGTCATCTTCTACTCAAAAAAAAATGGCATATAGGTAGGTATATAAAAGTCGCCTTATATTTTATTAAGATAATTCATCAAACACAAAAATAATATGGATTCTTCATTTCTTTGTGTCATAATATTTAACATCCCAATTAAAAAAAAACATTCGTTTAACTAGTTTATTTATAAAACATTAGGAATGTTTACCTAATAAGCCCATATTTTTACGTTTTTATTTTGAGATAATACCTTGTAATACTTTTCTTTGAGAAATTCTTAGGTATATTAACGTTAATCTTGATTTTTTTTGTCTTTCGCGTTCTATTAGAGAATGATTGTTGCCTGTTGGGTGTTATGTGAAGGTATAGACCTTCTTTCATTGTGATTTGAAGCCTATATGCACCACCTTAACTGTCACATAATTTTTTTTTTTTTAGATTCCGTAAGAATAAATCCTTTGTGTAAAGATTCATCCAACAAAAAATATTAAAGATATTATAAAAACGTGGTTACGGGGTTCAATGGACCGCGAAGGAGGATGTACAAATAGGACCACTATTTAAGAAGACGAGATGGATAATTAGAATTAATTTATGGTTTCATTACTATTTATTTAATAATAAGTAAGTCTATTGGCAGTTATACTTCTGTTGTTAATAAAAAAAATATATATATTTTATCTTTCAGTACCTATATGAGTTTAATATACCGACAATTTAGCGTTATTCATTAGTCATCACCTAATAGGTTTATATGTTAAATACCTACATATATGCTTTTCTTCAATTTTGTTTGTATAGACTTTTTGAAAAATATTTTAATAAGTACATTATACCTTTCACTTGAAGAATTAAAATAATATACTATTAAAACAAATTATGAAAATAAAAAAACCGTCAATGTTTTGAAAAAATAACTTTCTATTATGAAGACTGACTGTAATTATTCTTTCTTTTATGAAAGTTGAGAAGAATAATACAGTTTTGAAAATGGAAATAGTATAGGTGTTTCTTTGAAATCGTATATTGAACTATTTTAAGCTAAATCCAGAACTCCAACTAAATTGTAAAAAAATAATAATAGGTAACCATTAATTTTTACTAAAAGATGTATCCTTTATCCTTTATTAATACTACCTACGTTTGGTGGTGATGAGCATTAATAAGAAGTAGCCTGCATAGAATGATAGAAGATCAGCTGTCAAGTCGTTACAGAAAAACAAGCATTGTTTCAAGGTAGGTATGAAAATTACGTATGTTGCAAAAGTTTTAGGGATTTTTATTTATTTACTTATCCCTACTGAAATACTGTACAACTATCAAATCAAATTAGCTAATTTATCTCAAACAGAAAAAAAAACAATAAGACTACTGCTAAGGGTCCGTTGGGTTCGATAGTATGTAGTGTCTCTTTAGGCGCCCAATCATTGCTGTTTAAAATTTATTGGTATTTCTTTAACGATAAAAAAATCTTCCAAAACTTTTGCACGTTATTGTCACAACAGTCCTTTGGTTAAAAAAAGGTAGGTATGTATATGCAGTATAGTGACTATCGGAGTTTGAGAGGCCTTGCACCTGCACGTACTGTCCCAAAATACAGGAATTGTAGATATAACTGAGGTTGACATTTACTTGAAAGAGAAAATAGCATTAAAATTTCAATTTATGGTAATCAATGATAAACCATCCATGGTATCTTAATAAAATTATGAGCAGTTTTTCATTAATTACGATGGTGTAATGTAAATAAATGTCAGCCTTAATTATATTTGCTATTTCCGTATTAGGGAACAGCATATGGGTGGAGGTCTCTCTAATTCCAGTAGCCACAACTGCATATATTGTAATGGCAAACCATTGATAGTATTCACTTTCTCATCACATAAATGTTAAATATTCGATACAGTGCCAACAATGGTCCCCACTGCATATATTGTAATGGCAAAACAATCGTACTTTTCATTCATGTCGTGTAAAGAATAAGTGTAAAAAAAGCACTACACAGCCATCATTGGCAAAGTGTTCCGTGGCCGAGCGCTGGCCGGTGTTTCACTTTATTCATTAATTTAGCATTTCTTGCCAGTACTCTGCCAATGATGCAGTAAAGGCATGTATGCAGTTTATTAACAATGGGCCAATCATTGGTGTTTGCTGGGTTCCATTTTCAAACAAGGTTCTTTTTTGTGTTGGGTATGTAAAGTCACTTTGAAACATGCTTTATCATGATTTCTTAAGAAAGTATCGAATATTCTGCGATTATTAATTAAAAAATGTACAGGGTTTTCCACCGAAAATGATCACCCCGATAACTTTTTAATTTGTAATTTTAGAAAAAAAAAGTTTCAAGTAAAAGTTGTAGGACATGTTAAGGGCTTAAAAATCCCATTTTTAGAAGAACAATTGAACATCGTATTTACGATCTACCGATACAAGTTATGTTGTTTTAAATGGAACACCCTGTATTTTTTTATATTTTTCGATTCTATACGATTTTCTGATTTCAACCATATAAATATGTCATATGTTTGCTCCGGTAGTTATTAAAATATTAATTTTTTGGGAAAGCAAAACTAGCTTTCTACTGTCTTCATATAGAATTGAAAGAAAAGATAATTAATTAGTAAATTTATTATTTAAAATAAACTACCGGAGCAAACATATGACATATTTATATGGTTGAAATCAGAAAAACGTATAGAATCCAAAAATATAAAAAAATACTGTGTTCCATTTAAGAAAACATAACTTGTATCGGTAGATCGTAAATACGATGTTTAATTGTTTTTCTAAAATGGGATTTTTAAGCCCTTAACATGTCCTACAACTTTTACTTTAAACTTTTTTTTCTAAAATTACAAATTAAAAAGTTATCGGGGTGATCATTTTCGGTGGAAAACCCTGTACACACTCATAAATATAAATGGTTGGAACTGTTAAAATTTGATTAGATTTAAACTTACCTCTGCAGGACTCTCTGAAATTCATATTAAACATAAGTCTGATAACTCGCTTCTGACATAAGATTCTATTGACTTCTGAGGGACTTCCCCACGTTATTCCAAATTTGATTAAAGAATAAAAATTTGCATAATATCACTTCATAGTCTACTACCTGGTTTTTTAAAACCCTAATTGCATAAGTGACTGAAGATAATTTATTACTTAAATAATCTATATAACTAGTCCATGTTAGAGTGTCGTTAATATGTACTAGGAATTTTACAGACAAAGAAAGGGATATTTTTTGTCCATCTAGAATTACGTTACTGGGTGTATCCAATTTTAAATAAAATAGCATCTGTCTTATATAACGCACCAGGGATATAACGTACATTCGGTTTTAAAGGTCGTTTATGCAGTTCCCAACTTTGATTTTGGCTGTGACATTTTTCTGTTATAACGTACTTCTGGTAGTGTACTCAAGAATTAGTCCCTAGGTACGTTATAACCGGAGTATACTGTATTAGGTTTAACTGTTGTTTTATTGTAAATTTTATGTATTCTTTTTTGATAATTTCTTCATAAAAGTATTTACGGTATGCGTTTGTTTTTAAAGCTTTTCTAATTTTTTTCAAGGTTTTTTCTGTGGTCTATGTTTTCGATGGGGAAAGTTTAATTCCTCGGTCTGTTAGACTGTTACCTACACTTTTTTTGTAGTTTTTAGGGGTGTGTGATTTAAAACTTAAGTATCTTTGGGACAAGATTTCTTTTGTGAGGCAGTTTGTTTCAATAACGCCATTATTATTATAATTTATTGTAACGTCTAAAAGTTTATACTATTATGTTCTTCTCTGGTAATAACTTGTTTGTTACAATTTAAACGGAAATAAAAGCACAAGAACTAATTAACTTTAATAGAGTTTTCAGTAGTAGTTCTAAGGTGTAGTGTGTGTGCATAGAAGCATGGGTACTTTAATATACACATCAACTTTTAATTTTTGAGTATTAATACCAAACGTAAACATCTGACTATCTTACATTTACTTTTAACATTCCATAATAAAATAGAATGTCATATTGTGGAAAAAATAGAATACTACTCATAAAATTCCTTTATTGGACGTTACCGGTTTCGTGAACAATATTCTTTGCTTCACATCCTCAGACGTAACAGGAATTTTTATAAATTGAAAACAAGGATGTGAAGCAAAGAATATTGTTCACGAAACCGGTAACGTCCAATAAAGGAATTTTATGAGTAGTATTCTATTTTTTCCACAATATGAACAATTACTCATATGGGATTAACCTTCCTAACTTACAAAATAGAATGTGTTGCTCACAATAATATGTATTAAGTACTACCTACTATATTTGCTGCATATTTTAATGGAAATTCCCATTTATTACTTTAACAGCAACTATCTCGAAAGTTTTATGTTTTTCCATCTTCTAGTTTTTTTGTTCCTTACTTAAATAGGTACCTATACTATTCAACTTTAGTATTTTAGATTTTTAATTCATAATCAGTGTTGGTAAAATAACTATGTCAAATTTTTTCTGCAAATAAGAACGGAGGACCTAAATTGGTTTTTACTAAGCCGTCTTTAACAATGGTAATGACCAGTGACTGATTTTCTAAGACCCTCAGCTAAATAAAAAAACAATATTAAAATTTTTTAATTTAAAGAAAAAACAAGTAAAACAGAAATCATACTAGGTAATAGATAGTAATAAAAAAATAAAACTTAATATTATTAATCTATATGCAAGTCATAAAGAAGAAAATAATTAAATGATGTTTTTTCGACATTTAATTGAGGCATTGTTTAATAACACCAAACGCACGGGAGGAGCGATATTGCTGAATTCACTATTTGTTATTGTATTTTATTTATAATCTGTTTGATAATTTCAGGCAGGATTTTATACTTATCAATTATTATTAATGATAAATATAGCTATTTTGGGTCAAATCAAATAACGCGAAAAAGCACCATGGATGGGACCCCGGTGCCTTTAATCCATAGTCACGGAGGCCATCTTAAGTGCGGGGCCCTAGGTTGTAGCCTTGTATATGTAATACATATACAAGGGTTGTAGTCTACGTAGCCTATCGTGCAATCCTCTACTGATAATGATGATTTTTAATAACATCAATTATTTAAACCTTACGTTTTCATTTGCGTGCGTAATTTGAAGTGATTTTTTTGTATAATGAAGTATCGGTATATAAGGAAGTATCGTGGAAAAAATTTACTTTGAAGTTTTTTACTTTCCTTAATTCAAAACCATATTTTTTAAAAAATATCTATCCTTGCCGGGTAACTTATAAGACCTGTCTTCATATTTGCACACTACATACTAAAGCAACGTTCGGTTGAGTTGCATAATTCGGAACAGGGGTGAGCATGGACTGTGGTAATTGACAAATAGACGACAGTCAGTCACATTTTCAATCTAAGGAACTGCGTATCATATTTATAATATCGAAGAAATGTACTTAAGAAATTGATGGTTTATTATTAGAAGATGATCAAGTCATTAAGAAAAAAAATAATTTGGTCATATTTTATTAGTGGAATGATGATATTTCAATAAATTATTTGGTTTAGCATTTAACTAAAAATTATTTTCCAATATAACACTCGTCATCATGCATCGAATCAATCCAATCCCGACTATTGCAGATGCAACTCATGAGCCATTGGTTTCAAGATTGGTTGGACATTAATAAAACACATAACATTCTTTTATTTTTTTATTTGACATTTTTCCATGGAACCTCCAGACACTAAAAAAGGACATTATGCATCCCTATCACAATATGACTAGATGGTGGCCAATATTAATGTCAAATGCATACAAAATTCAATACAATTATCATAAACAATAATAGAACAACACATATCTAATAATACATTGAGAAGTCAGTACAAAAAGTTGTCACACATAAGTACTTGATAAGTACTTTAAATTAGTAATTTAGTTACTTAGTAGGTATATCATACCAGCTTATAAAAATACAAATACTTTTTCACATAATTTGCTATAAAATCAGATATCCATAGGTCTTTATGTAGCACCTATAGGAAGAGCTACCAAATTTAAAATAATTAAAAATAGCTCGTTAATTATTTTAAGAAAAATGCCCATATGTATCACGGCATGCAATATGTATGCATAGGAAAAAATCTTGCCAAGACTGAAAAAATTAACACATTGGGATATTAAATATATAATAAATAACAAATATCTATTTAAGGTAATAAATATGACAGAATATCAAAAATTAATAGAAAACTGAGCAGTTTTCATTTAATTATTATAGATTACCTAGATTTTTTTAGTAATTAAATAGAAATATAATTCCCACAACAGTAAAATCAAATTGGGCCAATTATTTAAATTAAAATACTTATTTACATATTTTACAAATTAATATAATTCTTATATACAGGTAGATTACAGTCTGTGGTCTTTGCCGTACCTAAAATATTGAGTAGTTCATATTAGAAAAATATTTGTTAATATAGAAGTAATTTCTTTTATTTTATGGTCCTAAATATAATTTTGTAACTATTTGACAAACTGGACTCATATATTACTTAAGGTTCAACAAACCCACTTTTATATTGCACATAGTGTCCCAAACCTTTTAGAAAACTAAGCATTTTTAATTATTTTGGTTTTAGAATGGCAGTTTCAGAAGTGTGAAATTTAACTTATATAGTGAGATCTTCCCAGTCCTCTTTCTCTCTCGGAGATATTGATATTCTAATTTGGCGAATATTCGATAATTGTTCATGAATTCTTGGTGCTATTGGATTGTTGGTAAGATCTACAGTTTCTAACGATGGCGCTTCTTGCAAACATTCTATTTCTACATCTGAAAGAACAATAAGTTTTACTTAAAATGTAAAAAAATAATATTAACGAAATAAAAGATTTCCTTTAGAATATATTTGGCTGTAGTTATGGCAGACGTTTAGGTTATCGTTTATATGTAATTAAATTTAAAAAATGAGGGTGAATCAGAGTAAGCAAGTTATCAATTATCCAATAATTGAATTGAAAAATCTGCAATTATACTCTCCTTTATATTACTAATTACATTAACTTAATAAATAAACCACCATCTAGGTATTTTTCATGATTATATATCAACATCAACGAGTGAAGTCTGATTAACTCGAACTATACATTAGTTTTTACATTTTTATTATATTTGATTTGTCTGAAAGACTCAAATGCAAAATATTTTTGCAATTTGACATACAATTCAGTTCAATTCAATCTCAAAAACTACAGTTTTCCATAACGTTTTGCAATATGAGGTAGGTATAGCCCGAAGAACAATAATAACCATAAAGATACAATTAAGCTTAAGTACTCTCAAAATAGAAAATACTTACCAACTATATGGTTGTTACTAGCATTTAGATTTCGGAGTTTTGGTATCTTAAATATACAATCTGGTAACGAAATAAAGGTATTATATGATATATCTAGTCTTTCCAAGGATCCCATTTCTGCACATTCATCAGGCAATTTGGACATTTGATTATGTGACAAATTAAGATCTGTTATGAGATTAAACTTTGCTGCAAATTTAGGAGGTATTTTGGTAATCACATTATCGCTTAGATCACAGGTTTTTAGTTCGGTATGTCTCATTAGATGGTAGACAGCATCTGGCACTTGCATTAATTGACAATTTGAGAGATCTGAAAAAAAAGTGTTCATTATAGATAAACCAGTAACAAAGTATCTAATATAATAGTATTATGGAGGAAATTATTTAAACTACAACTAAATTACGCCATATATTATTATTTTTAAATGAAGTCCAATAATATATAAAATCAACATGGCAATGGTAATTATCTATTTCGTTTTAAATATGACAAGGAATAAAAATGAATGAACAAGAAATAATGAATGAATAAATATGTAAAATATAGAAAATTTAATAGACTTTGAGTAGTACAAAGCTGTACACAATATAATATATAATATATATAAAATTTCAAATTATTTGTACCTTGTAATTGAATATTATGTATTTTTTTTTTTCATTTATATAAATACAAAGGCAGGCAAACAAATTATTATTAATTTTTCGAAAAAGAATGATTCTTCAAATTAGATAATCGATTTCTTGATGTCTATATATTTAATAAAAATTATAATTAAATAAAACACATTGCTGCTATTATCCCAAAGTCGAAATTATGTAGATATTAAAATGGTGATTTATTAATTTCTTCAGGACATAATGAACTTGATTAATTAAATACTTATAATAAATAAATAATAAAATTATTATTTTATTATTACTTTCATCCTAAAATTCATAGGCAGGTACTTCCTATGTTATGTCCTCAATGGTCCAACATATGAGTAGCTGAAATTAAGACGGACCATACTACACATTATTTTAAAACGTTAAAACTTAAACTTTAAACGCTTAAGCACAAGTATTTTAATATATATATATACTTTTTTAATAGTGGGGCAGAACATAACATAATTAGTTCGGTTGATTTCGACACAATTTTGAA
This sequence comes from Rhagium mordax, assembly GCA_963680705.1. Taxonomy (NCBI): domain Eukaryota; kingdom Metazoa; phylum Arthropoda; class Insecta; order Coleoptera; family Cerambycidae; genus Rhagium; species Rhagium mordax. The sequence goes on along the minus strand of OY796659.1, from coordinate 41,919,222 downwards.
AATACCTATAGACATACACAAATAATAGAATTTTCCTGTATAACAGTCAGTTTTCGTGAGTTAATAGAATTAATATCAGAAAATAAATGTATACCTAATCTTTTTATGGTAATTTTTAAGTATTCTCATATTTCCTACATCTTTCATCGTAACACCATGTATATTTTATAATCCAGCTAAATATAAAAAAATTGATCAAGTAGAAATATTAAATATGTTCAATCCGTTTTATGATATTTAGCAATCTGTTTCATCTACAGGAGTATTGCAATATAAATACTAATTTTAGATTCTGTTGAAAAAAACCATTTTTTTTCTTCTGTTGCATCATAATAGTGTCGTCAATTTTTCTGAATTTGAACTCTTAAAAATCATAAGAGAATTTTGTAATCATTTATTGATCCCCTTTGAAGATTTAGTCGTAATATTCTCTTCGTCCTGTATAGTAAAAAAAACTATTGTCAATGTCAAAATATATCAATCATTTAAAGTGTTCCTTTTCAACATAATACTTTTATTACTTCATGTTTCATTAGGTACCTACCTATTTATAATAGTAACTCCGTACAGGCAAAAAAACGCAAAAACCGGTAAATAATACATACCTTACCTATGTGAATGTTAAAATTTTATATGGAATTATTAATAGGTACCTACCTACTTATTTATTATATTCTGCGGATCGCATAGGAATCGATATTTAAAATTTTAAATTCAAAATAAAAAATATGAAATTTGATCCGCTATTACTATATATACCCTGATCTCCCCCAACTCGACAAGTGTACTGACTCGAGAAGTGTAAGTAAAAATCGACACAAAGATGTAAAAGTAGGTTATAGGATTTATGACAAATAACAAATAGGTATTAAAATCTTATAAAGCGTTATCTCTCAGATATATTATACCTAGATCCTGATTTTCTTGGGCATTCTCGCACCTATGAATCACTCTTGTTACAGCGGAGGCCATTATTACGAAGTGAAACTAAAAGCAACAAAAAGTGAAACGATCGAGTTAACGCGAGCGCATGTTCTCAACTACCTATTTCTGATTTGCCTTGTAACTCGGTTATTTTTAAATAATATAAGTGAGCAGCATGCAATTCCCAATGTTTTATTTTTCGTTATTACCTAGCTATCCTACTACTCGGGTCTTACATTTAAATAAATTAAACGTAGGTACTGTAGTGTGATAAAATATAGTAGGTACCTATTTTAAAATAGCGTACCTAACACAAAATCCTTGGATTTCCGGAGGTGGTGACTTGAGAGGCGGTTAAGAAAACATTTAAAACATTTAATTAGATAGGTATCTATTCAAAATTATTCTTATTCAGAAAAAGTATATCTAATAAGTGTAGTAAGTAGGTACCTACCTACTTATAAATTTTTCATTCAACTGTTAGGGTGAGGTCGGGCAAAAGTACCTACGTAAAATAAAACTACAATTCATAATATATACATATACTTTTAAAAGGACCTACGTCTATAGTATAGGTAATAATGTTCTACTAACTAGGTTTCAATTGATTAGTAGGTATGATTTAAACAAAACAATTTAAATAAATAATAATAAATAAATACACCACATGTAATTACGACCCCCTTTATCCCAAAGGCTCTAGGAGCCTTGTGCGGGAGGGGGCTACACATTTAAAGACAAGGGACACACATCCAATATCCGTGTATAATGGGAAAATCCCTCTCACAGTATTTTCCATTGCCACGACCGGGAATCGAACCCTGGACTTTTGGGTGAGAGGCAGAAATGCTACCATCTCGACCATCAGTCATAAATAAATTCATAATTAGGAATTTATTCAAATGGTTCTGCTGTTTTGATAACTAGTAAGTGTATGTTCTATGAATATTTTAGTATTTTATTGTAAACATTTAATACTCTAATAGATTTAAGATTTTCTTAGTCGTTGGCAGCGTTACCAGGCGTTTTGTTTCTGGTAGGCTATATCCAAAAATAACTCTTTAATTACACTCCTCAGCTCAATCCTCAGTACATTCGTGTCGTTACTTCCGCAGGTTACGAACTTAACTACTGCGATGATCATCCTAAAATCTCCTAAATTTAGACTCTATCAGCTGATATTTGTAAATAGCAACAGATGATATTATCGCCTTATCACAACGGCAAATTTTCAATATATGCACCTAATGTGTTTAATTAGACACCAATCCTCTCAAAACATATTTTGGCATTCTAAATTTTTATTTTGTGTACCTAATTTATTTCTTGAGATATAATTATGTGAATACGAAAGTTTAAAATTTTGAACTTTGGAGGTACCTACCGATTTTAAAATATTGACAATACCCACAAACTAATTACGTTACCTATGTTTATTGTGAAGGAGTAAAACTGCAAAATTATATATGTTACTCGCTAAATTGATTTTTCTAGGCACACAAAATTTATTGAAATTTTACATGACTATAGTTTTAATTTAAATAGGTATATTAAAAACTGTATTCAGCTGTTCAGCGCTATTTTCTATTTCCTCGGGAACGACCTTTAAACTAATCGCCTGGGGTGGGACATTTGTTACATATTGTAGTTGTTTAGAAACATGGTATTACTAAAAGAATGTCCAAAAACAAAAATATTGTTAATCGTATTTGGACTATTTGAGATGGGATAACTAAATTGGAGTCATAGCAAAGTTGTGACAAAATAAGCTAGGAATCTAATTTTATATGGGTAAATTTTTAGTTTTGTTCTTGAAAATAAAGAAAATTTTTAACTCATTCTTGATAGTGCTATGTAGGTAAGTAATATTTAGAACGATACAATGGTAATAATTAATAGTACAACATAATTATTATACATTTACTAAATTAAAATAATGATCTCGAAAGTGTAAATAACAATGTTATTTAATATGATTTTGTTGCATTAACTTTCGTTTTCACCGGGAAGTGATTCACAGTATATTACAGACAATGAAATTTTGATTTTATTACAATGTGATAGACGAACAGGAAATATCAATTTGTATTTATTTGCATTAAATTATTTTGTGCTTTTACGTAAATATAATGAACTATGCACTGCCACAGATAAAATGTATTAAATTAAAGAAAGTAGTTCATTTAATCAATAAGATTAAATATTCAATATTCTACTGTAACAATAGGTACCTAAGTAAACATGTATATGAATAGTAGGTACCTACCTCATGAGCACCTGTATTTTCTATGAATTAAGTTAACAAGGAACTAGATTTTAATTTATTTTTAGAAAATTTCTTACCGATAAGAAAGCAACAGTAATATAAGTATTATCTTTATTATCAAATAAACAAACTTATTGCGGCGCATATTTAAACAGTGAAGCAGAGAACACTGAAAAACAAATTAAGATCAGACGCAGATACAAGTGGGGGCATAAGGACCATGCCCCCATATGATTTGAATTGATATTTGTATTTTTTTAAATGTATGCCTATTTTACTTATTTTGTCCATGGCCAGCGTTTTTAGTATTTAAGTTTTTAATTTCTTTGGTGTTTAGTACCTAATATGCGCGAAATTATTACTATATTTTTTTTAAATTTGTTACTCAAATTAAAAAAATATTTTGTTAAAACCAGCTTAAAAACTTCTGGATCCGTCTCTAATTAAGAACTTAAGTAGATTTCTCAGACAATCAGATTACCATTAGGTACTTAATTAAAGGTTTTATTTATGTATCGGTTTCTTCAAAATATTGTTTAAATGTTTAAAAATGATAAGTGTTTTTGCAATTAATTTAAGAACTACAAAACGGATCCAACGGAAATTTCTCAATAAAGTGACTATTTTTTTAAATAGATACAGTTACTGTTTCCAGTGATTTTATACGTAATGAAAACATTTTGAGAAAATTAATTAATTTCATTTCACTTATTTACCTATTTCGCATGATGGGAAAAATAATATCTATATAGTATAACTCGAGAAAAAATAAGTACCTACCTAAGATTTGCACAATTATAAAATTGCAAAGTCATCTAAGTAATTTACAAATGTTAACACCTTAATCATAATAAAAATTGTTTTAACTAGGCTGAATGAGATCTTATACTTTGTTTATAGATATGTATTATTAACGTACCAGTAAAAATAATTAAGAGAAGAGAAAACTTGAAAACCGATTACATACACCGATTAAATGTTCGACGTCATGTCGCTAGAAATGCAACGTGAAATAGTTATTAACGTCATAAGACCGATATGTAGCAAATATCAGACAAGATTGAAGTTTGTAAAATCGAGGCGAAGCCGAGATTTTACTATCAATCGCGTCTGTTATTTGCGTATCGGCCGTGTGTCGTTCAGTATTTTTCATTATACCATAAATACTTCAATATTTAATGATGATTTGTAAGCCTTGCATTATTCTTTAATTCATTTTTCGGCCTAGGCTGATATTGGTGTTATATCAATGAAGAATAGAGTAATGATAAATTTTATCTGCCTAGGCCGATATTGGTGTCATATCAACGAGGAATAGAGTAATAATAAATCATAATATCAGAATGGTATAATGAAAATAGATTATCAACCCTTTCTTTAAACCAGTGACACAAGAATAACTAACGGTTATTTTTGTGTTAGTGACAGCCGACGAAATTTAAGTTAACCATATCTGAGTATTGGAATATAGCATCTTATAAAACGTTTGGGAGTCTTCTCTATGTTTAGGTGTACTGACTACTGATCTATTTTAACAAAAAACGATATTCAACATACTTAATTTAAATTTTTTCGACGATAACTTCTTTATTTTGAGTTTTATTATTATAGACAAGTGATGCGATTTCTTCTTTTATGTGCCTCATTTAAATTTAAGTTATATCATGATTATAATAATTATACTATTTTAACTTACACAATATATAACAATATATTATATGTGATATGGGAAACTCTTTCTGCGTATTTTACATTACATAATGCACTGATGTTTTTTTTTCTAATGTTAACGATTTTGATCAAAATGAATATCTTCTATACAGGATGATTCAGTTTTTTTGTTGGTAACTCCAGGTATCAATGTCAATTAGAGAACTTCAGAATAATAAAGGTTCAGTATATATTTTTTCTCGCACCATTTCAGAGTGACATAATCACTAGCAATAACTAATTTTGCACTTGGTATCTTACAAAAACATTGTGATGCTGTCTGATGACTAGGTATGTCAGAATCGCCATCGCAAAGCCATACACGAAGTAAATATTTGTACTTATACCTACTTCGATACAGACAATCATCGTGGAATTATTTATTATCAATTGCAGGTATCCAAAATTTGTAAGTAACGACAAAATAATCTTCCAAGTGTCAACTAATTTATTTGATTGATGAAGTGGTACATAACAGGGTAAACATTAACGATTTCGGGAAATAAACAACTGTCACTGAAAAACCTGTACTTTTAAATAATATAACGCTTTTGAACTTATACCGTTCAATAAAAGATAAAGAGAGGAGCCCCTGTCAACCTTTAACCGTCTAGGAAAAGAAAAATTCAAAATTAATTATTTTCCTCATTTTCTGTTAAAATTTTAATAAATCATTTTGTATTTCTATCTCCATATTTGTTTGTTCATTTATAAAGCTTATTAAAGTAAATAAGACAAATTTATTTATTTTAAACCAGGTGATCATTACCCCTAAAACTACTCTGGTCAACCTCTAAAATAGCTTAACTGATGAAGACATATCAAAAATCATAGCGACCAACGTATCAGTTAAGCTATTTAGAGATGTAAAAAACACCGACGATAATATTCCTTAGAAAATTAGTATTTTTGCCAGTGACGTCACCTACTAGCTGTTAGGATTTGTTATTTAGATGGTGTTGGTTCTATTGATGCCTAAAGTAGCCAACAAACCAATCACACTGTATAATGTAGAAGCAATTAAAATTTTTTACCTGAATATTTGAAAGCATTATAAAACAAATTTTATTATAAACAATTAAATTATAATATTTATTTTACAGAATTGCTTTAAATTTATTTTTAAAATTCTTCAAAAGAATTGTGAAAAAACTATGTGTGTATAAAAATTTCTCTTCCAAATTTATGTATGATAAATGCACTTTTGTGCGCGTCATTTTTTAGAGATGCACGGAAACATTCACAGAATATAACGTCAACTTGATAGGATGTTTTCCTGCTTAAACCATAAATAGTATTGAATCGTTATTTTGCTCTTAATACCAATACAATTGTCCTTTGGATTCCTTTTAAGGGTACGCTAAGGTTGACCGGTAATCAGAATTTATTTCACGCATTTATAGTATTTTTACGCTCTGGTTCTCAGTGGGGAAGATATCCAATTAAATATATAGAAATTGTGAAGTTACATAAGCAACTTGAATTCAATTAAAACATATAGATAGACATTTTTAACATATGGTAATCGTTACGTTAGTACACGTGGTTCATTCTTTAAGGTATCTTTTTCATAGTATATTTTGGAAGAACCATTACACTTTTTTTATCTAACATGAAAGTAAACCATCTAGTATATTGTTGTCTGAATATGGACGTGTTAGTTAGGCAAAGAGAGATATAATATAAACATTTTTTTCAGAATTAGTTAACTACCTACTAAGATTAACTGAATTATATTTTCGAATTTATTTTAATATCAATTTTAAGTACACGAAAATTTTAGCTGAATGAAAATTTAAAGGTAGTATAAATAAATGAAAAAGTATGTAAATTGCTTTATGAATGAGGTATTGTGGAAGATCGAAATGTGCCAAGACAGATGAATGTCATATAAATTGAGAGCAAGACCCGCAAATAGCGAAACTGATATGTTTATTAATGAAAATAATAAAAAATATATTACATGCAAACGAATAACAAAACTTATTGAGGGAATTTAAGTAGTACCTCTCAATTACTTGATATCTATCTAATATTCTTATAATTTATATTTGACCTAATCTGTTTGTCTATTTATTAAGTTATAAACAGAAAAAGAAAACATTGATTGGAAGCTAAAACAACGGTAAAGTAGTTACATGTCTACGTAGATTCACGTTCGTTGACCATGACAGAAAAAATTGTTCAAGCATAATGTTTTTGACTGATTCTTTTTATAATCAGGTGTGATAGATTTAATTTCCAAGAAATTGTTTCGTTTTTTTTTTCATATATCAGATATCTTTTACAGTTCATCAGATATCTTTTACGGTTCTGCAAATTATTTTTTTACGAATAAGCTAATAATGTCTTACAATACAATTTCATTTCATTCCTGGTTGGGCATAAGTCACATCCTCAATAGTATACATATAAGCAATTTTTGTCTAGTTGATGTAACTGTAATTGTTCAGATGTACTTTCGAAAACATGTCAGTATTGAGTCCTCTGTTGTTTATTTAAGTCATTTTTGCATAAAAAAAATATTTTTCTTTGTCTTATCAATTGAAAAAAATTAATATCTAGTCAAAATTCCCATTTATTATTTTACTCTTCTGTATATATTATCGCATAAAAGGACGTACGACAGACGGAATTATTCTAAGAAAGTAGCTAGCGTATTTGATTATTGTTGAAGCTACATGTAAATTTAAAAATTCTTTTTGCTTTTTCGAGTTACTGTTTGAGGACATAAATTAATTATATAGATTATTACTAATCCAACTGAAGTTTGTAATTATTTATATAATTTGATTTTAAAATATAAACCAATATTATATGTACACAACATATTTCAATAATTCAAAAATTATTTGGAAAAGAAGAATGAATTATTATTTTCACTGAACTTTTATTATAGGAGTACATCGACCAAGTACTCAGTTTTTCTTATGCTTCAACAATAACCGAATACTCTATTGTAATTCCTTCAGCTGATTGTCATTCTACCCGTCAAGCCGTCACTTAAAAACCACCTCACAATGCACTATTTAAAAAAATTCCAGATATCTCGTTTAGGCACTGCTGAAACTCACCGAGATTTTCATTTTCTTGAGCTTCGTTGCACCTTCCAACTACCCTTATCACAGCCCTTCCGGCCAATCTCGTACAGATCATCATAGCTCCAAGTCTAGGATCGGGTTCATTGTCGGCCTCTGTGGCGAGTTCCTGATCATATTGTGTTGGGGGACGCATTTTGGAGCACTCAAACTAATACAACGAGAACAAATTAAGTAACATGCACTTTTCGTACCACTTTCGAGCGAGTTAAGTCAAATGTTTATTATTTTGCATTGCGGGTTCTTTTTATAGTTTGAACGGAGCTTTGTTTACGCGGCTCCCACTCCAGATGAGCAGATGCTGCGCGATCGACGCATCAGAAGTGAGATGAATGTATATTTCGTGCGTACCTATTGATATTTTGTTGTTATTGTTTGTTTACCTATTATTAAAATATTGAAATAATTCCCTGTATCTGAGCGGCATCGTAGACACACGTTACAGACTATATTTGAGATAAAACGTGTGTAAATAAGTACAATTTAATTTAATACAATAGACTGATTTAAATAAAAAAACAAAAGAAGATAAGAATGTAATCAGATAATTTTTGATTATTATTATAAAAAATAGATCATTATTTGTTTCTAAACGTGGCTCTTCCAATGAATCAATGCATTTATATTTTTTCCTAACTAAATTAATGTAACTCGAATTATTTTTTTTTTATTTTCAGAAATAGTACTAAATCCGCTTTTTTATTGGGTCAACTCTCATTTAATTGCAAAAAGTTGATGGTCCCCTTTCCGATAACACTCAAGATCCATAACGTTTCAAGAATTAATTTTGTTTTGATAAATAATTTATCGATAGATAATAGGTATGTTATTTAGAATTATAAACTACATGATGTAAAGTTAGCATTCAAATTATATCTTTCTGATAAATCTTCATCATTCAGAACTTAATATGGCGTTTAGAAAACGCTTTCAAGCATAACTAACTTGATATGCTACAGGATAATAACTTAGTCAAAAAGCCTTAATGCTTAATACTTACCTAATTATTAGAACCCTTTCTTCAGTTTAGGTTGCACATGGGCCTCCTTATAATTGGACGGGAAGATAGGTTATGTCTAAGAAAGATCGAACATTATGCAGAAAACTGAAATTGATACAGAATCTGAACCATATTAGTGCTGAAATAGAATTAAAAGGAAATGTATATCTGCAGAAATAGTAGCTCTATGAAGTCTAATGTTTCCTTCTCTGGATGTCAGGAAAATATTTTTTGTAAGATTTAAAACAATAAAGACAAATTACATTTAGAAATGACACCAGTTTGTTTTTTCTGTTATTAAAATTTGTTAATGCGTTGTGTAATGAAACTATCTTTTACGACTTTACCACATATTAGTTACATTGCTTGTTCCCCGTTCAAATGACTTTTATCTCAATTACAAGCTGCACCAAATTTAGCGCATTTACCATGGAACCCTAATGATATGCGGAACAATTAGGGCGATGTTTTAATGCCTCAATTTTAAAAGAATAATAGCATCTACAAGGTAGTGGGTACGAAGGCACTCACCCCCATTTATTCCTTATCACCATACCTAACGACTACACCGTATATAAATCAATTTACTGTTACTGACCAAGTACTACTTTCAATTTCGTAATTTGGTGTAAATCAATGACAATATATGCAAAGCAATGACACTTTTTCAAAACACCCGAAAATATAAATAGTGACAACGAATGCTATTTCAACTAATATTCCTAACTTTTAATTCATGACCGTTTGACCTTGAAAAAATATACGTGAATATGCAAATCATTATGTCCTTGTACATATTCAGTTTTTTCTCTCACCTTTGTCTCATGGCCTTCAAAAAAAGATTTCCGTAATGCAGTAAAGTTTACATCGATCAGAGCGAATATAATAAAGTACATAATTTAACACCGAAGAGATTTTATAAATCAATTTTAAATGAGTAACTTCTATAATAAATTAAGAAGGTCCTTTGCTACCTCAAAAAATGATCAACTATTCACATTTCTGCCGCAAAAAGTTTGATAATGTTATGAAACGCAAAAGGGAAGAGATTAATTAGGTAGTTAGTTCTTTAATACAAATATTGCTAAATGTGAATTTCCAACTTGAATTAATCTGTGTACACCGGCGCATGCGCCAAAAACACTCACTATAATATGCCATTCACACTTTATTTAATTTAGGGTAGGTTTTGGAAAATCTGAATTCTGTTGATATGAAAGACAGTTTTAATTACTGAGGTGATGTTGAAAAGTGAAAAATATAAACACAAATTCAAGTTAGTTCTACATAGTTGCCATGTTCAAGATAGGTACACGAATATAACATTTTCATTATCCCATTCTGATATTATGATTTATCATTACTCGATTCTTCATTGATATGACACAATATCGGCCTAGGCCGATAATAGTATATTATGTTACAAGGAGTAGAAGGCGACCATTATTGTTGAGCCCAGAAGTTTGCTCAGCCGAGGCGCAAGCCGAGGCAGCAAACTGGGCGAAACACATAATGAGCCTTCTACTCCGAGTGACATATACTATTTTTTCTTCAAGCGTTAAAATCAAAAATATCAAAACTTTACTTTTGAAAAATTACATCAGGTCAAATGCGTTCAACCTTAGTAAAAAAAAATATATGTGATACTAACCATTTTATTTATCAATGAAACATGTCATAGGTGAATTTGCAATTTCAAGTATTTCAGGTGGTATGCACTGCATTTCTTCAGACATTTTCGCTTTTAAATTAAAAAAACGGCTCGACGCGCGACGTCAACTTTTAAAATGACAGTTTATGACAAGTCATAAATTAGATTTTTAATTCGTTGCCATGGATACATTACTTCATATTGGTACTAGGAAAAAAATGAGAAATATTTGTACTAATACAATAATAGGCTCTTTCTACAGGACGTGTTGCATTATGTAATGTAAGTATTGTTATACGCTTGAAGAAAAAAGTTATCATTACTCTATTCTTCATTGATATAACACTAATATCGGCCTAGGCCGACAAATGAATTAAGAAAAATGCAAGGCTTACAAATCATCATACAAGTGTTTATGGTATAACCGACTCGGTGGCACAGTGGGCTAAAGCGTGAGTGACAGACATGGCTCTGGCCTATCGAGTCCCGGTTCGAGACCGGGCACCGGCAAATGGCAATGTCGGTGGGTATGGATGTTTGTCTGCGTTTTTTCAAATGTGTAGCCCCCTTCCGGGCAGCCTTTGGCTTTGAATTTGGGGGTTGTCTAATTTCTGTGGTGTGTTTTATGTTTATGTTTTTATGTTTATAATGAAAAATACTGAACGACACACGGCCAATACGCAAATAACATACCCGATTGATAGTAAAATCTTGTCTAATATTTGCTACATATCGGCCTTATGACGTTAATATCTATTTCAGTAGTAATACCACAAGAGATTGAATTTTCGCGATAAGTCTGTCGATTTATTTCTAACGAAACTGAGTTGTATGAAAACACCACGAGTCCGCAGGACGAGTGGTGTTTTCAAGCAACTCAGTTGAGTTTAGATATAAAAGACAGACTTATAAGATAAATTCAATCACGATTAGACTATTTCACGAACAAATATTTTGGTTGATAACTTCACTTGAAGTAGCACCGAAGCGACTCATTTTGACGTCTGTATCTATAATTAATTTTTATCAAACTGTCAAACTTTGCTTTGCCATCCGTATCCATGGTTACGTCGTTGAAAACACCACGCTTATTCGCTATGTGCAAGGGTTCTAGTAGCGCCGCTCGTGGTCAAATTTTTAATATTTGTACCCCTAAACTGTCAATGTCAGTACATGATTGTCAATGTCACGACATGACAGAATAACATAAAATAATGACGAATATAATTTTGTGTACCAAATTTAAACAAATTACGTGTTCCAATAAATTTACCAAAGGTGAGAGATGTATTAGAAAAAGAAAGAAATTGACATTTTGTCATGTGAAACATGTAGAAGAATATGTTGATATCAGCTGCAATAATAAAACTACAGCAAAGTGCGTTCAACAAAGGGCTGCAACAGATACGTTTTATAAACTTAATTTAGAGGTAAATACATTCTTTTACTTGACCCTTTTCAAAGCTTTGATCCACTTCGCGCATTATTTAAGGTTGTGTTTCCGCACAGGAAATCTCTAATACTCTATAAAACTTTATTTTATGGAAAATGTCACTATCACGACAGCCTAGAACACAACATTTCGCTTAATTTTTCCCATGCATGTTTCGTTTATAACCGAAAAACACTATTAAATTACGACTCTTCTCGTTCAAACAACAATTATTATTATTTGACACTTTTGACAGCACAAAACATATATGATCTTGACAAATGGGAAATGGGAAAATTGAGGGTTCAAAATTTACAATTATGGCCACCGCAAACGCTCGCGTCGGATTTAGTAATAGCTCCGCCCCCTTGCACATAGTCAATAGACCAATTAGAATTGAAAGACAGCTGGTGTTATCGCGATAATACAAGCTGTCTTTGGTTTGTGATTGGTCAGATTATGCGATTATTTTAAAGTGAGTCAAATAGTAGCTTTGTTCAAAAACTATTACACTAGTGTAGTGCAGTGGCACATAGTGTAGTGTAGTGGAAGTTTATTTTGCTGTGACACTACACCAGTGTAGTGCAGTTTGTAAAAAGTGTCTGCATAAAATTGGTTTCTGAACACAGTTCAAATTTAACCTTACTTTTATATTTTGATCATGGTGATCCCGTTGTGCCTATTTTTTTTGAAGCATTAAAGTAAACTGGTACTAAAACAGATAACAGATATCTAATGGAGAGATTAGTTTTATCAGAATTGGTATCATATCTGATGATGATTCCGATGACTCTCCAAATGAAGACCATTTATACAGAAAAAAACGTTTACTGTTAAGTATTTGTACAACACCATTGACACCTCAATTATTTTTCCGTATTTCTTGTTCTCAAATCTCCACATTCTACACTACACTTTTGCACTACCTTTCAAGTTCGTGTAAAAGTGTTATACATTTCTGCACTACACTGGAATATTTGACCGCCAAATATTTTTGACATATGCCAGATGACATCTACACTAGAGTTTGTGAAATTTTGCACTAGTGCAGCCAGTGTAGGGTTTTTGAACAAAGCAATTCATTACAATTTTATTGTAAAAATTTTGTCACAAATGTAATTATTGTCGCAACGACACATACCTATAATGCCATTCACATTTTATTTACATTAGAGTAGGCTTTGGAAAATCTGAATTCTGTTGGTATGAATGACTGTTTTAATTACTGAGATTATGTTGAAAAGTCAAAAACATAACCACAAATTCAAATTGGTTCTACATAGTTGCCAGAGTGAGACCCTAAAGAAAGCACAGCAATGTTATCAATAAAAAATTTGGCAATTCAGCCAAAAATAAGTGACAGTGACGATCAATTAAATCTGACACTTCAATATTTTGTCAATAGTAGACAACCCTGAGACAACCTAAGAAAAACATATCATAGCCCCCCCCTTATGTAAATAAAATGTGAATGGCATATATCTTTATGATTTCAACCTTCAATCATTGAGTAAAAAATAATAAAGAGGTGCAACTGTCAAGGTTTCGAGATTTTAGTATTGTATTTCTTTGCCAATAATTCCATGATTGTCTTCAATATTTAGTGATACGGGAAGGTATTTGTAATGTGGCTGTATAGCCCTTAAAATTGAAGACAATCATGAAGCTATTGGTAATAAAATACAACACCAAAATCTCGAAACCTTGACAGTTGCGCCTCTTTATTATTTTTACTGAATGCTTCAATGTTATCAGTAAAAATTTTGGCAATTCAGTCAAAATTATGTGACAGTAACAATCAATTAAATCTGACACTTCAATATTTTGTCAATAACATACAACCCTGACACAACCTAAGAAAAACATATCATAGCTTACCCCAATTTAAATAAAGTGTGAATGGCTATTACCAATGACAAATGTATATAGTTCACATTTGTCATTGCTATTACAGTATTGCTGTGAACCTATTGATTATGCGATAACGTTCGCAAAATGTCTCTAGAACAAGAATTTTATTAAATTTTTAAAATCAGATGTTAGATATAGAAACATAGATTTGAAAGCGCACAAGCCGTTGTAGCTAGAGAATGGCGCTTTTCAACAAAAAAGTTACGGTCATCTTTACACATTAAACACAGCGTACGTAGCGCCCTCTAGGAGTTATACCAAATAACCCCCACTCATAAATTTTCACAAGGAAATTATAAAAACTCATTAAATTACAAAGGAAAATTAAAAAATAAATTTAAACTTTGACACCCTGTATCTTGGTTACTATTGACTTTTGGACTATGGTAAGTTTGGCTAAATCGTGATATTTTTACCTTAGAAATCTGCTGGTGGTCTGTGTACCATTACTTATGAATCACCCTGTATAGGCAATTTATATAAATATAGATCCATTCATGCAGCAACTCATCATATTATTATTTTGTTTGTGACTCTAATTCTTCGTTACATGGAGTTCTATAAACGACTTCCTTTATGATTCCAAAAAAGCAATAGGTCCATCGCAACCAATCCAACGATGACAATAAGTGTTATTTAAGTAAGCTGCAAAATGCGGGGAACTATATTCTATTTTTTACAAGGCACCAGCAGTTTCAGCAAATCCTTTCCAATATATAATGAAGATACGATTTTTTATTCAATCTATTGGCCAATAATTCCTGGCCAAATATTATTGGAATATTGATATTGCGATTTCGCGACTACGAGGGGTTTTCTCTTCAGCCCATATATTTAAATTATGGAAATTAATAGTGCCTCTTAGAGAAAAAAATGCTTTATCGGTAAAAACTACGTATATCGAGCAAAATTTCGATCATTCTTTAATTTTCGTTAAAAACCATTGACATAATTCTTGCCTGGACCTGAAAGTCATTTGCAACAATTCTCTACTTGTACTAAGATCATTTGCGACTATACTTAAGATTGCTTTCTCAACTTAAACGGTAGAGCGATATCTCTTGCGTTCAAAATCCACAACTGCTATACAAAATAGTAAAAAAAATCAGTGACGTATATATTTTTTAAACTCTGCACACGTGCCCCTAGTGAATCTGAAGAGCATGTATAAGAAGGATGATGATATAATCCATTTTGAATAATCAAATAGCGAATAACAAACTAATGATGAAGATGTAGATTGCAGATCGTTAATATCGTATAAAATGATGCAACTATTCTATAGGATATTAAAATACTGTTGTAAATCTCTTTAATTTTTTAAATAGTTCTTAGGACGAAGAAAATTTGTTTTGAATAAAAATAGTGCCTATAATAATAATACCAATTTGGTTGATGAAACACATCAATAAACTGAGCACAACTTTTATATTTATAGAAACTACTTCAGTGTTAGAATAAGCCTTTTTTTTTTTTTTTTTTTGGCCTTTTGTTGCTGCATTGTAAGTACAGATATAAGACAAGTCAGAGTAGTATATATAACAAATCACTAAACATTACATACATAAAACAAATTTTTGTATATAAAAAACATTTGTATAGATAAAATCTTAAATCTAAGTAGAGCTAATTGTTTTAAAAACAGTGTCCAGTAAGATAATTCTTTAGGTTAGTTTTAAAATTTTTATAAGTCATTGAATTTTTTATATTGACAGGAAGCAGATTAAAAAAGTGGCTACCAGCATATTTTGGTGATTTTTTATACTGCATGTAATTAAAGTTATCTATGTGTATATTTTAATTTTTTCGGGTTGGATATTGATGGAATTCTTTGTTTTTTTTTAACCATTTTTTTTAATTTAAAATATACCTTAACTTTTTTATTTATTTACTGATTTTTTCATTTTGATAATTGTTCAGATTTCGATGATTAACTAATATAAATAAATATTTGCTTTACGACCGATATTTACAATTTTAGAAATCTGCTGGAAATTGCAATATTCTGCAAATTAGTAATCAAATAGCTTAGAACTATTTTATGTTTAGTTTAAAAATACTGAAAACTATACTACTTTTATAGTCCCTGTAATACCTACTTCATGACTGAAAATGTAGTTTCGTGAAATATAATATTTTAAAAATTAAATAATAGAAAGACTTGTCAGGAATTTGCACACTAAAATTTTTTTTCAGATATTCTATATTTAAATATAAATATAGATACGTTCAGTAACAATTTTTTCTGTATCTGAATAGTCTTCTTCGTAATAGCCTGAGACGAATATTGAACTTGCATGCGCATTGAAACAAAAATAAATTAATTACACATTACACAAATTTTCCACGTGACAAATTTTTTTGGCAATCTCTGAAAATAGCCATGTTATTATTAGCCAAAGACCATTATATTGCAGTTAATATTTTTACAATATGGTAATAGGTAGTTTATTTTAATAACCCTTCTATTTTAAGACAATATCTAAAAAAACTCGACACATGGATTTGATAGTTTCAAAAATACACATATGCAATTAGGCGTCTACCAGTATTTAAGTCTAAATGTACAGGGGTGAATCAAATTCGGTTATTCAACTTTTATTTTAATTTTGCAAAGAGAAAATATTAAAAATCACTTATATAATATATGATTTTTAAATTGTATTTATTAGAAATTGTATGTTTCGTATTACAAAAGACGTCAGTAACACACATAATATAAAGTTTTAAGTAATCTTGTAAATAGTGTTAATTTTGAATAAATAATAATATGTAACAATTCTCTTGATACAATTATGCATAGTCCATGCCTTTCAGATTTATGAAACCGATTTTCGGTATTTTTGATTAATACATGCCTAAACCATGCATCGTGTTAGTGTTAACATAAACTAATTATTGTTAGTAATATACTCTATCTATCCATATAGAATGTCCCTATATGTACTTACTTAATATAGTACAGCGGATTAGCTAACCTATTGTGCATTTTTTGATAAAAGCACCAAATTTGGCACAGAGGTAGACCGATGTAATATGAACAATTTTGGATGTGGAGCCATCGGCCAACTGCCCCCTGGCGGCCGTGGCGGCCATTTTCCAAAATGGCTGCCAGTGAACACCCGAAAGAAAACAGAAGTTAGATAAAATATGCTGCTGAAGGTTTTAGTGAATGTTTATTGAATGTTTTGAATGAGATGTTTATTAAATGTTTTGAATGAGAGATAGTTTGTAAGTTATATACAGGGTGAGTCAATAGTGCGTATTTCTTCTGTATCTCCTGTCTCGTTAGAGATAGAGGCATGGTTCAAAATTTTAATTAAATCGTGAGAAATAGCACATATTTTACAATTATTATCAATTATACAGGGCGATCCGTTAAAGTGGTAGATGAAAGAATATATATTTTTGAAATGGAATGACCCAATTTTTTTAATTATGTTTGAATACCACTATGATGGCCTATTCAGCGGTAAAATATTTTAAAAATTTGTTGGATGGTTAATGAAATAAAAAATATTTTTATGGAAAACTGACGTTTGCAGGTATCATTTTGAAAATTGATTTTGGACTTATTTTTGGAGAGTAATTTTTTTTCTTTGACATGGTAGTAGTGTATGCCATACTTTAACTATTAGCTGATGTAGAAAATATTTCTTTCATACAAATTGTTCATAAGCGTCATGCTAACTTATAAATATTCAAACTACCAAAACTCAACTTTTTCAAATGGAACATCCTATATATTTTTGTAAAAAATTGTGTAATTTCTATTTCTTTGCAACTTTGATATGATATGTCCCATACCTAAAATGAATAATTTTCTAGATGTATGTAGTTGTTTATGTGTAAATACTATAAATAGGCATGTTTTATTCAGAAAAGTCAACGTACCTTTGAAATTATTTCATAGAAACAAAAACATTTAATGTTAGTTATATACACACTTTCAATTTTGTTGCAACCCTCCTTATTTTCACTAAAAACTGAATTTTACGAAACATGAATTAATTTTATTGATATGATGTATAATACCCTTGGTGAAATTGACAGAAATTGTTTTTTGACCTCCAGAACTTACGCTCAAAAGTATTCTCACAGAACCCATCGACAAGAAGCATCTGCCAAAAGTTTAAAAACAGATTTGAAGAAACAGGTGACATTTCTTATAAAAAAGTCAATCGTAGAAAAAGGACTACAAATGAAGATAACGACTTTTTTATAGGAAATGTCACTTGTTTCTTCAAATCTGTTTTTTAAACTTTTGGAAGATGCTTCTTGTGAAAGGGTTCTGTGAGAATACTTTTGAGCGTAAATTCTGGAGGCCAAAAAACAATTTCTGTCACTTTCACCAAGGGTATACATCATATCAATTAATTCCTGATTCGTAAAATTCATTTTTTAGTAAAAACTAGGAGGTTTGCAACAAAATTGAAAGTAACTGACATTAAATGTCTTTGTTTCTATGAAATAATTTCAAAGGTACAGGGTGTTTCCTATAAAACTATACCCCCCCTTATTTCGGTCAATTACCACCGATTTTAATTTTTCAAAAACCGGTCTAACACAGAATTTTCTGTAGATTTTGAAAATGCTATTACTTTTTTCCCTACTTTAACCATATACGAGGGGCAGAAAGAAGTATGGTTTTTTTAAATGGAACACCTTATATATTTTTACATATTTGGATTCGCCTCATCCTTCTGATTACAAATATATATGACACTTATATATTTGCTATAAAAATGGCGTAAATAATTGAATTTAAATTTAGGGCGTTTCCTTCAAAACTATACCCCCCCCCCCCCCTTTTTCGGTCAATTATTAACGATTCAAAATTTTCAAAACCTACACAGAATTTTTCGTAGATTTCATATATGCTATTACTTTTTTTCTCCCTTCAACGGTATACGAGGGGTGGACAAAAGTATTTTTTTTTTATGAAATGCCCTGTATTTTTTTACATATTTAGATCCACCCTACCTTTCTGATTATAAATATATATATAATACTTATATATGTAAAAAAATACAGGGCATTCCATAGAAAAACATACTTTTTTCCACTTCCATAGAAAAACATACTTTTTTCCACCCCTCGTATACCGTTGAAGAGAGAAAAAAAGTAATAGCATATATGAAATCTACGAAAAATTCTATGTGTAGGTTTTGAAAATTTTGATCCGTAAATAATTCACCGAAATAAGGGGGGTATAGTTTTTAAGGAAACGCCCCAAGTTTAAATTCAATTATTTACGCCATTTTTATAGCAAATATATAAGTGTCATATATATTTGTAATCAGAAGGACGAGGCGAATCCAAATATGTAAAAATATATAGGGTGTTCCATTTAAAAAAACCATACTTTTTTCTGCCCCTCGTATACGGTTGAAGTAGGAAAAAAAGTAATAGCATATTCAAAATATACGGAAAATTCTGTGTTAGACCGGTTTTTGAAAAATAAAAATCGGTGGTAATTGACCGAAATAAGGGGGGGTATAGTTTTATAGGAAACACCCTGTGCGTTGACTTTTCTGAATAAAACATGCCTATTTACAGTATTTACACATAAACAACTACATACATCTAGAAAATTATTCATTTTAGGTATGGGACATATCATATCAAAGTTGCAGAGAAATAAAAATTACACAATTTTTTACAAAAATATATAGGGTGTTCCATTTGAAAAAGTTGAGTTTTGGTAGTTTGAATATTTATAAGTTAGCAGTGCGCTTATGAACACCTTGTATGAAAGAAATATTTTCTACTTCAGCTAATAGTTAAAGTATGGCATACACTACTACCATGTCAAAGAAAAAAAATTACTCTCCAAAAATAAGTCCAAAATGAATTTTCAAAATGATACCTGCAAACGTCAGCTTTCCATAAAAATATTTTTTATTTCATTAACCATCCAACAAATTTTTAAAATATTTTACCGCTGAATAGGCCATCATAGTGGTATTCAAACATAATAAAAAAATTGGGTCATTCCTTTAAAAAATATATATTCTTTCATCTACCACTTTAACGGTATAATTGATAATAATTTTAAAAAATGTACTTTTTCTCACAATTTAATTAAAATTTTGAACCATGCCTCTATCTCTAACGAGACAGGAGATACAGAAGAAATACACACTATTGACTCACCCTGTATATGTATACCTATCTTACAAATTATCTCCCATTCAAAACATTCAATAATCATTCACTAAAACCTTCATCAGCAAATTTTATCTAACCTCTGTTGTCTTTCGGGTGTCCACTGGCAGCCATTTTGGAAAATGGCCGCCACGGCCGCCAGGGGGCAGTTGGCCGATGGCTCCACATCCAAAATTGTTCATATTACATCGGTCTACCTATGTGCCAAATTTGGTGCTTTTATCAAAAAGTGCACAATATGTTGAAATATTCTAGCGAAACTGCCGCACTAATATGGGTATTTTCAAAGTTATTTCGATGCAATGATGGATCGCATTAGACTCTTCGCGTTTTGACTTATTTTATACAGGGTGTATTTTAAAATCACCGATTTTGATCCAAAATAAGACGAAAATTGTTATAAATGTTTTTCCGAAAATATTTCCCAACCGAGTTACAGGGTTTTGGAAACAAATTTTTTTGTAATTTTTTTTAAAGTTATTTCACAAACTAGTTAAGATATTATGTTGAAATTTGGTATACTCAAATGTCTTACTGTCGTCGACTGGCTCAATCCTGTGGGGTAAAATTGTTTAAGTTACTCACATAAATCACAAAAAACGTACGTCCCTTCATTTTTTTTTTTTGGAAATGTTTTTCTTAGATTCACTTTTATATTCTGCAAATGAAATAATATCTTATGTCTTTTCGATTAGGCACTCCGTATTTGAGATAATTTCCATTAACGTACGACCACACGACAAATAAAATTTGTTTTTTTTTAAATAAAATTTATCACAATAACGCATTTAACTAGGTAGGTATTACATAATAGAAATATTTTAAAGAAATCGAAAAAGAAATTATTAATTTTATAGATACTGTTCAAAATCGTCTGTTGGGCGTACAGTTTTTTTTATATACATATATTGAGTGAGTAACTTTTACACCACTGGATTGAGCCAGTCGACTTAAATCCATCTGATTAATTGTATTCAGTAATACATTCGAGAGTACCAAATCTCAACATAATAACTCGTAATATCTTATCTAGTTTTTAAAAAAAAACTACAAAAAAAATTTTCAAAACTCTGTGTATCTCTGTTAGAAAGCATTTTCGGAAAAACATTGACATCAATTTTCGTCTTATTTTTGATCAAAGAATTTCCAGTTCCCGTTTGTCGGTGTTTTTAAAATACACCCTGTAGGTATATCTAAAAAATTCTAAAGTTTTTTCATATCAACGGCAACAAAGATAATAAGTGAGACTGAGAAGATAATAGTTATTAAGGTATCAATGGCCGTTAAAGTATCTCGACCTCTATTCAGGAAAGCAACAGCAGAAGATGCGCATAGATTCCTTTCCTTTTTTTAACAAAATGGTTAACATATTGAACACTTACATAACCTTGAACCTGGAATCCTTTTTTATTAAGTTTGTAGTTTTTCATTCCTCAAATTGTTGTTATCTCAATTTAATCAAAGTATTTAGTATTTTGCGCTTTAAGACTTAAAAATGGAATAAAACCCTTCGAATCCTGCCGTCCGAATATTTCTCGTTAAATAAGCTACAAGTTTATACTTGTAGCTTATTTAACAACTTCTGCATCTGTTCCAGTGTTGCTGCAAATCCTGCTATTGAGTTTAAGTATATGGTATGCTTATCATACCATAAATTTAAAACACCACCGTTTAGCCTCCGTCAAATTCATAGCCAAGGCTATCCGGAATGGGCTAATTGGGAGTTGACACACCAATACCCAAAAGTGTGCAATACAACACGCTGTTTGTAACCACTAGAATATGGATAATTATCAAGCAATGTGCAGGTCTCCAAATCCCTGACGAACACGGGTCATATTCTTGGTATCGACGGTGGTCTCGGATACGGGATCCGAGTTATATTGACCCCTTATCATTGCTGTAGACCTAAACCAAGTCTCATAAGAGGCGTTGGCCGACTCTACTCACAAATGTGAAAAGTGTCAAAGAATCTATAAGGATCCCCTCCGGTTCTGACTGTAGACCTACTAGCGCTAGTTCATGCCCCATCTGCGCTCTTCTTGTCTTTTTCCAGTTGTATTCCCCCAGGAGTAGCAATTGTTGTGAACTCGCACGAAAATCCAGAGTATGAAAAATCGCTGAGCTCTGGGATTTGAGTTACCGCGGGTAATGCAGCGACAACTGTCACCGCGGTCTGCGATTCGTCAGTTAGGTATTGAACTTACGTTCAGGATCGGGCTCGGCCGGACGTGTTTGTGATGCCCGGGCTGGCCACTAGGCAGCGAAACTTCGGAGTTTCAGCGATTAGCAGTCGGCTGCCGCTGACAGAGGATATGAGTTTGGTCATCCTGTGCCTCTTCTAAGAGACTCCTCTCTTGTTCTGCCCGAGTACGAATCCACCCTTCCGGTCTATGTGTTAAGAATAGCCGGCATTTGCGAGAAGAATGTGTTCATTGCCAAACACAACATCTACGTCTGTTCCAGTGTTGCTGCAAAAACCTGCCATTGAGTTTGGGCCTGGTGTGTTTGCGGCTTCCCTTGTGGTATCTACGAAACTCGACCTTGCATTTGCAGGAGTCCCTTGTGTCCCATCTGCGGATCTTGTCGTCTGTTTCTTCGGGAATCGTAAGCATTCCCTGTAGCTGGCTGAATGTGATCTGTGGCATTTGGCGCATTTTACGCATTTGGTCTGCACTGTGCAATGTCTCTGTGCGTGGCCAAATCGTTGACATCGGTGGCATTATGCTGTGTTCTGTGCGGTCTTCTGCATGTTAACTCTAACCACCAGGGAACGGCATTAGTTGACTTTTAGGATTTCTTCTTGATCTAGCGGGATTTGTACCAGTACCATGGGCATCTCTAATTTCGTCCTTCTACTTGTCATCCTTTGGATGGGGAATGATATGAATTCTTGCTGAGTCAGATCTTCTTTCACGTTTTCGTCTACGATTTCGCTTGGGATCCCTCGAATGAAAATTCTTAGCCGTCTTGTCATCTTTCTAAAATCCTCCGCCGTTGCTAGTTCCACAGCTATTCCATCGAGACTTTCTTCGCCATTTTTTATGTATTGGATTCTCTTGGCGTCGATTTTTCGGTTTTATGAAATTTTATGTACAAATGAAATATATAAAAGAGAGATGCCAATACCTCCCTGAGGAACACCAGTTGAAGCGCGGGGTAAAGTAGAAATATAATCATTAATTTTTATTTGTTGAAGCTTGTTAGTCAAAAATGAGGATAAAAATGTATTTGCGCTTTCACTGAAACCTACGAAATGTAATATTGATAATAATAAAACTGCATGGTCAATATCAAATACCTTTAAATAGTGCTGTAGGATTAATATGGCATTATTTTTAAAGATGTAACAAACTCTATGGAATAAAAATGCTCAAAACTATTTTATTGCAATCATATTCATCCAATGGTCGAGAGAAGATCATATTATCACTATGCTGATCTGATTGAAGTTTTCTCAGTTTGGTAGTATTTAATAAAAGGCTTTACACAATTTTTGGACGATTGGGAAATATGGTGTTCATTAAGTATGTTTCTTATATTATATAATAATTAAACAACTGAATAGTGAAATTAAGTAGCCGTGCAAAACTCATTAGAATAAAAACTAGGTTAATTTCATTTCCGCTACATCACATTATTAAATAATAATTGTTTCAATGTTGATTATATAATAATTAAATGTAAGTAATACACGTTTTTTTTTGTTTATATTCTATTCAATTTTCATTCTAGCTCCAGAATAATATTAGAGTAATAAAAGATGAACTATTGTAGTGTTAAGGGTTTTCTATTGACCAAATCCTTATATTCTCATTATTCACGTTACCACTAAGCTTTGTCGATGTGGAAGGTAATGTTCAATGTAATATTATCGTAACCTTTCATAAAAATTCATTCTTGGAGCAATCCACAAATTTGTCTTTAATATTATTTGGTAGGTGCCTTAAGACATTTATCTGTTAACTCAATCTCTCATTTACAAGAATTGAGTTTTCAATCACATCTTTAATATCCCTGAGATAAAATATTATTTCATATGTCATAATAATGAATTGCGTTTGAAAAATTCTTTGTTATTTTTCCTAAGAATTTTAAATATTAGGAATATACAAAGAGTCAAGACCAGAGTTCAATCTTCCGTGTGAATAGCAGGAAATGTGAAATAATAAATAATTAAACCACAAGCAGAATAAATATGTTATTCTTAGTCGATTTTGGAAAATATCCAATACATTCAACATTCTATAAAAATACCGGGTGCCACAGGATACTAGCTCACCCCTATATTTCCTTTATTTTTTAACTTATCCATTTGAAATTTGGGGGGCATAAACTACCGTTTAAAATGTATTTTTGTACATAACAAACACTATGGTACCACTTCCGGTTTATCCGGATATTACCTCAACTTTCGATTTTCAAATGGAACACCCTATATATTTTTACATATTTGGATGCAGGGCAAAATTCTGCATACACCATGTAAGTTTCGGGAATTTTTGAGCCGATGTTCAATTTTTTCAAGCATCTTAAGAAATAAGTCTAGAGTGCTTTGGAATTCCAAAATTGGTTATACGGTAGGTAAACTTCAAAGGAAAAATATAATTTTTCTTTTCGTTTCACTAACAACTGTTTGCGAAGCCTCCAAAGTTGAACGTATCACTTTTTTATCGAAAACTTTTTTTTTCAAATGGGAAGGTGGTGGCTCATAGTGTTTGAAAAATTATAATTTTCTTTCTGATTTCATTGATATCTATTTCATATCTGTGCTATTTATTTTCAATTTTATTTCATTCGTTTAAAAGTATAAAAGCCACTTTCAAAATGACTTTTATTGAACCGTAACATAGTTACCTTTGCACTACGAATTGACACATTATAAAACAAAAGAATGATGACATTTGTAAACAGTTTATTGTTAGCAAAAATTATATTTTTCCTTTGAAGTTTACCTACCGTATAACGAATTTTGGAATTCCAAAGCACTCTAGACGGATTTCTTAAAATGCTTGAAAAAAATTGAACATCGGCTCAAAAATTCGCGAAACTTACATGGTGTATGCAGAATGTTGCCCTGCATCCAAATATGTAAAAATATACAGGGTGTTCCATTTGAAAATCGAAAATTGAGGTAATTTCCGGATAAACCGGAAGTGGTACCATAGTGTTTGTAACGTGCAGAAATACATTTTAAACGGTAGTTTATGCCCCCCAAATTTCAAATGGAAAAGTTAAAAAATAAAGGAAATATAGGGGCGAGCCAGTATCCTGTGGCACCCGGTATATGAGTGTATTGAGTTAAACAAATGAATTTCAAATATAGAATTAATTTTCATATATACTTTCAGAAATTTATCTTTATACTGTAAACTATTTATTTGTTCTTGTCCCATTAATATCTTAAAATGTTAGAATTGTTAGAAAATGTACACGAAATATGACTGTTTAATACCTCAAATCAAATCATCAGAACAATGGATTCGTAAAAATTAATACAACTACTGACACTGACACTGACGCTTCTCGAGCCAACCAAACATATCCAAGGTGTTTCACGCCATGTGGCAGTTGACAGATTGGATAAAAACTTAGGGCCGGCTGCGAATAGGTACCTACTTGATTTACATTTTACTTGAACATTTTGTGTCTTCCTTTTTCGTAATAGTGTCAATAAAAATACCTTAATAACATTTTAGAGTAAACTTGATATATAATCTAATCTAAATAAAATTAGTTAAACCCACGGTGTAAGACAATTAGGTGATGCTACAAGCCGGCCGACCCCGTCGTCGATTTGTTAACGCTGGGAATAGAGAGAGATGGTAGAGTGGTGGCCGCATATTTTATCGTGATTCGGGCTCATTGTATGAGTATGGAGCTGTTTAAAATCTAAAGCAATTCTTTTTAAATGTTCTAGTATTATACACTGACGATCGATTGAAGTGACCCAAGAAAAATCTGCATCAACTTCCAACTCATATATCTTTTGATACAAGAATCGCAGAGCCATAAATCTTTTTAGGTATTATAGATATACGCCTCAAGAATATGTGACACAATTTGCTTGTCCATGTCTCGTTTATTTTTGGAGATACGGTGATGAAGGTTGAGCTATGTTTTTCTGCCAAAGTTTGAGGTCGTGCATGGAGTGTCCCAAACCGTTTTCGGATATGACATTATAGTCATTTTGTACCCTCATTCATTGCGTTCATTTTCATTTTTGATTGATTGTGCTAACTTAATTCTTGTTGATTTTAAGAGGATTTCTATACAACAGTGAATTTTTTGACTTTTTGACAGGGGGAGAACTGAATTGATATTTTTCGCTAATGAAATTATGAACGCGCGGGATAGGTACCTCAATCAAATTTTGCGGCCTATTGTATTGCCTTTAGCAAATCAAAGAGACCCTGAATTTCTATATATGCAAGACCACATCGTGCTCGAGTAGTAAACAATTTTTTCGAAGAACGTATTACAAGAATGGTATGGCCTTCCTGCTCGCCGAATCTTAACCCTATCGAGCATATCTGGGGCGCACTTGGAAGACGCCTTTGCAAACGAATGGTACCAGCTATCAATTTGGAAGAACTCGCTGTTGCGGTTTCAGAGGAATGACCTCTTGTGGATCAGCAAATTATAGATAATTACATTGTCAGTATGCCCAGACGGTATCAAGCTGTTTAGGAGCAAGAGGTTGATCAACTCGTTATTGACATTTAATGCCAAAAATTTTTATTTGTGTATTATGTGCGTGTAAGATTTAATTGTAAACATTTAAAAAAGTAAAAAAATGTCCTGTTGTATAGAAATCCTCATAAAATCAACAACAATTAAGTTAGCACAATCAATCAAAAATGAAAATGAACGCAATGAATGAGGGTACAAAATGACTATATTGTCATATCCGAAAACGGTTTGGGACACTCCATGCACAATCTCAAACTTTGGTAGAAAAACATGGCTCAACTTTCACCACCGTATCTCCAAAAATAAACGAGACAAGGACAAGCAAAATGTGTCACATGTTCTTGAGGCGTATATCTATAACACCTAAAAAGATTTATGGCTTTGCGATTCTTGCATCAAAAGATATATGAGTTGGAAGTTGATGCAAATTTTTCTTGGGTCATTTCAATTGATCGTCAGTGTATATCTAAATAATTAACTTTACTAATTAAAAACGAAACGATATTTTTACACTATACCTATAGAATTTAATTAAAACAGCTGTAGTAAGTAATGATTTTTATATTATGTCGGTGATCGCATTGATTGAAAGAATCATTTATAGCTTGCAAGCAATAAATAATAACAATGATAAGGTATTTATTTAACAATAATATTTTTAATATTGTAAATAAAGTAAAAATAGTAGTATACATATTTTGATGTGATAACGAATAAATAATAAGGGATACGTGAGTGAAATAAATATAATGTAGGTATACGAAAAAAATGTCTATTTATTTATTCAAAAATTAAATAACTATTCAAGTTAAGTAAACATAAAGCATTATTACCTACTTAGATATTTTTATTGTCCAAAATCAAAAAAAAGAGAAAAAACTATTAATCACATTTATATTGATTCTTAAATTTTAATTTAAATCTGTTGCAATGTGCTCAGAAATTTGATGTGGTAAATTGAATCAACCTATAATACAGTATCAACACAGATTAACTATATCAGATGCGAAAGCTTCGCGCGGTGCCTTTCATGTCCGCGACACATGTATTAGACAAAGGCCCGTCGGCTACTCGTAACGTTGCATGCTTTTTGCACCACAAGACTTTAATATTTATTTTTGTGGATGCGAGTTAGTTGCACCACTTGAGCGCTCGAGAAAAACAATAAAAATATATTATAAAATATTCTTTATTAAAACAAATATGAAATTGTATGTTTACAAATCGGATAATATTGTAAGTTTTCTATTTGTTTTATCAGGTTTTTTTGATGTTTTTAGATCTCTATTTTGTATACACCAACAAACTCGTATGACACTATTTTGACATTTATAATCCGAACACTCGGACTAACAATATATCGCCGTAAACTCTGCTACGCGCTGTCACGATAATGCTCTCGTACTAAACCCTCCGCATAAATGAGGATGGAAGTAGTGGGGATCGTTGGACAGGCCGCCACGCTTACTTTCGCATCTGGTATAGTTAATCTGTGGTATCAAGTTAATTGCAATCTAGATTCCTTCTTTTTATTGGAAAACGATTTTGTTTTTGTCTGGGATTCTCTTTTATAAAACTGTTTTTTTTAAATCGTCGATTTTTGTAGTAGGCGGAGGTGACAGATAAATGTAAACATAAATTTTTCATTGCTTGTGACAATAATTGTGTTGTAATAAAAGTTAAATAAATACAGTTTTTTACATTCAGAATTGTATTATCACTATTATAATTGCTAAAAATAATGATTTTCTTACAAAATTATTCCGATTTGACATTTTAAAAAAACGCTGCCAAAACCGTTAGAGTTATGAAAAAAATGGACATAAACAATTTCCATTTCCAATTAAATTTCCTATAAAAAAGTCAGTGACGGCATATGTCTATCTTGAATATTTTAGGCGTGAGGGTGGCTGAAAGTTGTGCGCTGGAAAACGATAAGTTTAATTTAACAAAAGATCAGCGCGCGAATTTGAGGCGCCCTCACACCAAAACTATTAAAGATAGACTAATGCCACCACTGACTTTTTTATAGGGAATTTAGTTCTATATAAAATTGTTTATGTTAATTTTTTTCATAACTCGAACGGTTTTAGCAGCGTTTCGAGTTAAACGTGCCGGCGTCCAATTTCATTTATGGTTTTTATTTTTTTTTGCACAGTAGCCGAAAATTTAGACACATAATTTTTCAACAATCGTGTTCTACATATTTTTCTGCATCGAATGGTATATTTTTCGACCTGGTAAAATGAAGTGGAAATTAACTAGGGACGATGCGAGGCGCGGCCCTCGCGGCCACCTACTCTCTCTCTTTGTCTTACGATTTCGCGTCTCTTGCGTTAACAGTTTGGCGACACTCCAACCATACGATACATTGAGGCGTTTCATCACCTAATTGTCTTACACCGTGGTTAAACCTGAGAGACGCACTTTATATTATACAATTTCGAAATCTTACAGAGGCGCATTTATATATGCTTAATCAAAAACCTTAGTAATGTTCTGCTTTAAAATTATAATTATAATCAGATAATATAGCTGTTATGCATAGCTAATCTTTGTGATCTAATGACGATGGCAATGTGTAACTAAAGAAACAAAATACACATACTAATATTGAAGAACCAATCAAGTAGATATCAAACAATTATTTGCACTTTCGCTCTATGGAAATCATCAGATATATGGTATAATTCACTAGGATGGTTGGAAATCTCTTGTAACAAAATGAAAACATTTATATAAATATTTACTTTCAATCAACTCGAATATAATATGTATTTTTATTAATTATTGTTGTGATATTTAAAAATACACTACGGATGTGAAATATATAGAAAATAAGTATAAAGCGCAGTTCAGCTGATGTTTAGATGTTATTTCTGGCACTAACAAGGTCGTAGGAACGTTCTGTATAGCGTCAATTTCAGCTATTTTATCTTTGTTTCGTAGTCAGCTGGCAAGGAACGCGAATAACCTCAGAAATGTAATGTACTTCCGAAAATCGGATCACGCTTTCTAAAAAATGACAAAGAAGTTGTAGGTATGTACGCACTTCTTTGTAAACAGCGATGAAAATAACATTTTTGGCGATTAGGCCAGGCGGTGAAATTAAAATATAAACAAGTATAGAATGTAGAAATAGAAAAAAATTGTAAATGCCATACCGTGTCGACTGAGCTCCATTCTAGTAGGAGAACCCTCGACCAAAATTTCGAGGTATTACGACGTGGGTAACTTTAAGAAAAATGTTCAGTTCAAGTCAAAACAAAATGTTTTATTTATGAAAAAAAATCCCAGGGTGTTGCGGAAAGGGCGAAAATAAATATTTGATTTAGTTACAGAACCCCGTCAGATCTTGATGGAATCTTGTTAAGCATGTGAAAAAAATCAACAATTCATCAAGAACTGACATTTTGCGCGTTGCAGAAAACTTACAGCAGCGTTGTCAGCTGTAAAAAAGGGCCCGATCGAGTTATAGCGCCACGGATAAAACATTCGTCAGTAGGTTCCTTGGGGTTCAAAATGTTGAATAAAATTATAAACTGACGTTTACCGCATTGCACAGCTATAGGAACAAAATGGACTCGGGATATGGTATGGGTATGGTATATTTGTGAGTGGGCTATTAATCAGACCCTCCACTGCGACCATTCGGTTAATTGTGGCTCACACCAAATTATATTTCACCCAATAGGTTTAGTCTTTTAATAAAACTGATAACCTTATTGGGTGAGATTCCGTCCAGGTCCTTCAGCAAAAGTTCTTCTTTGCCAAATAATGAGAACCGGATTCTTGCTGCAGCAGGACATGTGCATAAATGTGCCCCGCCTCTTCATCATCCTCCAGACACAGACGGCATTCAGCGTTTTCCACCAGTCCAATTCTGTGTAGGTGATGATTTAGTCTGCAGTTCCCTGTGTACAAGCCAATTAGAGTCTTTAGATTTAACCTATTTAGCTCTAATAGTTTCTTACTTCTTGATTTCGAGGGCTATGGTATGAACGACTTTGAATGGACTAATCCTGGTAAGTCTTGCCAGTGCTAGAGTGTTTTACTCTCAGCCCAGGCTAAGATTGCTGGTTTGGCAGTACTTGACGATATTCCGAGTACAGGTTCTGGTTCAATGAATTGTGATCCTGCACTTTTTTTGGCTAAGGAGTCAGCAATTTCATTGCCCTCCATTCCAGAATGTCCAGGTATCCAGACTAGAGTTAATGGAGTCGCATCGCATCTGCTCCTCGTTGCAGCCGCGATGCACGCATCCCGAACGCCCATTCGCTCGCAGCATCGAGCATCCAGTAAATACATCTTATCAAATAACATCCTACATTTTTAGAAAAAAACAATTAATAAATCGTGGAGATATGGTAGTCAAAAATAGAAAACAGGAAAAAAATCATCTTGGCAACGCTGTATCCAATTGGCAAAATATTTTAGAGTGTAATACAGGACTCTTGAAGGCTTAACTGGCGCCAAAAAACATTGAAACAAAGTTTTGTTAAAAAAATGTTAATACTTTAATTTCACTTTTTTGACATTTTTTTTATATCTTTTATGCCAGATTTTCATATAAATTGAATTAATAATTGAATTTCGTTTTATACAAAACTTTGCCCTAGGACCATTCTGCATTAAATGGAAAGCGTATTAACTTTTTTCGAAAACGTTCAATTGTGTTTTCTTTCTGTTCTTATTTGGGATTTACGGCCACACTTCTGAACATTAATCTGATAATCTGAAAAATATTTGGATTATTTAAAAAATTGTGACCGTAAAAATATACAGGGTGTCCCACTTAAGATGTATCCACCCTCCTAAAATCTTTATTTGTGAACCGATTTTTGAAATCTTTTTTTGCTGGATAGGGCTTGGAAAACTGCATTTAAACTATATCTTATATTTCTTAAAAAGTACACCATGACCCACTGAGACGTATTTTTTGTAGCGAAATTTCGAGAAAAACTATTAGCGATTTTTTTAGAGAAAAACTAATACCAGAATTAGATTCAGGACCTTTTAAAACCTAAGTGGTGTGAATTTTGCGACATTAGGATACAGGGTGTTAAATAAAATTTAGAGGAATTTTTAACAACGGCAAACTTTTTTTGTAAACAAAGGTACCAATTATCAGTAATTTAACATTTTTCACAATTCTCTGGTTTATTTGAAAACGTATTAAGAAAAAAACGACAATGGTAACGACTTGTTCTGAAAAGCACTAGCATAAATTCAGGGCCTGATAGAATTTCAAAAAATATTACAATTTGTTCCTATGAACCATGGGCGTTTTCAAGATACAGGGCGTTATAAATAATTTTTTTAAATCTAGTTTCGGTCCTATCTTCCACAAAATTCGACCAAATGAGCTGAAATTTTGCTATATGAGGTTTCTGGGGATGCTAAATGCTCTGGTGCTATTAATTTTTGGCTATACCATACAGGGCGTTCAGTACAGTACTCCGTGGGAACATTTTAGGTCTTAACTTGTTTCAGATTAATCTTTTTTCCTCTTTTGTCACTTGCTGTTATGGCAAATTTTATTCTAAACAAAAAAGGTGCTCTTGTAAGAAGTGCTAAAATTTGCCCGTTTTCGAGAAAAACCATAGTGCACAAAAGTCGAACAGCTGGTATCCCAAATTGTTGGTTTTTATTTCAAGTAGGCTTTGGCACGTAGTTGTTATTACTATTAGTTTCATTAATAAAACTCAAAATCAAAGTTATTATTTGAATGGTATTTATAAAAAGTAATAGTTTGTTTCTTTCTGGAAAAGTTTAACACATACTGAATACAATTGAAAAAAAGAATAACTAATTATTACTAACAGAAAATTAAAATTTAAGGAAAATTATTTTCAACGCCCTGTATCTTGAAAACGGAAAAATATACGCCCATGGTTCATAGAAACAAATTGTAATATTTTTTTAAATTCTATCAGCCCCTGAATTTTGCTAGTGTTTTTCAGAACAGCCTGTATAGTGTTGCATTAAAAAAAATCTTTTTCACCCTTTGTATATAACAATAATAATAATATGTATAATAATAACAACACATATAATTACGACCCCCTTTATCCCAGAAGGCTCTAGAAGAGCCTTGTGCGGGAGGGGGCTACGCATTTAAAGACAAGGGACACACATCTAATATCCGTGTATAATGGAAATATCCATCTCACAGTATTTTCCATTGGGACGACTGGGAACTTTTGGGTGAGAGGCAGGTACGCTACCATCTCGACTATCAGTTATTACGTATATTGAACAGATATCGAAAATCTGTTTCCAAGATTTTTAAGCTTCATAAATACTGTTTAATTCAATTTTTTTAACGACTTTCCCGAGGACTTTCCTTTTACTTCTGCTTCTCTTTTATTATATCTGTAGTTAATTTGAAACTATAATTTTGTAATATTTCAAATACGTCTTCTGGAACCAACTATAAACATGCAAGTTCTGATAACATCCCAGCTGTCATATTCAACATGTATCCATTGAGTTCACTCTACTAATTTTCTGGCCGTTTAATATGAAATCTTATCAGAAACAGTCACAGCAATTCTGGTGTTCTACAAAACTTATTATATCGATAACTTTGTTTCTTTTTCATCCGACTTGATTTCGATAACATCCAACTAAGTATCCTATAACCTATCTAAATATGTAAGTATTTTATTTGTTAATCAACAAAAAATTATATAAAAATATTGAATTAGAAAATTTTATCTCGAAACCGTAAAAGGAACGACACATTTAGAAAGAAAAATACTACTACTCAATTTTATGGTTATGCAGATGCGGATTACACCGATGATGTCGATGACAAGAGATCCATCAGTGAATATGTTATCAAATATGAAAATTGCTTGTTAAGTTGGTTAAACAAGAAACAACCTACTATTGTCCGTCAGAAACTATCAGAATTAAGTTCATGAGAATATCGACAGTGTTCGATTCTCTGACGAAACCTAAATGATGCGAGTGGTGCGTACTAAAAATGGACGTTTTAAGGAGTAATGGCCACAATCAAGTGGAGGTGTTATAAGTAACTATAAATAAATAAATATAAATACACCACATGTAATTACGACCCCCTTTATCCCAGAAGACTCTAGGAGCCTTGTGCGGGAGGGGGCTACACATTTAAAGACAAGGGACACACATCCAATATCCGTGTATAATGGAAAAATCCCTCTCACAGTATTTTCCATTGCCACGGCCGGGAATCGAACCCGGGAAGAGGCAGGTACACTACCATCTCGACCATCAGTCATATTAGTCATGTTTTCTAACTGTGGCGCTTCATTGGTCAAGAACTGTCCCTTCCCTCTACTATTTAAATTTGACCCCCCCCCCCCCCCGTGTGGTTTTGAGATTGAAACAATATTGCCTTTGTTATTAAAAAACCCTATTGACCTTCTTTTCCCTTTTAATAAAGGTCATCAACATATGTTTCTATCCTGATATCTCCAACAATAATAACAACTTTATACGTTTTAACGAGAAATATATGTATACAAGGTGTTTGGGTAAAGGTATTCAGAAAGCCAAAGGCATGTAGAACCAACTCATCAAAATAAGCCAAAAAGTTCATATAAACTTTGTTCCAAAAACGGTTCCTAAGGGAGCTACAGCCCCTTTAAGATGCTTCTAAAAAAGATGTTTTTCTCACATATTTCGAGAACCGATCAATATAAACTAATAAAATTTTCTATGGTAAAATACTTTTTTGTGCTTAACAAAATAGTAAGCCTTAAATTTGAAAATTCTTCAGGGGCGTCCCTACATGAGGGTGTGCCAGGAATGTCGCCCCCTTATTTTCTTTGCATGTAATTTTTTCACTATTCTGATAGAAATTTTCAAAAATTCAAGCAATTGTGCTTTAAAAAGATCCTCTTTCTAAAACTTCATAAATTGAACCGTTTTTGAGATAAATGAATTTGAAATTTAGTATGCACATCTACAAAATAATTAGTCTAAATATCACGTCTACTGGTGACAATGTCTTCCATCAATACTTGCAATTGTATTATTGATTGTAAAGTGACATAAGTCAGTATTTGAAAAAACATTATAAAAACATCTTTTTTAGAAGCCTCTTAAAGGGGCTGTAGCTCCCTTAGGAACCGTTTTTTGGAACAAAGTTTATATGAACTTTTTGGCTTATTTTGATGAGTTCTACATGCCTTTGGATTTCTGAATACCTTTACCCAAACACCCTGTACTATATTAAGCTTGTGAGCTTATTTCACACCTTTTAAACCAAGGTATGCTTTGAAAAAATAATACCGAATTTTCCTTTGTTGAGAGGTAACATTCAACGCTTATTGCGATTTATTTAACGTGCACCTATATTTATTTATTGAAACAGCTATTTTATATCCTCTAATAAATGAGATTTGTAGAAGAGAGAGGAAATTCTGTACTTTAGCCAAAATTTCAAGTACCAAGGCTACTAAAATGTCAGTGTTTTTTAAAGTAAGCCCCTAATCTACAAGTACGATAAGTGCTCTGGCAGTTTAGACCATGAGCAGACGTAAATAGTTATTTTTAGAAAAGTTTTGGATTATTGCCAAGACATTCTATGAAAAAATCTTTTATTGAGGTCGGGCAAACGCCTTCCACCTTTAGAATAAATGCGCAGTTGTGTATTTAGGAATTTCCCTTGATGCTGCAAAATATATTTCTTTGTACTTTGCCAAATTAACATGCGTATTTCTTTGAAGGATTTAATGACTAGGATATACGCCGAATTCCATCTTAACAATAATATTGTTGTTACTAGTATCGGTGGTGTGTTTATTATAGATTTCGTTTTGTTCCCTGTTTCTACGAGATGTAATAAATGAGACGCAGTGGCGTCGCTCTTGTAAAGTGCGTTTTTGCGTAGGTATCTACATTTCCATTTTGTTATTTCCGCTAAGGAAAAATATTTATCAAATATATGTATTGCGCGCGTTAGTTAAAGTTAAACACCTCAATAATTTCCAAATACTATTTACAAGAACATTAATTTAACAAAGTATTTATTGGCGTATTATACCTACAAAAGTATTCACACAGAACAACATAAAGGGTGGCCCATAATGTAGTGACACATTTTGAAGTCTAATAACTTTTGCCTCTGAAAAACCTACAGGTAAGTTTTTGGTGTTGTTCGATAGAAAAACTCAAAAAGTTTTTTGTGCTGCAAAAAAATACAGGGTGTACCAAAGTATAAAAATTTAAGTCAAAAAATAACTATGTAAAGTTACATTCTGTATACTACTATTTTTTTGCAACGTAACCATAGAGATTTATAATTGATTTCAAGGTTTGGTGATCTCCAGTGGCCCTCGAGTACATGTGACTTAACAACCCTGTGATTTTTGGTAATGGGGCTATTTAAAATCCAGGGTTTACATCAATATCCGCAGAATATCGACGAATTCAAAGAAAATATTCTAACAGAAATCCGGAATATTTCTCCATTAATGTTGCATAATGCTATGCGAAATATGGTGTCTAGACTATGAGGATGTTCAAGAAGAGAAGGTCATCATCTTTTAGACACAATTTTTAAAAATTAGGCTAGTTATTATTATTAATATGTTAATATTCATTAAACTTAATTCTGGGAATCACGCCAAATTCTAAAAAATAAATAGAAATAAGAAAATGTCCAAAATACGTCAAGATAATACGAAATTCTTGCGTTTGTCTAATTTATGGACTCCTCAAACTTCATAGACTTTAGGATTACTGAAATTGGATAGTTTTACATTGTTGCACATTTTATCAAAACATTTGACATTTTAGGGACACAGAACTAAACCCTATTGACTCTCTTTTACTTGCACTTCGTTGCAACTTTATTATAAAAAAAGTGATTTGAAAATTGAAACAGCTCCTCTCGAAACAACTGAAGAAACTACTGTTAAATAAGGCGATTCATTTGAGAGAAATTGTTATTAAATGTCAGTTTTCAAAGATTTAAGTAATTTATCAATCGTGATCTAAACAGATACATAGGTAATTGTTTTGTTATAATTTTTTAGGTTGACTGGAAGAACAAATGCCCTGGATCGCGCCATTCAGGACGTTTGAGCTGTTTTACAAAGTATTTAGTTTCCTCTTGCTTGCAACGCTGTTTATTTGTTAATGTTTTTATGTCGAATTAAGACTTTGCATTATTTTTTAATATAATGTTTATTATTATTAATTTTAATAACTTCCCAATATACAGTTATCCAGTAGAAGTAAATTCACAAACATTATCTCCACTTTCGCCAATAATTAATTAAATTAACAGTAAGTGTAATATTCTTGTTTGTTTCCTTTGAAATTTCTTCAGTTTCGCACAAGTTATTCTAACAGTTATGCTAAAAGATCAATTTTATGAGAAATTACACCGACGCGACAGCCTAAGAGGAACGTAACTGAATTTAATAAAAACGATTGACCCATTTCTTTAAATTTAACGAAAATGAAACAAAACTAGTAAAGTTCGTTTTAACAGATTTTCCAGGTGTTCCAATTCTGCTAACGCGCAGTTGGAATATTAGATATATTTTTACTAAAAACGAAAATAAACACATATCGAGGTCTACAGGAAGCTTGTTCGTTAATAGGTTTTTTTATGTGATTTTTTTTTTTTTCATTTTTATTCATGGTTTATACTAGGACTGAGAGGTGCTTCGACATAATAAAATGAGGTTAACAGTATTTCAGTGGTTAAACAAAAACGTTTTTATTCTATGTATACACATAATCTGATAGGATGAGTGTGGAACAAATCAATCTTTTACACTTTACGCTATACTGGAAATACCAAAGAAACGTTGTTGATATATGTACAGTGCGTTCATTTTAAGTGTGAACGGTTTTAAATGGTTATTACGAGGTTATTATTAAAGATAGAATGATGGGACAAACGTCATGTGAGAGGATTAGAAAAATTTTTTATGCATTAAAGAGAAAAAACAAATGCCCGTTTTGAAAATATTAATATTAGGCGTGTTTTTTTTAATGAAACGCCCCATATATTTTGCACCATTTAATAGACGTACTTTTTCTGAATACAATGATATGCATAATATGGTAATTGAAGGATGAATAGTTTCCTTAATATAGCTAAAAATCTATTGAAATTGTACAAATTACTTACAACAGTGATATTACTGAAAGATAGCCATGACTTCAAAATAATATATTTTCCAAAACGGGCTTCATTTGTTTTTTCTCTTTAATACATAAGAAAATTTTTATTTCATCCTCTTACACGACGTTTGTCCCATCATTCTATCTTTAATAACAAACTGGTAATAACCATTTAAAACCGTTCACACTTAAAATGACATCTTTGCACTAAAATATCACATCAAATCATTTGATTTTTACGTGGTGTTATATTGCGCAAATTATCTACTATCTACAAAATTTCTGTGAAATCTAGGGGTAGAAGCAGATTGATTCAATTTAATTTACCTCTTTTCAAAAGCGCATTATGGAGTTACAGTCGTCTATATTCGGCTCTGGAAGAACAACATTTCACAATATGTATATTTTTTCAATTTGGAGATAGTTTGATATTTCGATTTGTCCAAAGAGTTAATATTTCGAATTATCATCCCCTTTAAACCAGGGGATCCTCTCAAAGATTTTTATCGTCACACTTATGCCACAGAAATCTTTTTAGTGCAACTTTTTTGTAGCTTTATGTAGTTTTGCTTTTTGAAGAAAATGTTGAAATAATGGTTTTATGCATAATTGATAAAAAATTGGCTGCAATATAGCAAAGGCAATAAAAGGGATGTTAGGTCGGCATATTTTTCTCTTTCAAATAGAGTGCTAATGATTCGAAAATTTTACAATTGGACAAATCAATGCATATCAAATATCGGAACATCTTAAAATTAAAAGAAGATATTGTTTTCCCAGAACCTTCTAAATAAAAGTAAATGGCGCTGCATCACTCACTTTTCATCTCTAGAATTATCCCCATATGCTGATCATGTTTTAATTCTGACCAATTCTTAAATTAAGATATATAAATACATTCGTAATACGTAAAAGTTTCCTTAGGAAGTAATTTTAAAATTGACGTAAATAAATTTGGCAAGTATTCATTTACACATAATTTCACTTGTGAACAACGTCTTCCGCTATTTGGTTAAGCAAGTATACATAAATATGTTATTTTTGACTTTCAATATCGCTGTTGCAAATTTATCCATAACAAAACAGAATTTCGAAAAACAATTAGTGCTTATAGTTGCGGGTTAGAAATCAATGTACAGTTTTAAATTTATAACGATATACGCATTATAATAATTACAGACAAAATTTAAATATAGTAACAAAATATGCAAAACCATTCTTTCGATCGCAATAAAATATATACATTATTCTTTTCTTTCAATATTGAAAAAATATTAGCTAACCACCCACATACAGGGTGTCTCGCAAATAATGGATAATCCTGAAAATGGTAATATGCCAGGCCATAACCTATCAGAATATCACAACTTGACCTTAGAGATATGGGTACTCTTTTGAGATTTTAAAAATTTCTACTCAATATTTTGCATGCCACTTCCACAAGGTAAGGATTTTTTCATTCTGTTTTTTGGTGAGTATTCTAGAACAGATGTGCTATCAAAAGTGTTTGGGGGTTTTTAGATAACGACGACGGTATTCTAAAAAAATCTATATTATCCTAGAGTAAAAATTTTCAAAATTTAAAAAGAATGCCCATACCTCGAAAAACGTAGGGTTTTCAATAAAGTCAAATTGTGATATTCTGATAGGTTATAGCCTGGCCTATTACCATTTCCAGGATTATCCATTATTTATGGGACACACGTACCTAGATACTACTTTATTTATTGTTAAGTTATTAGTTATTCTTATTCTTATATTCCATGGCAATACTTGGAAAGAAGCACATTATGATAATGCAGAAAATGACTTGACAACCATGAAAACTTGATTAGATATTAGTCTTCTTAGCCTTCATGTTTCTAGAACAAAATTTTTAACATTCACTATGTTGGCTAACGACAAACCTAATAAAACTTTTTGAACTATCCATAATAGTGCTTGTATGAAGAGTGGACATGATTGCTCTCAAATAAATGTGCAGAAATAAAATATTTAAGAATAATTTTATTGTGGTCAACCCATAAAGGAACAACACATAGACTATAATAAAAAAACTAGGAAGACTGAAGTATAAATTTTATCAACTAAGGAATATTTTAAACAAGGAAAATTTAATCGCCATTTACAAAGCCTTGGCTGAGTCTGTCATAAAATTTGGTATTACTCGTATTGTATGGAGAGGTCTATTTAACAATTTGATAAAAAATTTACAAATTTTTCAAAATTCCATCTTAAAAATAAATTTTAAGAAAGATGGAAAGCACCACCGAACTCCTATATAATGAGCTGGGTTTGTTTAACGTAAGAAAAATATATAGTTAAGAATACTTAATGTAGAATCCTCCGGATCGTACCATATTAAGGGTACGTTTAACTAAACAATATAGGTTGAGAAGAAGAAAAAAAAGAATTATTGCCTCAACTCATCCATTGCAAGTTAATTTGAGTGTGTAAATAAATGGGTAATTTTAGTTAATATAACCCGTTTCCTTCCTTTCCGCTCTGTAAAAAAAAACCTCAGTGTACAGGGTGACTCAAATTCGAGAGAAAACAGGGCTGTAATGAATGGATTTAATCACTTAAAAACATAATTTAAGTTTTGAAACTGAAAATATTGGTCAAATCAACGAGTGTCATATATCATTGGAATCAGGATGAAAAATACTAATGAATTAAGAAAAAACAATATCAGGTCCGTATTTGAAAATCAAAGTTGGAGTAGCCCCTGTCTGACGAAACGTTCTACAAATTCCACGTATCTTTCCCAACTAGCACCAAAGTAATTGTGACTGAGACGGGAACCTCGAAAGAGTAACTATTACGTAACTGCTACTAAATTTTCGACTTTCATGTATAAATAACTTAATTTGACAAATCTACAGTCGATGCCACGTAGTTTCTACCACTAATGGTTACTATATAGTTATGAGACTTCTACGTATTTGACCTGGTACTGGGGAAGTCGTAGTTACCATAGTCGAGAGACCTTTTAGTTTTCAGAACTTGAAGGTGGCAAACTATGGTAGCAGCGACCAACTCGTGTTACTGAAATGGGACTCCAGAGTTGCAGTCACTTTCAAGTAGCTTTGATAGTTGCCGCGACGTTCTAGGGACCTTCACTATCCGTTTAAAGTCGTGGAACGTGTATGTAATCATTATTAGCGTTAATGACGTTACCGCTACCTGTAAGACTGAACTTCAACTATTCACGATTACTACAAAGCGTGTGTCACCTCTTAAATTCACCATGAAGTAAACTTCACCATCTAGTTCATAATAATGAAAAAATTTCATGGTGTGCATCATCAGTTGTGAGTGTAGTGAATATAGCTACAGTTCATTCATTATGTGAAAAAAGTAAAGGGCGACTTTGATGTTTCGTGATTTTTCTCTATATAATGATTGACAGCTAAAATATTTGTATCAATAAAGTTACCTTTTCTTTTATTATGTATTTAATATTTGTATGTGAGATTCGCAGACAACTCACAACAAGTGAAACTTGCCTCGTCATCATCTGCCTGTCAATATAATGTGAGGTTAGGTTAGAGACTGGTATATCATGGTAGTCACAACTTTGCTGCGACTTTAAAGTGACATCACAGTCCCATTCGGTACTTTGTAGTAAATATAACTTTAAAGCTACATATTTGCAGTTCCCGTCACTATTGCCAAGCAATAATTACTTACAAGTCGCATTTTCTATTAAAAAGGACCTCAAAGTTATTTTATCCGAAATACGCCATTTTCTTGGACAAACCTTACGACGCCATTGCTATAAAACAAGAATCCTCACTTCACAGATTACTTTTGAAAAATGAATTTGTCATCAATTCTGCACCAAATATAATAAATTTATGCATAATAGTTAGTTTCAAGTTCCAAATAATAATAAAAAACGCTTTTAGCATCTAGGGTGTCATATTCTCGCATGTTGTTAGATATCTCAAAGACAATATTTTAATTAAAAAATGTAAATTTTAAATTCCTGAAGAGGGGTTGGAACCTTTGGTGTAGAACTTACACTTGGAGTAGTTTTCCACACACACCAAAACACTTTTGCACACACTCGACGCGCGTTTCGCCAACCAAGTTGGCATCATCGGGAGATGATTAAAACTAAGCTTAACCTAACAATGGGACCTATTTATACCTAAAAAAGCGTTACGCTTCGACGAACAATTACCGCGATAGTAACAAAAAAGGCGGGTAAAATATTTAGCTTCGTTGAAGCGTTAACGCTTGACTAACATGAAAAGCGGGCTATTTGGAATGGGCCCTCTGTCACTATTCATACTATGTTTACATTTGTTAATTTCCAAGCTTTCGAATGCATCTAGTTGTCTAGAATTTGTTACGTTTCTAATCAACCTTAAATTATTAATATCTATTTTATGATTGTTATCAAAAGCATGTTGGGCAACGCTAGACTTCTCTATTCTTCCGTATTTTAGATGAGCCATATGCTCCTTAAATCTCGTCTGAATAGAGCGTCTTGTTTGTCCAACATACTTTTGGTTGCAGTCCTTACAGCTAATTTCGTAAATCCCCGACCTTTCGTTCATTCCAATTTTATCCTTAGGGTTGCCTAAAAGTTGTTGTAGTTTATTTCCTGATCGATGAACTACCGTCATATCAATGTTGTTGAAAATTCTACTAAGACCTCGGGTAAACCGAGGTTCATATGGAATTGATACAAATTTTGAATTTTCCTTATCAATACGAAAGGTCGAAGAATTTCGAAGTGCCTCCCTAAATTTACGCTTCCTAATTAATTTATCAATCAAATTAGTAGAAAAACCATTACTCAAAGCTATATCCTTAATTAACTCTTTTTCTTTTTCAAACCTCTCTTTAGTTAGCGGAAAACTTAATAATCGACTAACCAAAAAATTAAAACTTGCCATCTTGTGTTGGTCACAATGATGAGAATCATTAGGAATATATCTAAGAGTGCTGGTATCTTTCCTATATACATCGAATTCTAAATTATTTTCATTATTTCTAATTACTAGTACATCTAAAAATGGTAGTTGTTGATTGTTTTCAATTTCATATGTAAATTTGACAGAAGTGAAACGACTATTTAATTTGGAAACAAAAACGTCTACATCCGCGACTTTTGTATTAAACACTGCAAAAATATCATGCACATACCTAAGCCAAACTCTAGGAAAATACTCGAATTCTTCTTTTGCTTCTGTTTCGAAGCGATTCATGAAAAGACTGGCAATGAATGGTGACAAAGAGTTACCCATGGCTGTCCCTTCATGTTGTTCAAAGAAATGATTATTGAATTGAAAGCAATTTTGCTTCATACAAAGTTTTGTGAGTTGAATATA
This sequence comes from Rhagium mordax, assembly GCA_963680705.1. Taxonomy (NCBI): domain Eukaryota; kingdom Metazoa; phylum Arthropoda; class Insecta; order Coleoptera; family Cerambycidae; genus Rhagium; species Rhagium mordax. The sequence continues at coordinate 41,875,891 of OY796659.1, read as the reverse complement.
TTCGTTTACTACCTCTTGGCTTAAATTATTTGATTCGAGTAAATCCCTGAGATAGTCCATGGTTTGTGGAATTGGTACACTCGGAAACAACGAACAAACATCAAAGGAGACCAAAATTTCCCCATCTTGTAGCTGAATATTGCTAATTTTATTAATGAAATCATTTGAATTAATAACTGAAAAGCCAGGTTGTGAAATGGGTAAATTTTCGAACTCCTTCGACAACCATTTTGATAGGTGATAAGTCGGTGATCCAATTGCTGAAACAATAGGACGCACCGACTTACCGGGTTTATGTATCTTGGGTAGGCAATACAATCTAGGGACGCTTGGGTTAGATATATGTAATCTATTTTTCAAAGCTGGGGTAATAAGGTTATTACAGGATTTAAGTACATTCCTTACTTCGGTAATCATTTTAGGTAGTGGGTTTCTTGAAAGTTTTTTATAAGGACCATTACTAATCAGGTTGTCTACTCTTTCATAATAGTCCTTTTTATCTAAGATAACAACCTTATTACCCTTATCGGCTTTTAAGTAAAAACAATCTTTCTCACGCAATCGCTTGACAATGTTTCTATTCTTTTTGGAAATTGGTTTTTTATTGACATTATTAATAATATTTGTAGAAATTTGATTTCTGCACGCTTCTCTGATAAAACCCTTAGAGGAGTCGGGCAGGGACTGAATTGAACTTTCCACATTTGCCACGATCTCCTCCAAAACGTCTGTAGAGGCAGGCAAAGCAAACTTTAATCCCTTGTTAAGGAGACTAAGTTCTTCTTTGTCGAACGATTGTGAGGAATGATTTTCTACAATTGTAATGACTTTCTGATGAACATTGTCTTTTCGCGTTGCTGAAACTAGTTTTTTAAGTTTTTTATTTTGTGATGACATTTTCTTGATAAATTTTGCATTAATCGATAAAAACATATTCCTCTGAAAGTCACACCATTGTTCATATTCTAAATTATTTAATTTAAATGTAAGTTTTTTGAAAAGTCCATATGCTTGTAATTCAAGCATACTTCGTTTACTATACAGATATTTGATTTCTAAATCTAGCCATTTTTGTTTTGCAAAATAAGTAACTTTATCTGAAATATTTGAGGATTTTGGGATTTTTACTTGAATAAAATTTGGAAAAACTGAATGACGTTTACAGGCTTTTAAAAACCAAATATCAGAACCTATTAATCTAATTTTAGCACTGACCTTATAATAAAGATTGAGTTCCGTTGACCGTGAAGCCATTTTATTCCTGAAGAGGGGTTGGAACCTTTGGTGTAGAACTTACACTTGGAGTAGTTTTCCACACACACCAAAACACTTTTGCACACACTCATGAGTGTGTGCAAAAGTGTTTTGGTGTGTGTGGAAAACTACTCCAAGTGTAAGTAAATTTTAAAGGCGCGTGGTTGGATTTGGAGGTGTCATCATTATGTTTAACAGTAAACTTGCATTCGTTTTAATCCTGTCGCTAAGACCGATCGAGAAACAGTCCAAGTTTTGCTTTCTATTACTATTACTCTTATAGTATATATTCTTTTAAGTGTCTAAGTGTCTGAGTTAGGGAACTGGACGAGCATCATGAAGGAATGAGATAAAGTATAACAAAATCAGTTGCCAGACAGAGCTGGCAACACTAATTTCCAAGAGTGGAGAGAACGGTAAAGTTCCATAAAAGTCGCGGCTTCCACGCCAATACGTCGCCGCTACGTAACCACCACGTCATTGGAACGTAGCCGGGCAAGTTACAGGAACGTCGCCGGAACGTTGCGGTCACCGAAAAATTGTTCCCCATTTTGGTCGCGTTCACGTAATGGGAGCGTTCCTATTACGTGCCCGTAGCTATAGTGGCAAAATACTTTAAAGTTCCTACAATAGTCGCCGCTACGTTCCAGCAACTAATTGTGCTAGTTGGGTTACTTTCCTATCGTTGGTTATTTCAATTTGTAAGTTCTTGAACAAACTTCTTTGTGAATTTAGATGTCTCACAGATGGAAATGAATATAACTCGTAAACGAATCTGAACAATAAATTCTATTCTAATATTAATTTTATCTCAATAATGTAGGTAAAGCATTATTACCATACTTTTTAGTTATTCATATGAGCGAGCATATTCTGCATATTCTGTAGGTGCAATTAGTAGAGTAGTAATGGCGGAGCTGGGTCTCCCCCCACCCTTTTTTTTTTGTGGTGGGGGGTAACTAGGGTAATTCGAGTAATGTAGGTAATTAGACTGATGTAATTGCAATAGAGGTAATTAGAGTATTGCAGGTAATTAGCCTGATGTAGTTGCAATAGAGGTAAGTAGAGTAATGTGCAGTAATTAGACTGATGTAATTGCAATAGAGGTAATTGGAGTGGTGCAATGCAATTGTAGTTGTAATTAGTGTATGTACCAATATGTGTATGAGTACTCCAAGTAGTGGTGGTGGGGTAGCTCAGCTAGACTGCTATAAAGAAGATGTAGTCGCAACACAAAATCATTTCTATCGTGTTCTATCGTGAACCATCTACAGCTAACAAATCAGCCTAGTGCAGTCAGTGACTTCAGTTATTTCAAGTGAGCAATATCTTATATTACTCTTTATAATTCTTTCATTATATTCATTTTAAATATGGCAATTTCCGAAGTTGACTTATTAGCACTTAATGAGCTAATAAATCAAGATATGCAGGTTTTAGAGCAAAGATCCATTTCAGCGTTAATTTTAAATAAACCTTATATCATAAAAAAAATATCTTTGGTTAATACAAGATTTGGAAAATCAATCATAGTAACTTTGTTTGAGGAAAGTTCAATTACGACTTTTAAATCATTTTTACCGAAACGGTTTGTGGAAATTATATGTGAGAACACTATCGATAAAATAAATTCGTCAAATGGTAAAGTTACATTGACATATTTAGGACAAAGTTCTCCAGCTTATCCTGGAGCAAAATCTAGTCCATTAATAAGTTTCGGTGTTTAATTCTCAAACAAAAATAATCGTAAAGTATTTAAGTTAGCTAAGTTTAAGTATTAAGTAGAAATGGAATATTGTGGAAGAATGCTAGGAGTATTATAGAATAGTATCACTTGTTAGCCTATAAAGATTCTGATATATCTAAATTGACATTTGTACAACATATTTTTACTTCGTGTACACCAATAGCTCAAACGTAAGTCCATTTAGTGCTGTTTTTTATGTATTTTTTTACATTTCATTTTTTATTTGTAGGTACGCAGCAAAGATGTGGATGCAATATTCAACCCAAACATGGACCCCTGCAGAAGACATTAAATCTGCCATTGAGAGATTGTCTTGTAAACTAGATGACTTAATAAGGGATGCATTGGTTTCATTAAATTATGATATGAATATCTGCTTCGACGCTGAAGAAGTTCGACGGGTTAAAGAAGCTTCTAAAGCGTATAGCATTGGTGTAAATCTATGTGGTAGATATTCCCGTGGCTTCTTAAATTTGGATGAGTTTTGTGAGCATATGGACAGAGTGGAACTAAAACATTTTCTATACGAGATAATGGAGTACCTACCTAAGAATATTATTGAAAAATATCAACTCGACCAGTCTGATGTAGAAGATAACAATGTAGATACATAAATAATATTCATCTTCTATTGTCATATTTATTACACCAAATATTGTATGTATCTGTAGTAAACAATATTCTGTATTTTATATTATATTATAAAACTGAATAAATAAAATACACATTAAAAGATTACATTCATTTTATTTCATATTTCTTATTACACAACAAAAAATACAATCATAGTATAATTAGAACAGTTTTTATTTTAATTTTATATTTAATTCTACAATTACATTCTGAGAAAATAAACAGTTGCAAGTACATCATGATTATTGTTGATAAAATTATCCAGATATCTTGATAGAAATAGGTTGCACTACTTAATTCCACAATAATAAATATTTTCTTTTTTTACTTGACATCGAGAAAACCATTCTGAACCGAGCCATCTAATGCGTTATAACTTAAATATGTATCATGAAGTATAAGTGCATACACTCGAGTTTGTTCCGGAAATTTCGCTTTTCGTGTTTCAAATTCTATTTTTATGTCGACAGTAGATGATTTCACTGCAACAGGTTGGTGTGAACAATCAATGACAAACAAAGGATTCTTCCTGAATTCCCCAAGATCCATCATGGGTTCGCTCATATCTTTATCATAGTAACTACGTTGGAAGTTCTCATAAGCATAATATGCTGCAGAATCGAGCTTCTTATCGAAATCTAAATTCCAACGTTCATATGGATATACTTCAGAGTTTAGAAATAGTCGAATATTATTTATGTCTGCGTGTTTGAACTGTGTAACATCCTTTGTTCTATCATTGGCCTGATCAGTGCCTTGAAAGCCAAGAAGGATGAAAAGTGGGCTTTCAAGACGGGTGGAGAGTTTAAGAGCCCATATGTCATAGGTAGTATCGCGTAGACAGGGAAGCTCATAAAAATCCCACGCACGGTAGACCATCTTAACTTTGGTATTATTACCACTTTTATTAATTCGATTCAATAATTTTAACTTTTGTCGATCTTCAGGTACAATGTGCCTTATCTTCCACTCAATTTTGCTGATTTCCAACTCTGCATCAACCTCACCGATATAGGAGTCTTTAAATGAGCGTGCAATTATCATAATTAATTCTTGCTTCACATTCAGAATGCCTTTGGTATAATCTTCTGCAAAACCCATAAGGAACTTAAGGGGTAGTTTGCCACTGAACACGTGACTGGCGGTATCTAAAATATCTTGTCTCTTTTCAGTGAGACCCCAACCTGTTGTTATTAATGAGCGTGCATGCGTTTGCCCATACGACACCATAGTTTTCATTGTGGTAGTAATACCAGGTCTTCTGACTACTGCTACTTGTTCACCACCCATTTCCAGTCGTATCTCTTCAAAGAGAAATGCTAGTGCATTATTGGATAAATAACAACGCTTTGTGGTGTCGCTAGGAGTAAATTTTCCCTCTATGTATATATAACTTTCTGAAATGTCGAGTATAACATCTTGAAAATTGATGGGAATACGTATTTCATCAGAGTTTCTGTAATATGGGGATCCATATGGTTTATATGTATGCTCATGTAGGCTAACTAGGGAATGATCTAACACAGGTTCATCAAACACCTCAAGTTTGTCACTAGTTGCAGTAGCCACCATTATTATGACCAATTTTTCGCAGTTTTAATCCAATAGATTTTAAAAAGGCTTGATCCTCAGCTGACAATCTATGTCTTAACTGTTTAAGGTATAGACTTTGAATGAATTGCTTTCCACATCTCCCTTTCTTTTTATCCATACTGTTGTTCGCTACAGTATCATACTGATGGTGATGTACTTGCTGTCGCTGTTTATATCTAAAACCCATTTGGTTGGTGATATCCGACTTTCTTCAATTCTAGCCTTACAATAATTTTCTCACCTCGAAAATCGATCAAATCACCGTTGTCGTCCAGTATGCGTAGTGTGATGTTGTCTATTAACTGACACCCTTTAGGTCTAACAGGTAAATATATGATATTTTTGGGTTCTCTAGTAAGTTTGTAGCCAGGCTCAACGTCTATGTCAAATTCAAAGAGAGTGTGTGACTCTTCTGCATTCAGATAAGCTCCAGAAATAATATTGCAATCTACGCGTATCATCCTTACTTTCATAATATCAACAGGCTGTGTTGATTCGTAATTTTTATTTGGTTGTAAATATATTTGTCCAAATCCCAACAGACTTCCTATTGAATTTGGTTGTCTAAAATCTACTTCATACTTTGACAAAATCTCGCACTTTAAGGTATTGTTGTTTGCCCTTAAAGTGAATATTTGCGTGTAATCCTTTCCATCAATATTCATAGCTTTCAACATTGCAGCATAGATTTCATCAATTTCATAAGCCCCCAGAGGTATGTGAACAGTAGTGAATGTATCTTTAGCACTAACCCTATATTGGAAGATGTTATTTGTTTCATCCACATTGTATATGGAGTTGTAAGAGTAGAATCCAATTAAACCTAACCCATGACGACTGCTCCTATCCAGTTCAATGGGTGGATCAAAGTTGACACTTAGCTCACTTAAGCGGCTCGTTAGTGTGAACGTGTACGACATGACTGATATAATTAAATTGTGTTACCCAATTTATTGTGGATTACAGCAATAATGGTATAATTTCCTCTTCTTAGAAGTTGATGGTAATATATTTACATTGTTATTGGATGCCACATTTACATCGTTTACCTTACAATAGCAGCAAAACATTTTTCTAGGTGTTGGACCATCATTTACGTCAACATTGCTTTCATAATCATTAAGGTAATGTTCTGTACAATATTGATATTTTAATATATCGACATCGTTCTGAAGATGTGTAGGTAGCTTATCCCATACTAATGCAATTTCATGTGAAGCCAACCCAATCATCACCTCTTTGGGCATATCTGCTAGTTGTTGTTTGCTCATCTTCAACAGACTACGCAAACGGGAGAATGCAATTAGTGAGTGACCCATTCGCTTGATACCTTCTCGATCTATTGCTGGGGTCATAGATTTCAGTTCCATGGCGTTTTATATTTGTTTCGTAGAGAGAAACTTTAAACACAAATGTCCACACAACACTGTGTTAAAATTCTGTACACGTTTGTAGTTATAGAATATTTGGTTGGCCCTCCTTGAATCGTTATTGAAATATGTAACTAATTCTATAGGTGGGGGTAAGTCGCCAAAACTATCAAAATAATTTACTAAACTACCTCGTTTTTTATATGCCACCCAATGTGTCCCAGGACCATATATACTATCCAAATTGATTATTGCGGATTCATTGTAATGTGGCCCATGTCTTGGTAGTGAGTCACGCATAAATACACCTCGAAAGTATGCTACCTTCATTTTATTAGCATAATATTTAAGATCAATGTCGGTAAGAGGTCTCCGAGGTAGGGAGTCTATTAGTTTTTTGAATTCTGTTTTAGATAAAGACCCATCCCCTTTCGGTATGGCTTCATATACATCCCCTTACCACTTTTCATAGCTATTGCTTCCATACTTCTGTTGTGCCGATTTGCTTCAGCTAATTCTTCTCTACCCTTTTTCACATCATTTACAGCTTTAGCAATACCAGCAGCCGTACCAGCCAAACTACCCAATGCAGATAATCCAGCAAAAATGGGTATTAGAGGTAAAATACCACCAACTTTTGGAATTGGTATAATTCGAGGTGTTTGAATATTGCGTTTTCCACCGGCCTGTTTTATATATCGACGTGCAGCTTTTAGAGCAATTTCAACCACCTTCTTTTGGTCTTTTACTTTTTTGCCTCCAGCATTTCGCAGTGTGTCACGCACTTTTCGTACTGTCCCAGATCCAAACGCTGTCTTTTTAACATTCTTCTTACCTTTCTTTGTTTTCTTGATGATTCGTTTCCTTATTGGATTGCGAGATATTGTTGAATTACATCCCATACCAAGACGTTGTTTTCCCTTCATTATAGTTGTGACTAACCAAGCAGCTGCCTTTTCTCCACGTCCTGCGTCTTTGGATTTCACCCGTTTCCACGCAGCCTGTTCAAGCTGATAGTCTGCTTTATGGCGGGCTGCTTGATTACTGCTATTTTTGTCGTATGCAATATCGTGTTGCTTACACGCTTTATCGAGCTGATTTATGCCAGAATCACCTCGTGCTAACCTTTTATTTAAATCTGTGCCTGGACCACAAAATTGATAACCTGGCAAATGCAACTCGACGGGGAGCTTATTAATCAGGGAATTAACTAATCCTCCACCGCGCTTCGTACGTTTTTCACGTGTGTATCGTATCGTAGAAACCATTTAAATAAGAGTTGTAAATCACACATCTACTTATATAACATTTAGCCGCGGTACAATGCACATTGTGAAACAGAAACAAACGCTTTCTATAGATAATTTGGATGAAAAAGTTGGGCGTGGGTTAAGTGCTGATAATCGCCATGGACCACTACTACCTTCAACTGTACGTGCCCTCATAATAGGACCCTCGAATTGTGGGAAAACAAATGTCTTAATATCTTTGATCACGCATCGTTTAGGTTTACGTTTTTTAAATATTTACCTATACTCAAAGTCTATAAATCAACCCAAGTATGAGTATCTACGTAATGTATTAGCGCCGATTGAGGGGTTAGGATTTTATACATTTAGTAATGGTACGCAAATAGTGGAACCATCCGAGGCAAAGCCAGAGTCTGTGTTTATATTTGACGATGTAATATGTGAGAAACAAGATGTTATAAGGGGATATTTCAGTATGGGCCGACATAGAAATGTGGATTGTTTTTATCTTGGCCAGACATACTCTCGAATCCCGAAGCAGCTAATAAGAGACAATAGTAATTTAATTGTTGTCTTTAAACAGGTCGACATGAATCTGCATCACATCTTTTCCGATCATGTGTCACCTGATGTAACGTTTACAGTATTTCAAAATATGTGTGCAAAGTGCTGGAATGACAAATATGGATTTCTAGTGATTGATAAGGATAGAGAAGTACAAGGTGGGCGATATAGAAAAGGGTTTGATAGCTTCATATATCCATAATGCATTTTATTAAAAACTTCACTTGAATTACATACGTCGTTAGGATTACTTCGTTTACGTATGCGCTAAGATGAAGGTTACCAAAGATAATAAAAAATATAACAATCTTGCACATCCCAGTAGCGAAATAACACTCAAGCGACAGCTGATTGAGGCAACAGATGCTGTGCGGAAGAAGTTTAACTATATCAAGAACAAAGATATGGAGATGCACGTAACACTTGAAAAGATCTACCAACCGATAACTGAACCTTTAAATGTTATATCTTCAGCAGCAGAGAACAAATCTCATATCCAACAATTACATTCAAAACCATCATCATCAAGGGTGTCCACCCAGAGGGCTGTATCATGGGAGAGTGCTTCTGAAGAAGGATCCGATAAGTATGTAGGTGGTGATGATGTTCCACATTATATCCCCATTATGGAAACACCACCATCGTCAATAAGAACAACCCCTGTATCCGAAACTTCTCCAGCTAGTAAACTAGAAAAAAGACATGAGGTTGTAAAAAGACATATACAAAATTTAAAATCTGGTGATTCCAAGTATGATAGTTTATATGGAGTGCGTGTAGATCCCAAGACAGGCAAACTGCTGATGGGCAATGCCGAAATACGTTTTTCCCATGGAAATATTACGCTATGGTATGGCAATAAGAAACTTGGCGTGTATCTAGGTAGTCCTAAATTGTACGATCTAATATTTCTAAAACGCCCAACAATTTTAGATGATAATAGAGAGGGTGTTCTCGATGATGAATGGAGTAAGATATATGGAGAAATACTAAGAAAAACAAAGGCACCTTACAAAAAATTCGATGTAGCGAATGGCTATAACACTACTAAGCGTGGAAAATTTCACAAAATTATCAAACCATTAACATCTTCTACAATTGCGACACGATCGTCAACAAGTGGTCACGGCTTAAAACGTGTACCTACCCACAAATTGTACAGAAATAAAGATAAAGAATATATTTTTTGGAATAAACCCAGCGAACTCGTGGATCGTCTACGTCTACTATGGAGTTCGAAAATAGCGGGAAATAACAACCACGACAATGAAATAATAGAAATAATATCAGAACTTAGGGAAGAAAAAATAGTGTATTAAAGATGAAATAAAACATAGTATCATTATACTTAATAAGTATTATATAGTCTGCAATTTATAAACCGCATCAGATGCAGTCAGAAATGTCTACTGTAAACACTATCGACAAATTTGGACGCAGCAAAAGAATTAGTGCGAGTAAGTTAATAGCCCATCGTGGATTACCTGGCGTGGGTTTTAAACTTACCAGAGATAATCACTATGATATTGAAAATAAGCGTTTAAAAAATTTAGGGGAACCTGTCGATGATCAAGATGGTGCAACATGTAATTACGTTAACAAGCGTCTACAAACAAATGATGAAAATGCTGCCAAAGCTATTTTTGATACAACCGATGTAATTATTGGGGAAATGAAAAAATATGTTGATGTGGGACTTATAAGAAGTGGAGAAGAAAATCGCGCTATTTTCAATAAACAAAATAATGAGATGATGCAGAAAATGAAAATAGAAATGAGGAAATATGTTGATAAAGCAATTTCTGAAGTTAAACGTTCGGCCATAAACAATCGCAATACTTTAATCACTAGAATCTCTAAATTAGAGCATATTGCCACCGAACTCCAACCAAAGAAGGTGCAATCCGGAGGCCTAGCATTTCCACCAGAACTAATGCCTGAAGTTGATATATAGCTGAAGACAATTTTATAATGGAGGTTAGCAGCGAAAAATTACAAGTTGTTAACGAGTTACATAGAAATGCTCGACGAAATTTTCGTAGAAGGCGAACCATAATTAAGGGGTTTGGTGATTTGTGGCAAGCAGACCTAGCTGAAATGCAGCCATACGCTGATAAAAATAGAGGGTATCGTTATATTCTTGTAGTGATTGACTGCTATTCCAAGTACGTATGGACCAAACCTATTAAAAATAAAGCAGCTGTAGAAGTTACCAAGGCTATGCAGACTATTATTCAAGAAGCAAATTATTCACCGAGAAATTTACAGACCGATAATGGTACTGAATTCTATAACAGAAAGTTCTCCGCATTAATGAAGCGGCACGAAATTAATCATTATTCTACGTATAGCACAAAAAAAGCAGCAATTGTTGAGCGAGTAATCCGCACATTAAAAAATTGGTTGTATAAAGAATTCTCAGCTATGGGTAAATATAAATGGCTCGATATCCTACCAAACGTTACAAAAAGTTACAATGACAAAGTCCATCGTACAACTGGCAGAAAGCCCATTGATGTCAAACCAACTACACATTTAAACGTATATAATTATATTAAGATTGCTCTGAAACCGAAATTTCATCTCGGTGATATAGTTCGTATTAGCAAGTATAAAGGTGTATTTGATAAAGGGTTTACACCGAACTTTTCAACAGAACTTTTTAAAATTACCAAAATAAACATAACAAATCCCACAACTTACCTGATAGAAGACTTGTTTGGACACCCAATCAAGGGATGTTTTTATGAAATGGAGCTACTAAAAGCAAAATACCCCGATGTGTATCTAGTTGAAAATGTATTAAAGAAGAAAGGAAATAAAGTGCTGGTAAAGTGGTTGGGGCTATCTGTAGAACACAATTCGTGGGTTGATATAGCTTCTATTGTTTAAAATTGTCATTAACTAGAAAAATATATTAATGTATCATTATATAGTTATGTCGATTGAAATATTTTAATATGTGTCACAAATGAATAATAAAATGAATATACTTTATTAATATTTATTTAATTTATTTCCTTCATTTTAAATTGTAAAAAAATTAAAAATAATCATTTTTTTTTTTTTTTTTTTTTAACACTTGAAAGATAATAAACATACACATAAATGTTTTAATTCCTTTTTATTTTCCTACAATCTATATTATAAGAATGATACAAATATACATATAACATAAAACATAAAATTAATTAAATATAATTAAAAATTATAATTAAACATTAAACAAACATAAAAAATAATATAAAAAGTACAAACTAGAAAATCTAATATTATTATATGGGTACTGTTCTTTTTCCAGTATTATTGCACACAAAACAACCTTCGATGGCACCGACTGTCACTGTGTCATCGCCACAAGCTTTGCACTTTATGGTAGGTACGTCCCACCACTCAACCGTGTTGTGCAGACTTGCGTGTTGGTGAACAGCCCCCTCTACGACCATGCGAGAATACGATACGTAGCACCTAGTGCACATAAAGTATTTTCCCTGGTCAATGCTGCATACCACAACGAAGGCCGCTGTAGCACACACCTTGTCCATTGTACCAGCCACCATATCTTTTATCTGGAAAGCCATCTCGTGCTGGTCTTCCTCGATGAGGTCCGCAACATCGACTTCTATACCATCGTCCACCATTTCGTCGACTCCATCGTCCACTATACCATTTTCGCCGCCTTCGATGACTTCCTGGATATCGATGTTGGCACCATTGGCATCAACATCAGCAGGTGCTCCAATCTCCACAGCCTCAGCAGGTACCCCCATCTCCGCAGCCTCATGATTAAACAGCATCCAATTATTGGAATCTTCTTGCGCCAACCGTCTTAGAATAGATATAATAGATGGATTTGCCATTTCGATACGTGGTATATAGATAGAAATAGTAAATGCAACTAAGTTTGGTTTAATATTACTCCCATATATATAGTAGTGTGGGGAGGGAGTCACTCTAAAATAATAGAGGGGGTATTCATATCCAATCATAGGATACGTGTTATTATGAATTTTAATTAGTGAAGTTTGACACCTTAACCACTCGGCCAACCTGACTTATTCATTGATTCAGTAAAACACTATACATTAAATGTTTACCCCCTCTCCATCATCAATAATAGAGGTGCCTGTAAAGTAATGTTTGTAGGAGGCGCCACTGCTGGGGGTGGAGATTAGTTTGCTTTATATAACACACAGCAACGCTCTTGTTTGTCAGATTTAAAATTATTAACATCATGGACACTTCTCAAGTAAATTGCGTCTCCTCCAGCACCGACTCAAAATCAACGTCATCGACCTGGTCAATGCCTAGTGAATACGGCCCAGACAGCAGTGATTGGTGGGAACGGTCACCTCCATCGTATTCGATAGACGAAGAGGACCAGGAAGACGAAGAGGACCAGGATGACCAAGCTACCCCAGATAGCATTGACGACAGACCAATATCACCTTCATCTTATTGGATAGGTGAGAATCTAGGCGAGGACCAAGATAACCCCCCGGACAGCAGCACTGATAGGGCAACATCACCATCAGCATGGTCTATGGAAACGGTGTTCTACGATCCAGACGGCCAGCCATCACCTGACCAGAGCCACTGGTCAGATTATCAGCTCTTGATAGAGTGCGATAATGTCTGCGAGGGAACAGATTAGGCATCCATATAAATTAAACATTGTAAATAATTTAATAAATAGTTTTAGTAAATAAATTAATTGTAAGTCATTTAATACATTTATTTACTTAATAAACTCTTAAATATTTATTTAATTTATTTCCTTCATTTTAAATTGTAAAAAAATTAAAAATAATCATTTTTTTTTTGTATAATTTTAAAAGTTTCCTACAAAATAATATGTTATTACAATACTAAAAATATATTTACAGTTTATGGTTATAATATATATTACATACACACATACATATATACAAATAATATAATTTATTTATAATTAAGACACCAACAGTCCCTATTATGGTGAGTCCAACTACTATAAAACACACCAATGCGATCACACAAGATGAGTGCCCCTGACATACATTTTATGCAAATGTTGTTCCAACAATTGTCCTCGTACTTACTACAGTACACGCATCGTTGTCTTAATTGTGGTTGGTCTGCTTTGCAAGCTTCACATACGTCTCGATATATACCAAAATTCGTTCTTTTGAGTATGGTAAGACAATTGCGACATTGTGTTTCATTTGGACAATTGTCTCGAAATTCTTTTTTCTGCACTGGGTTCTGAATTACACACTTTTTGCACAGTCCAGTGCATGGGTTGATAATTTGCTTCCTCCATGCAGTATAGCAATTATGGCAAATTCTTGAATTATTGTAACTATACGGTTGTACTGCTATTATTGGTTTTAATTTCCACTCTCTTGGTAGGACCATTGTATGCACTTCTGTTTTAAGACACGATTGTGTTACGTAAGAAGTTTGAATGCGTTCCTCTTGTGGTCACTCTTGGTTTAAATAGCTAATAGTAAACTTGACGCAATAGGAAGGGCGTCACCGTCACGAATTATAGAATATAAAACGGAGGAGGTTTAACATCAAATCAGTTGAGTTCCAACATTTAAAGATGGCTTATAGACGATTCCTCACTGAACTGGCAGAAAATGATATGGGTGCAATGGTGTTACACCGAGATGGTGTAAATCAAGAGCTTCAGGACTTGAATCAAGATGCTGTCCACAGGGGGGATCCCATCATCGTGGAAAATATCAATGTCGACCAAGAGGGTGCCGACTGGGGAGATGGCAACCTGGTTCCCGTCAGTGTAGATGAAGGTCTTGGGGATGATGTGGAAGACGAAGCGGGAGAGTTAGCCTTCTCCGGAAAAATATTAAACAATTATGATGATCGGCGGAGACTATATTGCACGTCAGCGTCTTTTGTCATAATCAGAACCAGGCCGGATGCAACCAAACACTTCCTGTGTGGGCTATGTTATATATCCTATACACGGATAGTGTCCGGACGTCACCAGCATGTAAATATTCACAAAACGACGACGTTGGATGGTGCAATGATAACGAAATGTAAATGTTGCAGCACAAACTTGGTGCAATTGCATCGAATTGAAGTATGTCATACATGTAATAATGTAAATAAAACAATTGCGTGAACGATACAACGTGTTTTACTAAATTTGATTCGTTATAAGTAGTATTTATTAATGTAAATTTATATTTCATTTTATTTTTAAGTTTAATTGTATATATTTTTTAATTAATAAAAATATTTGTGCCACCCTGTATATTACAAGTTGTGAAAATTAGTAAATCATATAAATATTAAAACAAATGAACATATGAATGATTTTATTAAAAAGTATTTTGAAAAAAAAATGGTTATCTTTTATTTATTATTATTTAAATTAAATTAAAATATCTCAAGATATAAACTGATTCAAAATAATACAGTTGTAAATGTATAAAGCCGATAGCTTGGGTTGATTTTATAGCCTAAGGCCATGCGACCCTGCCTGGTAAATACGGATCGATGAGCAGGTAGTTTTTTGTTGAAATTAGGAAATAGACCTAACTCTTGTGGGGCGTTCGAGTAGCCGAGCGGGCAAATACGCGTCGATCTTGAGGTCACTCAGAAGACCACAGGATCGAATCCTCGGACGCCCCCCGGAGAAAGGAGGTGGTGGTTCTCCGGTTTTTTTTTTAAATTTGACCTTTGACCTTTCCTAATTAACCATTAATTTTGATTTTCATGTGTTTAAAATTCGATTTTTTTTAATTTTTTTTTTTTTATGTTGTTATTAACCTATTAAACTCTTTATTTATTTAAATTAATTAACCTTTACATTATGTGTTTATTCATGTCAAACATGTACTCATAATATGCACAATTAATTAATTACATGTGGTGTATTTATTTTATTAACTAATTAATTTTTTTATCATTTTTTATTCACTTTTTAAAATTTGTTTTAAACTTTTTTATATTTATTTTTAACAATATATTCTTACATAATAATACACAGTAATTTATTTTTTATCATTTTTTGTCTTTTATTTGTATCATTTTTTTGTAATTATTTGTCATTTATTTTTTTGACAAACTTTTTAATTTTTTTTAATATTTTTTTATTAATAATATATTTTAAACCTAATTAACAATCTTATCTGACTAACAATATTCTTAAATAACTTAAAAATCTAACTTAATTAATTTGCCTTTATTTGTATGCTCTTTTAATTATTTTTGTCATTTATTTTTTTTGACAAATTTTTATTTTTTTTTGGGGCATTTATTTTTTTAATTATTTTTGTCATTTATTTTTTTTGACAAACATTTTAAATTTTTTTTGGCATTTATTTTTTTAATGTTTTTTTATTAATACTATATTTTAAACCTAATTAACAATAATCTTATCTAACTAACAATATTCTTAACTAACTTAAAATCTAACTTAAAATAACTTTCCGCCGCGTGTGCGCAAGTGCTCAGCCACCCATTTGATCCGAAATAAACCTCATCTGCTTTGCAGTTTTGTCGAGAGCCTCCCTTTGTCTCTTTACGTCGGCCTCTAATTTTGCGGCTCTTTCCCGCATATCAGCAGCACGACGCAAGATTTTCGGATGATCCCGACAAAGCCTCAAATTTAAATCATGTGTTCTCTTAAGTTGACCGTATATTTTAAAAAATTGTTTAACAGATGTTTTGGTGTCAACTTGCGAGAACACCTCCGATTCAGAATCAGAGTCCGCTTGTGCTGGGAGCGGATTCTCATTAACAATCGGAGCTACCTCTGGCGGCGGTGGCAACACCGCATTAGAGCAACCCGGTTGTTCTAATGCGTCATTGCGTGGTGGTGGCAACACCGCATTAGAACAGCTTGGCTGTTGTAATGCGCTATTGCCAGGTAGAGGTACAGCCACAAACGACGCAGACGGTTTTACCTGCCCTTTACCTGCCGAAACCTTATTTTTTTTTGGTGAAGCAGGTAGCGGACTTAGAGGGGCAGGTACAACTGTCTGCGCGAAATCCATTATCTCGTCCCATAAAGTCGCGTCACAGTCTATGGATTGTGTTTCTGTACGTCTACCTTTACCTTTTGATGGCGCCGACGACGACTTTGTGTTTTTATTGTTGTTTACATTACTAGGCAAAAAGTCGTCATCGGAGTCATGTGCCACCAGAGACATAGATGATTTGCGCGGATGAGATGCGCGTACATCCTGACACCCTGAAGTAGATGGTGTGACTTTAAATTTTTTGTTTAAAGCCAAACCATGTAATTTCGGGGTATGAACGGCTTTACCTGCATTACTCCTGGATACGGTGACATTGACGGTATTGCCGAGGTCACCATCTTCAAGGTGCAAAACAGGTAAATCTGCGCCAGGATGTATATTGCCGTGCATCTGCTGATGGTGCCCATGATACGCTAGCTGACTACCGCCTTCGTTAGAACACGAAGCGCCCCCAACGTCAGCAGCAATACCATCTTTAACAATAATGTTGTTTAAAACATTAACCCTGCCAGAGGATGGATTTTTTATTGCTGACTTCACAGCACCGCCATTAATGGCGGAACCTGACGCCGTAGATGCGTCAGGTGATGGTTTAAACGTAGCCAAATACGTCATTAAAGTCAAGGGCGGTAAAGTTGGTGGCGGTGTCGACGAGCGCCTTTTACGCCCACCAGCAGATGATACATTTTTAACGGTTCTTACCATTTTGTTCACAAAAACTGAGCAATGAAATTCACGAGAGCACACTTGCACACACTAGCACAGGCGAAGACGGAAAGAATCTTGTAAGCGTCCTCAAACCCAAGCCAAGCTAACTTCCCCCTCCAACGGTAGGGAGTGGGTGACCACTCTCGTCTCTCATTGGTTGGACGACATCACGTGATTTATGCAAGCCAAGCTTTCACCCCACTGTTGATTTTCTTTGTCTCAACAGAATCCCGCTACAAAGTGACGTCAAACTTTTCTAAATGTCATGCGCACATCGAATAACTGACGCAACAACTTTCTATTTGAAATGACATCACATTCCTGACTGCAGCATAAAACGACATTTTAGTTTTAGCAACGTCACCTACTCTTACATTGTAAAACTGTATCATTACACACACCTCTTCAAGTCACTACCTACATTATTTATAATTTACGATTTAACCTAATCGATATTTAACTTATTTTGGGAGAAAGGTTTACTAATAACAACACTGTGATTTTTATTTAGATATTTTTATTCTATTATTTGAAAGTACTTAAAATTATCACAATAATTTTGTATTATAATGTTACAATTAAATATTGGTGAAATTTTGTAGTTTGAATTTTCCAGTTTAGTAGTTCATGTATTCGAATTTTCGACCTTTACGTTAGAAGATGAAATAAAAATTTTAAATTAATTATTGGCTTAAATCAGCTATTGCTGCAAGTAAAGCGTCCAAGTTTTCATTTTTTTTCTCCATATTATTTATGGCAACTATCAGTCGTTCTATATTTTGTTCTTGTTCGCTCTGAAAAAATGATATGTCACGGTGCCCCCACGGTAATGTTTTAGTAGTATTAGGAATAACAAAACGTTTGTCATCGTGTTGGGACAAGGCCACTTTGTTCTTTATTTCTGTGTAAATGTCATGCAAGCAACTCCGAAACGTATTCATTTTTCTAAATATTAAACCTCCCCGCTCAACGATTTTCTTATAGTCATCTATTGACAGCTGCTTTCTAATAACAGATTTCTTCACACCTTTAGCTTTTTTGAGTTCATTATCCACCGATTGTAATATTAATAAGCTTTCGCACCCGTACCATAAAAACTAATAATGGGATCAGAGGGGAACTCGTCTTTCATTTTACCTAACACCGACAAGCCCTTATGAATATTAAATTTATTTATTTCTTCGTAGTTAGATGTATCGAATTTGTCTGGATTCTGTATTATGAAATTATAAAAGTTATCTGTAAATGTTTTTATAATCAACGAATCCGTATCTGTATACAGCAAAGAAGCATTATCGCCGAAATGTTTTTTGATAACGTCGTAGAAAAAGTTGTATAATACTGTCTTAGACAACTCCAAGATACAAAAACCAACGTAAATTGGTTTGTTGTAGACTACCTTTAGTTTACCCATATGGATGGCTACAAAATCATCAGTAAATATTGAGCATGATTTAAAGTTAGGGCGTGTTATTAATGCATTTGCACCCATACTCCGCCTAACGCTCTCCCAGTGGGTAACTAATTTTATATCCATTCTATTATCAACATTTTCCATTGTCTTACCGAATACTGCGTTATTTAATAATTTATACTGATCTTTTTCAAATTTATTCTTAGCCTTATTTCTCATATCGGTGTTTAGGTCAATATATTTTTTAAGCCAAGGTGATTGTTTGAATTAAGTATTCTATGTGTTTTTATAACCATTAACCCGTTAT
This sequence comes from Rhagium mordax, assembly GCA_963680705.1. NCBI lineage: Eukaryota > Metazoa > Arthropoda > Insecta > Coleoptera > Cerambycidae > Rhagium > Rhagium mordax. The sequence continues at coordinate 41,857,054 of OY796659.1, read as the reverse complement.
CTAGCGCTTGTTTCAAATTTATATAATGCACAATATATCTCCTCTTATCGTTTAAATTTGGTATCAGTTTTGTCAATTTCGATTTTGATTTTGGTGGAATAATATTTTCTACTAAAAAGGGTAGGTCTGAGTGTAAGTCGTGTAAATCTTGTGGATAATGTATGTCTACTTCGAGAACATACCCATGGGTGCTTTCATCTGAAATGCTCGTAATATCTAAATTCATGATTTCTTCTTCGGACAGCCACACGAATCCACCTGTCGGCAATTGTTGCGACATACTATGCCCATATAGGTTCGTGGCATCTAGATATGTGATGAATGAAGAAGGTTCTTTGGGTAGTTAGGGAGAAATTTGTTATTCGCAATATGTTTCCTTTCCGTACACTGGCTTACTCCACCACGTATTCCCTTTTTAAAAAAATGGATCATATCAATGTCCGTTAATAATTCCAACTCCACTTTGGTTAGTTTTAACATAGCGTCCACGAGAGACCCGGACAAGTGTAATACTGAGCAGGATCAAGTTTATATTTTTCCAAACAAATTTTACGAAAATTTTCAAATACGTCACACAAAAGGAGTACGTCTGATTTTAAATAAAGATCTGAGTAATCGCCCAAATTCTGACAATCAAACAAGTTCCACACATCGTTAGCCCTCTGATAATCTTTATCTGTTATATGTTCTTCATTTAGGTTATCGTAAAATTCATCTTTCGAGGGTAACTCTACATTATTTAGTTTCTCTAAACTATCCATAAAACTATATGGAAATACACCCTTTTGCCTCATTAAATTAAATTTTTCCTTATCTGTATAGAAACTTCCCGTAACAAACAATTGGTTATCAGTTAAGTTGCCCCCTAAATTTTGCAACGATGTTGATAAGAACTTAAAACTATCGATGAATCGTAGTTGTATAAATTTCCGTTTTTTCTCCCCTTCTTATTGACGTAATCATGCATATAAAGGTGTTTCGTGAAAGATATATATTTTTCTTTATTTTGTGCTATAACATCAACTCTGTCCTTATGTGCACAGAGCTGTTTTATAAATAGGTGACTGTCGTAGCCACTCATATTGTGAAATATGATAGGTACAAAATTTGGTAATTTGTAATTTAAGTTACATACAGAGTGTGCGGCACCAAATCTTACTTTACCAGTTATATGACAATGATCTCTAACTTTTACATCCTCTACTTTAAATGGTTTCTCACATATACCGCATACGGTCGCATTCAGGAAGTCTTGTCTTTCTTGTGCTGTGAGTTTAGCCATTGGGACTATATCTTTCATATATCTGTTATAGATTTCCCTTACATCGGCTTCAATACGCGATACAAAAACTTTGGCTACATCAG